>BNST01002648.1:0-308157 GCA_019650275.1 Xylocarpus granatum | reverse complement strand
TTTTTAATTAAATTATGTTTAAAATTTTCATATTTTTATTAATTTTATAATTAAAGTATTTATTTTTATTTGACAATCGTTATTGCCCATATTTTATCCCCCTTAACATCAATAAATAATTTAATCAAGATTTTGCATAAAGTATGGATATAAATTTTGCTGACAGGAAGAGGTATACTTAAGGAAGAAGACTGAAGTTATGGAAAATTATTCAATATGCCAAATTGACTTAGAAAAGCTGCATATCCTTAAAATATTATGGAAAATATTATATATACCTAGAATGCATATCCTTCTGCCCTTAGAATTCTTCTTGTCACGACCATCCTATTGCTACTGGAACTCATCATAAGTGTCCTACATTAATTACGATTAAGTCAAATACTAGTTAGGCTTCACTGCTGGGCTACATACTTTCTGTTGCCACTCTTGTTATGCACATTTTCTAGCCCATGCTCTCCTTTGTCGCCCCATTTTCTGCACATTGCCTGACCATCAAATCAATTCAAGACCCAAGACTTGCAAAATAACGCGTTATTTGCTTTCATAAAACTAATTTTCAGTGTCAAGTATAACAAAATGGTGGGATCCTTGAGAAAGAATGCCTTTGCTAACGTGGAAACAATTAGACCAACAGAGTTATGGATCTACAATAGTTAATGCTTAATTTAAGCTAAAATTTGGATTTATTTTTGTATTTATTTTTAAAATTTAAAATCTTATTTCACAATAAATATAGATTGAACAATTGTAAAATTTTAATTAGACTCAAACTTTCAATTCCTTAAAATTTAATAATTTCTCAAAAATTTTATTCAATCAAATCCAATTTTATATAAAAGATAATTAAGAAGGTTATAGTTTAAATGCATTTATGAGCCTTTTTATTATATTTTGGTATATTTTCAGTGTGTTTTTTTTAATTATTTATTTTTTAATTTAAATTATATTTGAGATTTTATACTTTTATTAATTTCAAAAGATGATAATTAAAGTATTTAATAGATATTTATTTTTATTTGACAATTATTATAATCCAAATTTATCCCTCTAAATATTAATAAACAACTTAATCAAGGTTTTGCACATGGGAATGGGGTATACTTTTCTAAAGAAGAAGACTAAGTTGTGGAAAATTATTCAATATGCCAAATTGAAAAGGAGACCATCAATTCAATCCAAGACCCAACACCTGCAAATACTGCATTATTTGATTTCATAAACTTAAGTGTCAGTGTCAACTATAACAAAATTATGGGCCTACAGTAGCTAATGTTTAATTTAGACTTATATTTGTATTTATTTGTAAAAATTAAAATTTTATTTCACAATGAAATATATATAGACCAGTGTCAAAACTTTGATATAGACTCTACTTTCAATTGTTTAAAATTTAACAATTTCTTAACATTTTTATTTAATCAAATCATTTGTATAAATAAAAATGAAAAAAAATATAATTTAAATACTGTTATAAGATTTTATATATTTGTAAAATCAAAAATATTAATAAATAATGATTTAAAGAGATAATTTAATATATTAATTTATAAAATAATAAAAATTTATTTTATAAAATAAAAAATTTATCTAAAAAATATATAAAAAAAATATAAAAAAAGACTTGTATTCAAAGTCACTTAATAAAACAAGCATAAAAAAAATATTAATAAATGAAAAAGAAAAAAGACTCCAAGAAGACAGCCAAATCAATTAAAAGCTGGATTGCATTCATATTCTAATGTTATAAATAGCGTAGAGCCACTAGCTGTTTGTTGCAGATCAGAGTGGTATTGATTACATAAAAACTTAAGATGATGGGTTCAAAATGTGCGTGGGTGAAGTTACTACTTTTTATGTTTGTGTTTGGTTTAAGCGAAAATTGCTGGAGCGAGGGATGCCGGGAGGAAGAGAGATTAGCTCTCCTCCAACTTCAGCATTTCTTCAATAATCCTCATCTCTCTTACAAACTTGATGGAGGGAGATGAAAATTCTGATTGTTGTCTGTGGGAAGTAGTTGAGTGCAGCAACACCACAGGCAGAGTTAAAAACCTACGTCTTTCTTCTGTTAGGGATCTGGCTTTAGGAGAATGGTATTTGAATGCTTCTTTGTTCTCTCCCTTTCAAGAACTGGAGCAACTCAATTTAAGTGCAAACAACATAGCCGGTTTTGTTGAGAACGAAGGTTTGTTATTTTTCTCCCTCATAATTTCAACATTTTGTGATGATATTTTATGGCAATTATCTCATAAATATTTTCGGATGAATTCAGAAAATTTAAGAGTTTTAACATTTAATCATGAAACCACACAATTCTAAGATATTCTGCAAGCATTTTGTTCTCTTGTTTGTTTTAGATAAAGAGTATGAGATTATTTGGTGAAGCAAGTCTTTAAGGACTTGTGTACGTATTAAGAAGAATGCCTATGCAGGTTTTGAAAATTTGTTATGTTGGAGCATTTTGTCGAAAATCTTTACTTAGATTAGACTATATATTACTCATGAGATTCATCCATAAAAGAATTCTTTCTCTTGAGATTGTTTGATTTGTTGCAGGTCTGGAGAGGCTATCAAGCTTGACCAACTTGAAGTTTCTCCATTTAGACTGGAACATGTTCAACAATAGCATCTTTTCGTCTCTAAATGCTCTTTCATCATTAACAACTTTAAGTTTGTCCCTTAATAGATTGGAAGGAACGATAGATATAAAAGGTAAGCTTGATTCTTCTCCCGTCTTTATAGATCTCATTCAGCTTTATAATTATCTAATATAATTAAATATAATTTTTCTAGAGAATTTTTGTTTTCAATTTATCTTTGCTTTGGTAAAATTAAAGGCTTTGAAATAAATACTTTCTAAAATATGAATACAATTTAAAATAAAAAATAAATTTAAAATACAATCAATGCAATTTGAGTTTTTAATTTTACTTTTTATTCACTTTGGTATTAAAAAGTATTATTTAAAATAACATTAAATATAAAATATATATTTTTATTTAAAATTTTATGAAAAAATATTAAATTAATTATAAAAATTGTAATTAAGTAATTTTGTTAATTTTTTTAATTATGAGATATTTAAATAAAAATAAATAATTTCTGTATTTATGTCAAAAATGCCCTTGGGATTTGGTGGAATGAATGGTTGATCTTAACATATTTATATATTTGGATTTAAAGCCATTTGAAAAATACAAAATTAATTACAATAATAGAGATTTGTGAAGATTTATTTTTAACTAATAATTAATATAATGAGATTTTTGGTACTTTTTTTATTCATAAATCTTATGTCAAAAGATTAATTTCTCTGTAAAATTTTTTATCTTTGAAAAAAATTAATTAGTATTTTTTTTTGTGAATTTGTTAATCTCTATATTTTTAGAGAAAGAGTTGGGAGAGTTAAAATAAATCTTGATTTAATATTTTTTTCTTTTCTTTTAAATATATTAAAAAATAAAGATAAAAAAAATGACATTTCTCAAAAAATTATCAATTATAAGAAATAAATAATTAAAATAAAAATGTTCAATCAAATAACTATCACATTTATTTCAATTAATAGTTATTTGAATTTATTTCTAATAATAATTCTTTGCAGATTTGAATAAGTTGGAGACGCTTGATTTTATATAATAGTAAATAAGATTAATCAATCAATTATTGACAGGTTTGAGTAAGTTGGAGAATCTTTATTTAGGTTCAAATGCTCTCAACCGCAGCATCTTCTCTTCTTTAAGAGGTATTTCATCATTAAAGAGGTTAGATCTATCATCCATTGAATTGGAAGGAACTTTTGATTTTCAAGGTAAGCATATTCTTGTTTTATTTTTCTGGAACAAATTGAATATTTGATAAATACGAGTAATGAAGGGACTAGATTTTGGCTTTATCATAACAATTTATTAATTTACTCTTTCAACATGATTGCTTTAGATAAAAATTTTCATATTTTATTGTGAAATTTTAATTAACTCTATTTAAATACTTTTCAGAATTAAATTCTTTGAGCAACTTAGAGGAGTTGGATCTAAGTTGGAATTCGATTGACAAATTTGTGGGTCCTAAAGGTAATAATAAGGAAAATAGTATATTTCACTTGCATTTTCAAATTCATTTAATAAAATTTTCATTATGTTTCAAAGCCCCAAATGTATTTATAGAATCTTACTAATGACTTTTGAATTTGAGATATAGAAGTAAAGAGTGGGACATATTTTATAAAATTAATTTTTAAAAAATAAAATAAAATATATTTATGTTTAATGATTAAAAAAAAAGAAAAAAAGATTCAAGTCATTGAATTTAGATATAATATTTTTAAAATTGAATTTGTATTTGTTCAATCATAAACAGATTACAATGGTTTGAAGAAGTTGAATAGCCTTACTCTATCTCCAGTTGCGGATAGTAGTGATGGAAGCACCCTGTTTTACTTTATGTGGCCAATCCCATCCTTAAAGAAGCTTTGATCTTAGCCACAATAATTTTAACGAAACAATGACAATTCCAACAGGTAATTAATCAAGTCACATGTAAAATAAAATAAATTATTTACGTATATATTCAGCTAAAGAAGAAGTTGTTGTTTGAATTAATAGATTTCACCAACTTGGAGGACTTGACACTGGACGATTCTTCTTTCCATATTAGCCTTCTACAAAGCCTTGCAGCTCTCAATTCCCTTAATCGTTTGTCTATGAAGAATTGTGAAATACATGGCATCTCAAAATTTCAAGGTTAATTTTACGGGACCAAACAAGTCTTTTATTAGTAATTTCACTGAAAACTGAGATTACAAATTCATTTATTTATTTGTTTATTTGTTTTCAGGTTTTCCAAGGATTAAAAATTTGAAATATTTGGACATGTCTGGGACTGCCATCAACAATAGCTTTCTCCAAATGAATAGCTTGTTGACTTCTTCGCTTGAAGTTTTAAATTTGACTGGTTGTGGACTCAACGACACGCAATCTCTTCAAGGTTAATCTCTCTCTCTCTCTCTCTTAATGAACTAATTTTTTAAATTTATTAATAAATTTAATAAATTATAATATGAAATAATATATATGTTCAATCATTGATTAATATGCTTACAAGATGATTTATGCTCTTTGTGTTGGATATCAGGCCTTTGTGAGTTGGTGCATCTGCAAGAGTTAGTTATTCGCTCTAATGATCTACGGGGAAGCTTGCCTTGGTGCTTGGCAAACATGACATCTCTTCGAGTATTAGATGTCTCTCACAATCAACTTACTGGAAACATCTCCTCATCTCCCCTCGTGCATCTTACATCCATCCAATATCTCGAGCTTTCAAACAATCACTTCCAAATTCCAATTTCACTTGGACCATTTTACAACCACTCAAACCTCACCCACTTCTTTGGTGATAATAATAATCAAGTATCTGCAGAAATTGATGAGGCACAATATTCCATGCCACCAAAATTCCAGCTGATTTCTTTGGGATTACCTGGTAACGGAGATGGTGGTACGTTCCCTAAGTTCCTTTACCATCAACATGAATTGGAATATGTTGATCTCTCTGACAATAAATTGACTGGAGATTTTCCAAATTGGTTGTTACAAAACAACACAAAATTGGAAGAACTCTATTTGACCAACAACTCTCTTTCTGGACCTTTTCGTATGCCAAGCAATCCCCATAAGCGGTTAAGAACACTAGATGTCTCTAACAATTTCATCGGAGGTCACATTCCAGCAGAAATTGGAGAATATCTACCAAGTTTAGTGACTTTAAACATCTCTACAAATGTGGTTAACGGTAGCATTCCTTCCTCGTTTGGTAATATGACTTATTTGGCGACACTAGACTTATCCAACAATCAATTGACTCACGGAGTGCCTGACCACTTGGCCATGGGTTGCTTTTCATTACAAGTTCTTGTGTTGTCAAACAACAGTTTGCAGGGTCATATATTCTCTAAAGGCTGTAAGTTGAGAAATTTGGTGAGGCTAGAATTAGATGACAATAACTTTACCGGGGAGATCCCAGAATGTTTGTCTAACATCTCTGGATTGCAGGGTTTATATCTTAGTGATAACTATTTGTTTGGAGGAATTCCAAGATGGATGGGTAATCTGCCAAATTTAGAAGATATTATAGTATCCAATAATCATCTTGAAGGTCCAATTCCAACCGAGTTTTGTCAGCTTTGTTCTCTGAAAATCTTTGACCTTTCAAATAACAAAGTGTCTGGAAGTTTACCATCTTGTCTTGGTCCTATGTATGTGCAACAAATTCACTTGTCCAAAAATATGTTGCAAGGACAACTAAAAGACGGTACATTTTGCAATAGCTCATCCTTGGTAACATTAGATCTTAGCTATAACCGCTTATTTGGTAGTATTCCAAACTGGATTGACGGACTTTCTCAATTGAGGTACCTTATCTTGGCCAAAAATAATCTTGACGGAGAAGTGCCAGTTGAATTGTGCCGATTGAACCAATCTCGATTGATAGATTTATCTCAAAACAATCTTTCTGGCCAAATTCCCCCTTGCTTAGATAACACTGCACTTGGTAAAGGTTATTATGATGCTGCACCTCCAGCTCCAGATTTTGACGATCTCCATTATGTAAGGACAATACGAGATGGAAGACCCAGTTCTTATGGTGTTCGGCCTCCAATTCAGAATAAGGAAAATATAATGTTTACTACCAAGGAGATATCTTACTCTTATCAAGGAAAACCACTGGCTGGCATGTTTGGAATTGATCTTTCTTGCAATAAACTGATAGGTGACATCCCTCCTGAAGTTGGATCCCTTGGAAGGATACGCGCATTAAATCTGTCCCACAACAGTTTGACGGGAACAATTCCAGTGACATTTTCAAATCTCAACCAAATTGAAAGCTTGGATCTTTCCTACAACAAATTGCAGGGGAAAATCCCTCCCCAGCTAGTGAAGCTAAATACATTGGAGGTTTTCAAAGTATCACACAATAACTTATCGGGTAAGATTCCTGAGCCAACTGCACAGTTTGCAACCTTCAACGAGAGTAGCTATGAGGAAAATCCTCTTCTTTGTGGGCTGCCTTTACCAAGGAGTTGCAATGGAATTGAATCACCACCATCCTCGCCAAGAGTTTCAATTAGCAATCAAGAAGACAATAGTTTAATTGACATGGACAGCTTCCGCACGACTTTCACTGTATCATACGTAATTGTGTTCTTGGGGTTCATATCAGTGTTATATGTGAATCCGCATTGGCGAGAAAGATTGTTGCGTCTTGTTGAGACGTGGATGACCTCCAGCTACTACTTTGTCGTCGATCATCTCCTCAGAAGATTCTGTAATTAAGTATGTAGTTACATTGTAACAGTTTTTTTCAACTTCATAATATTATATGATGCAAATTATCTATTTTTATTCGGGTTATCTATCAGATGATCAGCTCTTCTAAATGATGTAATGGAAAGTGAATGGATTTACATGACATGCTCAATTTTGATTTGCTTTTCTCCCCATGAGTAAAATCAGAACTGCAGCACTAATTATGTAATCAACTCCTGGAGCAATCAACATTTAAATAATACTTTTGATTCATTTTTCCCCATTCTTGTGTAATCATTAATCAATCTTCTCTCCGATATTTGGTTTCCAATGGGTAGTCTTTTCTTTATCTGACTCGACTGGCTGTTTCATGGGAAAATAATGATTAACACCGAGTTGAATAAATTAAGCGAGGTGAAAGAAATGAAAGCCACAGTTTTCATGACAAACCTTTATCTCATTGGCAATCTCGGCAGTAAGATTTACTTGCTGATTTATCCCAGACCTTGTTGAATCCATGTTGGAAACAATAAAAAGTCCTAGTGCTTCATTAACTTCATTCTCAGGGGCAACATGGGACCTAATGTCATGACTGGCATTAAGAGTGGCAAATCAGTTATAGAGTAGGCTAAATGCAAAACATACAAAATCTGCCTAACAGTAATGGGTATAGGAGTAGCCTCGCCTGTTTCGTTTGCTTACCGCCTCATGTCCTACAAGAATCAGCATGTTGATAGCTAGTATTAATTAGCAATGAGGCTGTGCTTTAAAATGAAACACAAATAAGAATAGACGTCTAATTGTACCGACAGATGCATGCACTTTTATGATGTGGCTAGCAATAATCTACAAAAAGAAAATTTCGAGGGAGTACCAAAGGAAGGTAGTCAGCCAGGGAGGAGTGAAGAAGGGACGGTTGATCGGCATCGAAGGCGAGGAGATCTTCTTGGTGGACTAATAGAAACTTAGAGTCTTCGATCAGATTCTCTCTGTACGTAAACACGTTTTCATCCCTCTCGAAGTATCTGATGAACTCCTTGAACTTGATCTAGAACGAGTGGCGGCGATGCTTCGCCTCCGTCGTCGTCGCAGCATGCTCCGAAATCTGCGCGTAGTCGCAGTAAAACACTGCACCCACGTCCCACCCTAACATTCTATCTCCCTAGCTTTCTTCAACTTTTTACTTCTTTCTTTATTTCTTCCTTCTTTCAGTCGCTGCAAGGACAACGATCTTTACGTCTCTCTCTTCTCTTCTCTCTCTATCCAAATTAGCGCGAGTATGCGATCTCTTCTGGTATTGGGCGGGGAGAAATTGTGAGGGAGATGGACGGCCTCATGACCTGGGTATTTTAAACAACTAGATAAATGAAAACCCAGTACCTTTGATAATGTGTGGATCCATCATGCTGTTACCACGCCAGTGTGTTTATGAAACGATAGATTTGCGATGGGTTCTTCCTTTCTATAACGAAATGGGTCACCACGGGCCAAGAAGCAACCTTTTATTTTTTAAAAAAATAAAATTGAATTAAATCAATAAATCTTATCTCGGTTCATTAGTTCACTTGCTCCAAATTGTCATTCAATAATTTCAATATCGTCAATGATATATATAATTGCTGACATGTCCCTGTAAGAGGACATCCCTGAATAACAAAAAGTATAGTCTGGGAATGTGAATTTAAGAAATACCTATTGTATGTGCACTGATCATGACTCGCAGAATTACTGCTAGGAAAAAGGGCCTGACTGTACATTGTAAATTTTGGTCCCACCAGCACATAAACTCTCTGTGTTTCGAGGAGTAGATCTCGAATCCGAACTACAAATGGATTCAGTAAGACTCAGCATAGAATCATCAAACCACGGATTCTTTTCTATCTTTCACGGTTGGAATGCAGATCTCGAGTGTCATTGACTCTGTGAATTTTTCGACATATGGTTTTTACCCAATTATGTTAGCTTGTTTACTTCTTCCCCTTGTTCCCAAAGCCATGTCCTCTTCAAACACCTAAATCCTGAGTATGTCATTGACCGTATAGGAACAGAACGGGCCTGCATGTTGGATCTCTTTAGTTGGTTATGCTTTTAAAAAAGGATATCAGCGATTACTAATATATTTGTAAGAGTTAGACACGTTTATTGTGTTAAAGATTCCATGATTTTATTATGAACAGATATTCACGTACGATGTATCTTATTAGTCGTTTCAACAATTAGATTTCATGTGATTGATGTCTTGTATCTGGGGTTTATTTTGTAGATAATACATTAATCTGCTTAACAAAATGCTCTTGCCCATCTCTTCAGATATTCTACGGATGATGCACTCTTCCGAGGACACAAGTATGTATGATAAAATTGTGAGTTCCATATTTGATAAAGAGACATTTGGCGAAAAAACCCATTGGCATCGTGCGAGTACATTGACTGTGAATAGAGATAATGCTTCCTCTATGCAATACTCAGATACAGACACAGAACTAAGAGATTATGTTGTTGAGGTTTCGAGGGAAATGTTCAGACAGCGTTGTGCAAAGCATCTGGAGACAGTACCCATGTATCTGTTGGGTGATTGTCCACAGTTTAAGAGGTTCCCTCTTAATCAAACTCATTTTCTTCTTGACTTCTAATGCTGATTATTAACTACTAGCTGTTTTGGATGAGAAGGAACATGGTAAAACTTTTGACCCATGGAGGAGATATGCTTGAATTTTGTCATGAGCTGCGGTTACCTTTCATTTGTTGGGCCATTACAAACCAGGTATTACATTTATAACTTCACCAAAATCAATTGCTCTTGTACAATATTTCCTTCATGTTCATTATGGTTCCTTTTTGGGTAATTGCTGATATTTCGGGGAATAGCTCAGCCTAGCTGTTACTTTCTTTATTGCAGAAATCTTCATTCAAAAGATATGAGATATCATATGTCCATAGAAAAGCAATTGGTCATTCTCCACCAAATCGCTATCTTCAGGTATAGATTAATTTAAACATTACTTTTAAGTGATTAGAAGGAACATAATTGAAGAAATCAAACAGGCTTCATGGGTTTACATGCTTGCTAAATTAATGTTTTTCTAATTCCTTTTCTATGACTTTCTTGTCAATAGGGTGATTTTGACATTGTTGGTGGTGCAGAAGCTTTGACAGAGGCAGAGATTCTCAAGGTTCTGTTTTATTTGTCTCATCTATAAAATCTTTTTATTGGTTGAATATATTTGTTATGACAATTTTAGTGGATTCTTGTGCTTCTCACCACAATCGATGTGAATTTGATTGATGTTTAAGGCTTTTTTTTAAAATTTTAACTTTCAATAGGATTGGTTTCAAAAACTTTTCCATGGACTCCAAACATCTTTTATATGTGATTTGTTATAAATTTATCATTTAAATATGATTAATTTGGAATTGGTCTATTGTATTGACTCCAAAGAAGAATTTTATTTACATATCTACATGAATGACCTATTTGCGTTAATAATAGAAAGCTGCTTATGGTTAATTACTTTGGCATATGCTGTATACTTGATGTGGAAAACATTTACAATTGCTGAAAGTAGAAGTCCTCTGCATATATTTTACCACTTAACAGAATCAACAATTGGTTAAATGTGAACTATCATTGTCAACACATTAAAAAATAACTAGCACATGCTGGCATACAGTTTGTGTGTTATTTATCATTGAATAATGTTCATTTTTGCAATGTGGCAGACTGTTAAGAGTATTTCATTATGACAATTTTATATATATATCTTATCTTGCAGGTAACAGTTGACATTTTAAAGCATTTCTTCCATGCAGAGTCATGTCATATTCATCTCAATCATGGAAACCTACTAGAGGCAATTTGGTCCTGGGCAGGAATCAAGGCAGAGCATAGACAAAAAGTGGCTGAGGTATATGTATTAATGGGTTTAGGAGATGTGTGTTATTGAATGTGCGAAGTATGTGCTGAAGCTTCTATTTTTCTGGATGAAGCTTCTTTCCATGATAGGTTCTTTGCGCCCTCAATCATCTGAACGGAAGTTGAAGTGGGTGGTTATTCGGCGCCAGCTTTTGCAGGTTTGAGGAAAAGTGTATAACATCTTTTACTTTTGGTGCCTAAAACATTTCTATTAAAATACTAATCGAGAGCATCTTGTATGGTGCTGCCTCCATGGGACTGTCCAGTAGAACCGTGCCAACTATTTTAAAGTTTCCCTCACTTATCTATTCACTGCCATGACTGGTTGCATTTAGAAAAAATACGTAGGCAGTAAGATTTTATTTGATCGGTGTATGGACATTGTTGTGGAGGCTGCCCCATACGAGCCTTTCTCATTAACACCAGAAGGAATTGTACTCTGGTAAAGTTTGGAAGTGTATAGAAATTTAGATGGCCACTTTGGATCTATCTGAAATGTCCATAATTGTGACTGCAAGTGAGGCTGTCAAAGAATAATACATAATGTCTTTTTTATAACAAATAATATTGACGTATTGGAAGAAAATATCCCAAAATACTAAACTGAGTCCAAATAAATCTTGAATGGAGAGAGCTAAGCAGATAGGGTTTTAGATTATTTAGGTTGAGTTGATTTTCATTATGAACCATGTGGTTATTTTAGCCTGATGTTAACTATCCACTTATGGGTAAGCAACGTTGTATATGTGGGAGAGAATGTTTATTTTATATAATTTTTCTTATGTTAGTTTTTAAATGTAGATTTAGAAAATAGAAGCTGAAGTTAGCATTTGCTTCAGAAGAGAACACAATATCTGAGTGGAAAGAAATGGAGTTGCTTTATGAAAAACCATTAATTAAGAAACTGGCAGTTTGGCTGAAATGGTAGAGCATGATTGTTACTTTCTATGCAACTAAGATGGTAGACAGTCTTGGCTTTCTATCTATGTTTTAAGAGTCAAATTGTCATACTGATATATGAGTGCATTCATGTGAGACTGATTCACTAGCATAAGAATAATGTCTTATCAATATAGAAGTAAAAGAGTGAAGAACATTTATAGTTAATATAATTACATTTAAATGGATTTCATTCCTCTCTCATAAATTTAATTTTATTCCAGGAACTTAATTTAGCAGAAGCTGTGGTAAATAGGTTGCAGACTGTTGGTCTAAGGTTTTGTGGATCAGCAGATCAGGCCCTTCCTAGGTTGAGGGGAGCTTTACCAGCTGGTAAACTTTGACGTTAACTTCAGATACTTTTCATCTTGTTTGAGGGGTTGGGATTTTTTTTAATTTACCCTACAATGATACATAGATATTTATAATGTTTTTCTGAAATAGATTTAGATGCCTCTTTCTTAGGATGAATTTTCGCTTTTTAGTGGATTTCTGGCCCATTTCTGTACTTTTCTCATCGTTTCGATCCATATTTTTAGTCTCCTATTGGCTTCCTCACCCATTGCAGATAAGCCAACTCGCAAGGCACTGGATGATCTATCTGAGCTGTATAGCTACTTGAGAGTTTGGAAGATTGAAAAACATGTTTATATAGATGCATTAATGCCACCTACTGAGAGTTATCATAGAGATTTGTTCTTTCAGGTAAATTAATTACTTGTATTTGTACCAATGCCACCTATCTCCCACTTTTTGCTATATTTAATCTTTTTACATGATGAGACCAGTCCCTTTGTACCACCATGCACCGGAAACTTTGCAACTTATTTTCGGTATATAAGAAAGATGGTAACCTCTGCTAAACTGATGGAGTGTTACTTTATCAAGTGACGACATTGAAACCAGCCAGACAATCATTTTGAGTTTGCTTGTTCCAAGCATGATAGGGCTACAGCCTGAGCTTGACTATCCTCTACATAGACCACAGTATTTATAAACTCTAAATTGTTTGTATATATGAATGCATCTATATACATCCATGTGCTTGCGTATCAAGCTTGGACTTTGTGAATTTTCTGATAAATCTTCTGTATTTTAAAGAGTTTTGGCATTTTTTTAATTTTTTTTGGGCTACTTGTTCTGTTTTGAAGTTCAGTGTTGGATTAAGTTTTTGGCATTTGTTGTTAATTTTTCCTTTTTAACCTCTTCAAATGTTCACTATATGTTTTTCCTGTAGATCTAATAACAACATATAGAAAATAATTCACTGCTGCAGGTAAATTTATTTAATCAGGTTGAAATTTCTTCCTTTCCAGGTTTTTCTAGTGAAGGAGAACAATCCTGCATCACTTATTGAAGGTACATTGCTTGCTGTTGGTGGTCGCTATGACTATTTGCTTCATCAAATGTGGGATCGGGAATATGTTGGCTATGCACAGGTGAGTTCTTTTTCCTTCTAATAGTTGGATGACAATGGTTGCAAATGAATAAGCACCTTTCACACAAACATAAATCAATGCCAAAACACCAAAGCACCACCCATGCATGCATTTGATATGGCCCCAGGGTGCTACAAAAGTATTCCTCTAGAAAGCCAAAGTTTTCAAAGCCAAAATAACACATATGCAGCTTTGTTGCTGGCCACTCCATGAAAAAGTATAACTGAGTTCCTTTCAATTTTCCTTGACTTGAAACCATGTCCTGTTAAAGCTCTCTATAATTATCTTATAATTAAGTGTTAACTACACGAGTAGAACTTCAAATAAAGATTCCATCACTTGATAAAAAAACTTGAATCTGTATCTCAAACCTATATAAGTAGCATTGCGAATAAAGATTCCACCACTTGGTACATTAACTTGAATCAGCATTCTGGCATAATTTTTTCTCAACAAAAATGGAAAATCTTTTTCTTTCCTTATTTTCTGAGGTTACCGAAAGGTTTTATAACCTCAGTCTGAGCAGAATTCCTTGCATGTTTAGGTTTCCTTTTCTTTTTTAGTATAGAAGGCCATTATGTAAATATTGCATATATTATTTTCTTTTTGCGTAACAAGAAGGAATCAAGATTTTCTAATAGGTATCAAAGCCACGTTCTTTCCTCCTTTTCCCTTTTTTCATCTTAGTCTTAATTGCCCTGAAATTTGTATTATGCTTTTTCTCGCTCTTGGCCTTAATTCCCATAAAATCTGCAAAGCCTTTATTGCTTGAATTTTATTTTTCTTTCCTTTATATTCTGGACTTTTAATGAAAAAGATTTTTTTTTGTGTCCTTATAACCTTTTTTTGTTTAATCCTTTAGTAGTTTCACTAAAAGCAACTCTTCATTTTTCCAGTATGTCTAAAACATCAGGAGTCATACCACCTCAACTAACTCTGTTAATGTTCCTAATCAAGTCTTCCAATCAACATTTGGAGATTGCAAAAACCTATAGACTTCATTGAGACTCAATTGTTTTGACTATTTGGTCTAGTCTTGACTTGTGAAGACGTAGTTGGAAGGAAAAGGAACATTGATCCATCTAATTAGACCTGAGCCAGGCGAGGATAATCCAAAGTTTCCTATTTAGGATAAGGACTCAATGATCATGTCTTGGCTCTGGAACTCAATGCTACTTGAAATAAGCAGGGCTTTTACGATAATTACAACGGCAAAGGACATGTGAGAGGCTATTAGACAGACTTATTTAAAGGTGCAAGGTAATGCTAAAATCTATGAGATAATAATTACAGCCTTTAAGCAATGTGTTTTATCCATGATTGAGCATTATAATTTAGATGGAGTAGTGAAGACACTATTATTATACAAATTTTGTTAAAAGGGAGAGAATTTTTGAATTTTTAGTTGGTCTTAATTATGAGTATGACTGAGTTAGAGTCCAGGTTCTTGGAAAAAGAAATCATTATCAACCCTAAATGAGGTGATCTCTACTGCACAGGTTGAGGTGCAAGATACTGCTAAAATATATGAGATCATAATTACAACCTTTAAGCAATGTGTTTTATCCATGATTGAGCATTATAATTTAGATGATGAGTAGTGAAGACACTATTATTATACAAATTTTGTTAAAAGGGAGAGAATTTTTGAATTTTTAGTTAGTCTTAATTGTGAGTATGACTGAGTTAGAGTTCTGGTTCTTGTAAAAAAATCTTTATCATCCCTAAATGAGGTGATCTCTACTGCACGGGTTGAGGAAAGAAGATGGACTGTTATTTTAGAGACTCCATCAACAAAAGGATTAGCCCTTGCCACTATGAATTCAAATATTGGGTTGTTGCAAAATGCTAAGGCATACAAAGGAGATTTGCTGGAGACTCCATGGAAAGCCAATATCTTTCGGTAAAAATAATGGAAATTGAAGCATGTAATCCGGACGATGAGGTGGACACGCGAACATTGCTTATTCAAAAGAGAATTTCCATCTAGAGGCATCAATTTCTAAATGGCTCAGAGTCAGGTGTACTTAATAAAGAAGGGATTGAAAGGCTTCATAATTTTTTTTCTTCATTGAATAAGCAAAGTGCTTCATGCTCCTTGGAATATTCAAGTGCTTTATCTCTCTTGCTCATGACTCAAAGGTTGTCTCTCTATTACTTGGGTTATTGACTCAAGTGCTACTAATCACATGATCAACTCCTCACACCAGTTCACATTGATAAAAAATTAAAGTAATGCTACATTAGCTACAATGGCTAATCAAGGGTCTATTGCATTCCTAAACTTTTAACTAATCTTTTGTCAGATCGTCATATTATAAAATATCTAAATGGTAATATAACATTTTTTCCATCTTATAGGTTTTAGTACCAAGTTACATGGAAGATAATTGGGCTTGCTAAGGAACATGTTAGGGCTCCACTATCTTGAAAATTATAGTGGCAGTAGTGACCATCTACCACTCTCTTATTTCTTTGAAAAATTTTCATCAAATAAAACCCAAATTTGGCTACACCACTTTTGTTTAAGACATCCATATTTTTTTGTGTTAAAAACAAATTTTCTTTCACTATTTGAAAGTTTGGATATAATAGTTTTCACTATGACCTTTGTCAATTGGCTAAACATCTTTGAATTTCTTGTCTATGAAGTGATAAAAAATCTTGTGGTTCTTTCTCACTAATTTGTGCTAAGGTTTGAGGTCCTCATATTCCAAATATTACTAGAGCTTGATGGTTTGTTTTGTTTATTGATGATTGTTCTAAAGTTACTTGGTCATCCCTTTAGGAAACTAATGTTTGTTTTATGTCCCTTGTGTTTCATAAAATGATTAGTACTCAATTTAGTGTTGTTCTAATCAAAAGTATTATGTTGGATAATGGGAAAGAAAACTTTAATCAAATTATTACTTTATTTATTTATTTATTTTCAAAAAAGAAATGATTTTGCATCAATCCTAATGTTTTGATTCCCTGCACCAAAGTGGGTTTGCAAAACAAAGAAATCTTAATTTTTTAGAAACTACCCAAGCCTTATGGTTTTAGTAAAATGTGCCTATGTCATATTGGGGAGAGGCAATTTTAACTGCTTCTCACTCAATTAATCAATTAACCTTTAAAGTCTTAGGAAGCAAAACTCTAGTGAGGATACTCTTAGTATTTTTCCCACAATTTCATGGTTTCAATAAGATTCCTCCGAAAATTTTTTGTTGTCTCATTTGTTCACATTTACACTCAACATTGCAATGTACTTGATCTTCAAGCTCTAAAATGCATGTTCATTGGTTATTCTTCAACCAAAAAATGTTACAAGTGTTACAATCTAGGAAACTTGCTACCTTTATGCACTTCACTTTTGCCCAAAATTTGTTTTTATTTTCTAGTTCTTGTCTTTAAGGGAGTCATTACTTGAAGATAAGGCTGACCCAATCTTTGATCTTTTAGATTTATCTTCAACCCCTTTGGAACCTACAACCGCTATTCTATCACAAACAACCATTACTCTTGAACCTGAAAGTGAGAAAGAGAGAGTTGGTGATGCGACTACTATACTACTATAAGTTTACACAAGAAGAAAACAATCATTCTTTGATCCAATGTGAATCCAAGAATCTGACCCTATAACAAGTACCTAAACAACTCCTAATAACTCTCCACCATCCTCATTAACAACGCGTGAAGAGCCCATATAGAGTAATGAGCTATCATATTTTGAATAGCTAAATTTACCAGGTGCGCTTCAAGAAGGAATCAGAAAGTGTACTCAACATCCCATTGCCAACTTTGTTTCATTTGAAATACTAGCTTTGTCACTTAAAGCCTTCTTTGCCCAATGAAATTCCTCGAAAAATCTAAGAGGCACTTAGAAATAACAATTGGAGGAAAGCCATGAATAATGATATGGAAACTCTTGAGAAAATAAAACATGGAAATTGTTGAACTTTCTAAAAAAAAATGGTTGGGTGTAACTGGGTATTCCCAGTTAAATATAAAGCAGATAGAACTCTGGAGTGATATAATGTTACATTAGTAGCCAAAAGATATACTCAAACCTGTGAAGTGTATTATTACGAAACTTTTGCCTCAGTGGCAAAGATGAATACTGTTCATGTCTTATTGTCCTTACCTGCTAACCTTGATTGTTCTTTGCAGCAATTTGATGTTTAGAATGCTTTCTTGGATGGTTATTTAGAATAACTTTAAATGAAAGCTCCACCAGGATTCAGGGAAGATATAAAAATAATAGTGTATGCAAGTTGAAAAAGGCATTATATGGACTAAAAAAATCTCCTAGATAAGATCTACTAAAGCCATGGTTGATATGAAGCTTAGGCAGAGTTAAGGAGACCACTCCTTCTTCATTGAATGCTTACTATTTGGTAAAGTAACAGCCTTGGTAGTCTATGTGGATGATATGAATATGGCAGGTGATGATCTTGAAGAAATAGATTGGATAGAAGACGGCTAGCCAAAGAGTTTGAAATAAAAGGCTTGGGGAGGCTGGTGTATTTTTTGGGAATTGAAGTGGCGCACTCAAGGAATGTATTTTCATGTTGCAACAAAAGTACATTCTTGATCTTCTGAAAGAGAAAGGGATGGTTGGTTGTAGGCTTTTGGACATGCCTATTGAACAGAATCACAAGCTAGTAGATGCTAAGTTACAATGATAGAACGTGGAAGGTATCAATGTTTGGTTGAAAATTTTATTTATTTATCACACACTGGACCAGATTTATCCTATGCATCTAGTGTGGTGAGTCAATTCATGCACACTCCAAGATAAGTACTTTTTGAGACCAGTATCTTGCGCTATATAAAATCCACTACATGAAAAGTAATTCTGTATAAAAGAAATCAACAATTAAGTTTTAGGCAAAGACTGATGCAGATTGGGCAGAATTAGTGGTAGATCAAAGTTCAATTTCGGTTATTGTAGGTTTTTAACAGTGAATTTAGTGACTTGGAGAAGTAAAAAGCAATTTGTAGTTGCTAGCTCAAGTGCAGAGGGAGAGTCCAAAGCTATGACAAATAGGATTTGCTAGTTGTTATGGTTGAAAATTATTTTCAATGATGTTGGAATCAAGTAGGAAAGAACTATAAAGTTGTTTTGTGATAATAAGTCAGCAATTAATATTGTTCATAATCCTGTTCACCATGCTCACACTAAACACATGGAGGTGAATTGACATTTTATTAAAGTAAAAATTGGATAATGATTTGACATACTCCCTCTATTTCAACGCATGGACAACTTGCTGATATTTTGTCCAAAGGTCTAGATAGTTACTTGCTCCAAGCTATTACTATCAAGTTGGGAAGCATATATTATCCAGCTTGATGGGGAGTTTTGGCACTATTCTAATTCTGGCATAATTTGTAGTCTTAATGAAAAAGGAAAATCTTTTTCATTTCTTATTCTCTGGGGTTACTTAAAGGTTTTATAATTCTAGTTTAGACAGCTTTCCTAGTATGTTTATGTTTCTTTTCTTTTTAAGTGTAGACGGCAACTCTATAAATATTATACATTTTATTGTCTTTTGAGTGATAAGAAAAAGTCAGAGTTTTTGACAGTATAGAGCCCTATGTCAAGTATATCTGCATTGTATCTCATAAGTGAAGACAGCTTACTTATTCCATGGAGCAATAAATGCATATGATGGTATATGAATATGTTGTTCCATGGGCATTGATATTGGATCAACGTTGCCCATTTGGAAGAGGACATATTGACTTGTTTGTGGTATAATAATGCCACCAAAATAATGTACTTCTATGTTTCCGTTTGCAATTACTATTGAATTGATAATATAGTAAAAGCATGATGGAGAATATACATTAAAATGGATGGGAACTAGTTCAGTTTGTTTCCTTTTTCAGTACGTTGTGTGCTGATCATTGTTAATCAAATCATGTTGTTCATGCATTTGCTTATTGTTATGAAGTTTTATATAAATATTGTTTGAATTTTTCTTTCCTCAGAATGTTTATGCCTTCTTTATAGCTCTTTGTTTATGTCATGTATTTGAGAGTTTGAAGTAATTGAATAGTCTTCTGTTATTCAATCATTGAGGATTAACATTCTCAGCAGAAATAGTAGTTCCAGATTCCCATGGAACCAAAGTATCAGCAAATAAAATTCTACAAAATCATACCCCAAGCTATGATATATAATTTCCAAGCATGAAAATATATCAAGTTTCAAAATTTCCTGTATTTTTCCAGAGAACTAATCCTCCAGGTGCTGTTGGAACCAGCCTTGCTCTTGAGACAATAATTCAACATTCTCCTGTTGATTTTAAACCTATCAGGTGCAATTTGCTTTAACTACTTCTTGTTTTTGTTTCTTCCTTGTGGCCATCTACTGTGCTGTTTAAGACATGAAATATCATCTTTCCGTTTACTTCCACAGAAATGAACCCAGCCTCAGTGTTCTTGTTTGTTCAAAAGGGGGAGGTGGTTTATTAGTTGAGCGCATGAACCTCGTTGCTGAACTGTGGGAGGAAAATATTAAGGTTAGTAATTAAGCTCTCTAGTATAGTAGCCATGGTAACTTGAAAGTATCAAAATTGCTTGTCCTACACCTAAATTGGGCAGCACTTTGTGTTGATTTTGTGTTTTCTATTTTTTGTTTGCTTTGGAAGATAATATGTATCGTATATATTTTATAGATTAAGATTTGAGAGCTGATTAATATACAAATTCTACAAAATATTTTTGTGACTTTTCACATTGTTCTTTTTCTTGTGGACTTCTTGATCACTGCTTTCTAATTTGTATATCCTATCATTTTTTAAGTTCCTCTTATCAAGAAAGAAGTAGCTTGAAGGTTACTAATTATTTATAACTATCAGGCTCAGTTTGTCCCCTTACCTGATCCAAGTCTTACAGAGCAGTATGAATATGCAAGTGAGCATGATATAAAATGTCTTGTCCTCATCACGGACACCGGTGTTAAGACAGGCTTTGTTAAGGTAATACATGATATAACTTATATGTAGAGCTATCATTGCATTTTTCCGGAACTGGACATGAATTTGTATGCAGTACGTGCTGCTCCTTTCTTGATATTTGTTTAATTTAGTAATTGGATTTTGTTTCCAGGTTCGCCATCTAGATATTAAGAAGGAGAAGGAACTTGAGAAGGAAAATCTCGTTAGGTTTCTTTTGGATGCAATAGCAACACAATTCAGAAGGCCCTCTATTTGGAATTAGGCCTTTATCAAAGATTAGCTTTCCTTCTGCAGTCACTGTTAGTTTCTCTGCAATTAATGGGGAAGAATCAATGTTGCTTGAATTTCTAGGGAAAATACGGGAAAAAAGGATTTAAGTTCATCAAGATAAGCATTTTTGTCACTCTACTCTGTTTGTTAATAAGTTTTATGAATGATGGAAGAACTTCAAGCCAGGAAGCTTTGCAGCTCTAGTTTTGACCGTTGGAAGTTATACTTCCAGGTTTTAGCAGAGTTTACAGCATAGACTGATGGGATGCGTAGTGCAGACAAATTTTTTTTTCAAGGATATGCTATCATTTGTTTGCAATGGATCACAATTGGAGCAACAAACTTCAATGAATCAAATACTGAATTGATATAAAGCACAGAAACTGTAATTTTGGTGATTCTAAATTCTGATTTTTGTCAGTTTTGGTCCAATTATTTTCATTACAGCTGAGTTGGCAATGTTAGGTGCAGAGCTGTATGGGTTTTTCTGTTTTTTGTTTGTTCGTTCGTTGAGTTAGTTTGAACAAATAATACAGAAAAAGGAACAAAAGGGTCAGAACGGGAGTGAGAAGTGGGTGTAAAGAGAGCATTTTCTTTATTTTCGGTAAAGCTGGGAGAAGGAAAAGAAACTGAAGTTCGTTGTTCTATGTACAAGTTCCAGATTATTCTTTGAATAAAATCGCAGTAGCCCTGTTCCTTGAAAACTTTGGTGTTCCTTTTTTTATCATATTTCTTTTTGATCTGTTCCTTTGTTGGTTCTATGTACAATTTCCGGATTGCTTGTTAATGTCTTAGAAACTGTTCATGCACACCAGATCCCTGTCAAAATGATTTTTCGCTGGTTGAGCTACCAGAATTAACGGAAACAAACAAATTTAAGCCATGCAATGCACAACATGCCACGGTCCAAGAAAAGAAACACAACAAACCTTTTTTGTAAGGAGCTGTGTGGCATTATAAATCAATATCAATTATGAATCCTTTAATGTCTCCTGCATTGTATAATATTTACCTCTGCAATTTCTCTCGCAGCAGCCCATAATCCTAAACACAGCTAGGCTACAGTGTCTCACGTAATTGACTCTTCGAAGATATCCGCGCGAAACCACCAAATGATTTAAGGTAAGAAATTGTTAATCTTTCATTGCAGGCACATTGTTTACATAAATGCATTGAAAAAGAACAGCAACACTGATTAAAAAATCTTCAGTATTTAGTTTGAGTGATTTCAATTTTTCGAACCCATATTTCAAAAACAAAAAATAAATAAAAAATATGAAATGAATATAAAAAATAACGATCTAATAACTAACAGAAATTGAGAGAATTTAAATTAAATTATTTAATATAAAAAATAAATAAATAAGTAAACAAAATTGGTAATAAAATAATAAGGAGCATATATACATAATTAATTAATTAATTAATTAATTAATTTTATGGCACCCTCTAATAAACTATAACGGCGGAATAATATTAAAATAAAAATGGCTTTACTTTCATCTCATTTTCTTAACTTGAGTTGATTAATTTTTTTTATATTTGTGTATATACAGGTGTGTACAGTACATGTGTGTGCGTTGTAGCATACAAAAAATTATTCTACAATTTTAATTTTGCTAGCACTACAAGAAATGTTAAAACAAAAATGTATTTTTCAAAATACATTAGAAAAATCACAATCATAGAGGAAGGCTAGGCTTTGATTGATTATTGGATTATAGGACAATTGACTTCCAAGTTTAGCAGAGTTTACAGCATCAACTAATGGCAATGTAGATTGTTGCACATGTGGACACACCATTGTCTTCTTTATATTACTGTTGCAATTTTCCAAGAATGGATTATCATTTGTTTAACTGATGCACTTTGGCAATAATTCAGCTGTCGATTACTTTTACTAATATTCTGCAACTCGGGTATAATTACAGATCAAGTCCTTTGAAATTTTTCAAAATTGATTTATTTTGAGAACACGATTCTTTTAGTCTAAATATGTTCAGTTTGACAAACAGTGAATGATCTCAACAAAAAATAAGATGGGTTCTTGTCATAGTACTAGTGGCAGTTGTAGCACAAGTATTACAGGAAATTACAATTGTCTATTAAATTTTCCGACCAACAAGAAACTGAACCAAGACCCACCTCCAAGATGAATCAAGAATCCTGTCCTTGGGTTTAACCTAGAAATTGTGCTGCAAGTACAAGTTTTCTTGAGGAGAAGCAGGTCCAATTTCTTCCTCCAAACTCCTCAATCCATCACCAATGCTTCCAAAATTCCCCATATTTCTTGCTTCCAAGTTTTTTCCATCGACATCTGCATCTGAGACTGAGGACTTTCTCCTCTGGGAAGAAGTGACACTCGGGAAGGTTATCCACGATGGAGCCCTAAACTCGAACCTCTGGTCTTCGGCTTCAGCCACGTCCGTTTCTGAAGCTGAACGGTTTGAAGACCTTTGTGAGGATTTCTTGTGCAATCTATTGCTTCCCAGAACAACCTCGGTTGGCAAAATTGGTTGCTCACTGCATGGACTACCCAACAACTGAGCAAGAGCTCGTTCCAGTGCTGTTGTCACTTTATCCATTGATGGTCTCTCCTTACCTCTCATTCTGACACATTTGCAAGCAACGTTAGCAATCCTTCTTAAGGCATCAAGCTCGGATGGAAGCTTCAAGACTGGATCTAAAATTGCTGTTATGTCGCCGGATTTGATCAAAGGAACTGCCCATTCAACGATATTGCCTTCTTCATATTGCATGTCAATGGCTTTTCGACCACTGAGGATCTCCAAAAGCAACACACCAAAGCTATACACATCAGATTTTGTTGTGAGGTAGTGAAGTCTGTAGTATTCAGGATCAAGATAGCCAAGGGTGCCAGCAGGAAGCTCAGCTAACGGAGAGCCACTATCTGCAGGTCCCAACAAAGAAAGACCAAAATCTGCTACTCGAGCATTGTGTTCTTCATCGATAAGAATGTTTGATGACTTTATGTCTCGATGAATCACAGGGGGACAAGCATAACCATGCAAGTATTCAATTCCACGAGCTGCTTGAACTGCAATGGTGACTCTTCGAACCCAATCTAATTGCTCCTTCAAAGCCTTGTTCTTCCCATGAAGATGTTGATGCAAAGAGCCGTGAGCCATATACTCATAAACCAAGAGCCTTTCTCCACCTTCTTCACAGTAGCCAAGAAGATTGAGCAAATGAGCATGGTTTAGTCTTGATAATAGATCTAACTCCGTATGGAATTCTTTCGAATTCTTTTGCCTATCTGAAGATGTTATGGCTTTTTTAACTGCGACTACCGTCCCATCCTTCAGTACCCCTTTATAAACACAAGAGAAACTTCCCTTTCCCACCAGTGATTCTTCTTTGAATTCTCCAGTGGCTCTCTCAAGTTCCTCGTAAGTGAACATCTGAGCTCTCCTTATCTTAAGCTCATCCAAATCTGGACGAATTTTGCCATTATCCTTCTGGTAATGAGAACCAGTCCCATTGAATTTATGGAGCTTTAAGGCTTTAGCAGAGCACTGACAGTTCCTTAACCTGTAGCGTACATATAAAATGGCAGTTAAAGAGACAATCGTTACCGAAAACACAGCAAAGGCTATCTCTGCGACGATGACTGGCAACTGCATTGACCAAAATCTTTCATTTTTCTTACCCTCAATACCAGTGGAGTACTGTGAAGAACAATTTGAGTAGCATTCAGCTGATAAACAACTTGAACAATTATATTCACATGCTCGATCCGACTTCAATGTGCATTCAGCTGTTTGGTACATTTCAGAAGGGCAACCATTGCTGCAGGGCTTGCAGACATGGGCATTTGGGGCCTTGCAAGGTGCCTTTTGATGGTCAACTTCATAATAGCCAGAAGTACAAGGAGTAGTTTTGCAAAGTTCCGGGGAGACGGCTAAAGGGAGCGAGGTAGGAAACCCAACACCCCAGCAAACTGGAAGCATAGATTTCTCAGCTAGAACTCCACAACTAAAATAATTCCCAGCTGCAATCTCATAGACCTTAATATGATTAGGAACCGGTGTGCTTGGTTTGATGATAAAACCCCAACAAATCACTCTGTGATTGTAGCTCTTAATTCCACAAGCATGGAACTTTCCTCCCACAACAGAAATCATTGGCTCACTTGGAGGCAAATCAACATTTCCTTCATGCAAATAAGACACAGAGATTTCTTCTTCTAGGTCCAGGCTCCTTCCCCAACAAAGAGCTCTAGAATCTAATCCCTCTAAAATCCCACAAACATGATACCCACCAGCTGCAATCTTTTGAAACTTCATTTCTTGGGGGATTAAGCTAATGACTCGACTGCTAGTCTCATCACCCCAACAAAAAACAGTCCTATTATGTGAAAACAATCCGCAATTGAACTCAGAACCAGCTGAAATTGATTGGATCTGCCCATCAAATATATAGTTCTTTGTCATGTTATATCCCCAACAATCAACAAACGAATAGTTTCTCCATTTTCCAGTTAGAGGCTTTCTCAAACCACATAAATGATAATCACCGGCACTTATTTCCAAGTATTCAGCTCCAGTGATTATAGGCTGAGGAACTCCCATTTTGATATAACCACTGCTTCCCCAACAATAAGGTTGGTTAGAATCCATTAATAATCCACAAACAAATCCATCACCAGCAGTTAGACCTATAAATGGAAAATGAGCTGGAGTTCCATATATTATTGCAGAATTCGAACCATAGCAAGTCGCAAGATGAGACCCATCTGATTTTAAACCACAGAACACGGGACCATTTTCTCCATACGAAATGGCAATTGAAGACATTGAGCCTAGGCCAGAAACTAAGCACAATAAATTTGATGACATCAAAAAGAGTACAAGAAATCCAGCCCTCAAGATGTTAGTTTCCAAAACCCAGATGGAGAAATCTCTTGTCACAAAACTGAAACTGTCCATTAGACAAACCAGTCCAACTATTCAAGATGACAAAATGTCTAGCCACTCTGTACTTTCATTACTGCCCTCCAACACAGTAACCGGAACTAGACTATACTTTCTCTTTAAGCCCAGAAGTGAAAAATAACTATCTAAAAAGTGCTCAAACAAAAGCCAGGACAGAAGCAGATTTAGAAGAGAAAACTTATTCACAGAGAAACTGTCAACAATTCTATAACTCCATTAACATGCTTTCTTTTACATCCATTGGCCGAAGAGTACAACAAGGAAATAATGTAAGCAAATTGTTTTCGTGCACAAAAGGCAATGGATAAGAAAATGTGATGAAAACCGCATAGAAGGAGCAACAGATACAAACAAACTTACCAAAACCCAGATGAAGAATCTCCTCTTTACTCAGAAAAGAGGAAAAATCAACAATGTTTGCTGTTTTTCACCAAAGCACGGGAGAAAAACCATGTTTCTTTGTTTTCCCCATTAAGAAAATCACTCATAACCTGAAACTGAGAGAGAGAACTTCAAGTCTTCAAACACTTTGGATCAAGAAACATGCATTAGATCACATCTGGAGCTACACAACTTTAACCTCAGTCAACTTCAATCCCAAAAGCAAATCTCTCTCCCTTTGCATGTAGCAACTGATAAAAGTTCTGATAAAATTCAAAAAGCAGAAATCTAGCAAAAGCTATTCTGCCGTTGGTGGTGGTTGTTGCAGCTTACAATATCTTGTTGTTGCAAGCAAAAGAATAGAGAGATAAAGAGAGAGAGCATTAAATGTCCATAGAAGTGCGGCTTCTCTACATGGGCAGCTGTCGTTGAAGTCAATAAATGAGAAGTAAATGTAATTTGATCTTTTCGTGCCTGGATTACTGCAAACTTTGGCCAACCTATATTTCGAAAATTTTAATTTTCTATATTCAGTTTCATGAAATTTAAAGTTTTTCTCCACTTGTTGTCTTTGCTTTCTTGCATTTGTCTTGCGTGCATTTGAACTTTGATTGTCACCCTTATCTTTTAAACGTAAAATTGTCTTCTTTTTCTTGCATGTATCAATTATTCCCTTTGAAAATAACTTTTTTCTTAAAAAAAAGGAAAGGTCTAGTATTTTTCTCTGAAAATTTTATATAAATTTTCTCACAACCTTATCCAACATTTGATTTTTAAAAAACAAAAATTAATACCCTATTCAAGTTAACAATGAAAAAAGCAATTTTTATACTTCTAATTTTGCTTTCAATGTTTGTGTTTGAATACAATTTTCAACTTTTGGTATAAGATCTTTGTATTTAAAATATAAATAAATAATAAATCGTTCTTCTATTTATTTTTATCCTATTACATCATATGAAATTGAATCGAATTAAATAATAAATCACATTTTCAAAATTATTTATTTTATGCATAAATTTATAACATGATTTATTATCAATTATTTGATAATTTAAACTATTTATTTTTCATAAATTTTTACTAGTTTATGATATTTTTAACTGAATAAAAAAAATAAATTGTCTAATAGATATTTAAAAAATAAATTCTTTAATTTTAATTAAAAAATAATTACATATGTAATTCGTCTATTTTTTCTAATATGTAAATTATATAAAACCTAACTTTTTTTGTAGTTTTTATTTATTTTCATAAATTATTTATTCAAAATAACTAACGTTATAATTCTTAATATTCGAACAATTATATTTCGATCTTAATCTTGTCAAATCATTTAATTTCTATAAATTCTAACATTTAAAAGATAAAATATATTGAATGAAAAAACTTGAGTGACAATCAAAAAGGAGATTTTCATCCATCAAAATCTAACAAGTTTATGCATATTTTTGTATCTAAAACTATTATTATCAAATTTAGCAACCAATGCTCACTTAAACATAGATAGAATTCATATTTATCTTTTTTTCATTTAAAAAAAAATTTATCTTTAACTATTTTATGTGTTTGTATACATTTATATTTTAAATAAGAATATAAATCAAAATTTAATGAAATCATTCTCATATGATTTTAACATTAATAGAATTCAAATTTTAAACTCGTTCTAATACCCATATTAAAGTTAGTCTAAGGAGGTAGAATTAGGTAAAGTTTTTTCTTAAATGATAAATTATTAGTTAAAATGAGGCTCAAGAACCCAAAACAAGGAGGGACAATCCCATATGTTTTCCAACGAAATGTCTGTAGAACTGAACTTTCGCATTTATTAAAACATATCTTTGCTTTTAGCTTTCTCTTTATTAACGATGGTTTTACATACAATTGAGTGTGGCTTATGCTTCTTCTTCTTCTTCTTCTTATGAAAAGTCATCACAAATGGTTAATTAATTAGTCAATAAATTAATTAATACTCAAAAACTAGTTTGACCCTTTGAAACAAATTAAAATTAAAGGGAGAAAAGATTTAAAAATAAATAAATTAACATGGGCCATACTGTTTTTGTCCAATTACATTGCTTTCGGTCATCACAGCAACTCCCTCGAGTTATGCAATAATTTCTGAAAATTGTCTACCGACGTACTTTCTTTCTGTTTTTTTTGAGGGAGTGCTTGCTTTCGTTGGACATGTTTAATTTATAACTCTGAAATCGAACAGATTATTATTTGGTTATCTATATAAAATCGAATACACATTTTTAAACATTAGTAATCAAATCGAACTGGTTGGTCCAATCTGATTTTTGGATTCTCGATCCCTTTTGCCCAGCCCTCATGATGATTATGGTTGATTTTCATAATATAGTGTGTTTTCCTTCTAGATGGACTCAAATCGGCAAGATTTAAAGCTGTCACTGAACAACTCAGAAGAGCCTACTCTCGTGGTGGGAGGAATCCTGGCAGAGCTCCATTTTATTATGTACAGTGTTAAGGATTGGGTATTTGATAATGCATTTGTTTTCTCCATGTAGAATAGTTTGACTGAATGTTTACTAAAATAAGACATGTTCTTGTAATAACTTTTGTTGAATATAATAAAATATTACAAATATTTAATTAAAAAATATTATCGATAAAAATACATCTTAATCAAGTGTCATTTTAATTAGGATATCATCTAATTTTTTTTCTTTCTGTTTAAATTAATAAATTACAATAAAATTAAATATTTATAATTTATATTACAGAATCGTGGTATACATAAAATTTAAAAATTATAATTTTTTAATTTACAATTACTACAATATAAAAGTATTAGTTATTAAATTCAAATAATTCAGGTAATGATTTAAAAATAAATTTATTTAAATTAAAGAGATGAACATCTTAATTTAAATTATTAAAGTATGTTTAAATTAAATAAATAACTCATTATTCAAATCAACATCTTAATTCATGAATTGAGAAACAAAATTATTAATTATTAAATATAAATAAATGAATTCACAATTAAAACTATATATTTAACAAAAAATATTTATCAAACATTTTAACTCATGTAATTTAAAAATAAAACTAAAAACTCATGATTAGAAAAGCAGTCTAACACAACGTAATGCTTGAATGAATACATAAAACTTTCTTATTGTGACAAAAAATTTAAGCAATTTAGATGAAATTGTACGGATAGTTTAAACAGAAAAAAGAAAAAAAAATTGTATATGCATGGCATAACTTTCTTGATATTTATGAGATTCGTTAGGTTTAATTGGGTAGAGAAAACTATGGTAAATTATGAAACAGTTGCCGACAGAGAGAGTCAGTCAAAAAGACCAAATCCTTGAGCCCCACGAAGAATTGAGACTTGCATACTTCCTAAGTAATTTTGATGAATTTATTTATTTATTTATTTTAATATGTTAATAATAAATATTTTTAAATTATCACAAAAGGTTTCTAGTCGATTATTATATTATATGTGATAAAAATAAATACAAAAATTTTTTAGAATTATTTTTGCGAACCATCTCACGTACTACTTTCTTTATAATTAATTTTTTCTTCGGATTAGGTAATAATTGTGTATTCTATAAGAAGATCAAACTAGTTGTTGGGATAACATAATAAGTAATTTATAAAACACAGTCACGAAAAATCTTGAATCATGATATTGGTACAATAATTTGCTTAACCATCTTTCATCATAAAAATGAAGAAACAAATGAATATTATATATTTTAATATTAAAAATAATATTTGCACTATGTCAAAAGACTCTCGTCACAAAACACTATAAAAAATATTATCGTTTTAATTTCACAATAATTGAAAAAAATATATTTTTTTTCTATTCAATTTTCACGAGATCAAAAGTAGCAATATATTCTATCGTGCTGTGCTGAGAATGTGTTGGTGTAACGCAAATATCAATATTAAAACTTATAAATTGTCTCATTATTATGATTTTTTATAAAAATGACCTGATTTTATATTTTTTAATTTATAATAGAACTTAAATAAAACGTATAATTGGTGCCAAATGTGCACCTTAATGACGGTTTTGCTTCTTTAAACTTTTGCAATTTATAAAGCCTACCCATATCTTTTCTTTTCCCTCTCATCAGTCTATAAGATATTCAATCTCCGAAAATTAAAAACGGCTGAGGAAGAACAAACAAACCTGCAAACAAATCTACATTTTGAAGTTACTAGTTGATGGAAGAATGAACAACATTATTAGCAAATATTTTTTGTCATTTTAACAATTTATGAGAATATTTAACAATTGCATATTTTAACACTATTTAGGGCTAAAAAATAGTTAAAACTTATTTTTGTTAGTGCAAGCAGGATATAGAAATGGGTTTGTATATATATTTTTGTGTTAGTTGTGTGAGAAATCTTTTGTTTTTAGAATCAATAAAGAAGATGATAGTAGGCAATTTTGTAAAAACGATCGAATTTGTTAAGGACAAAAAATATCAAGGAAGAAGATGAAATTTATTAAGATTATTGACAATTTATTCACCTTTCGATAAAATTTGTTGAGGTCTACGTTCTCAAAATTTATTATCAATATGCTAAAAGAAAGGTTGTGATAAAGTCATTTTAATATTTTTTTAGCTCTCAATAATAAACTTTGAAAAAGTATTCTTTAATAATTTTATCGAAAAATGAATAAGTTATTAAGAATATCAACAAAAATTTGACAACAGATTCAAATTTGATCAAGAAATATTCTTGGCGATGTTTTTCTTTGGCATGTTAATGAAAAACATCAAGATTTTCATATTTTGTGTTGTTATATTAATTTCTTGATAAAAATCATCAAATAATATGTGTTTAAATACTATTGTTCAATGTTGTCTTACTGTTTTGCATAATTAATAGATACTCCAAATGAAAATATTAGCCGAGTGTTAAAGACATGAGAAGAGAATTTTTGCGTGGCTATCGTAACTTCACTGTCCTACGTCTGGGCAGCTCAACTGATTCCACCAATCATATTTTGGAAGGTTTTGCAAATGCAAAAGCTCATGTTATCTGGGTAGCTTATGCATAATTCACTACTAAAGGAAACTATCACTTTTAGGTATAAGTTAGAGCAACAACTATGGTTCTTGGTATCTGACCGTGTGATTTGATTTTCTAAAGTTAATTTTGGGTTAATAACTAGATTAAACTTTTATAATTATCTAACAAAATGGAGGATTCCAAAAGATAGGATCTGTACACAATAACTTTGTGATAAATTCTTTCCGAGGTTATTATACTCCAAACACTTATAGTTGGACAAATCCATTGATGAAATAGATTTCAACATGGTAGATGATAAAGACGCATTGAAGATGACCCTTACTTTCTTTGTTAAGAGAAGTTTACTTGCAAAAGACATTCGTAGAAAGGTAAACCTATTTATACTTCAACTAATTAACATGTTAGTACCTATCCTTGAGGCACAATCTTGTGAGTGTTAACATACAAGTCCCTATCTTGGACATTGGTTAGAAAGACAAAGAAATTCAAGGAGCAGCACTAGGAAGATTCGAAGCACATAATCAAGTAATACAACTCAGAAAGGCAACCCATTTTATCTCAGATAATTACCTATTCATCCACTCTAATTATCTTGTATTGTATATGTTATGATATATTGGAGGGTGTCAAAAGCTCCGTATTAGTTGAGATTGTGTGCTGTTTATGTTTGTTGGTTGATTAATTATTTAAAAGTATACAAGATCTTTTTTACATGTTTAATAGTTTTGAGAATCTTCATAGTACAAGGGACTTTGCTGAACTTTTGTCAAACTTTATTATTTCTTATGAATGTTTATTTTGCACTCCCAAAGTGTACTAAAGAAGACACACCAACTGTCCTTCTTAACAAATGAAATGATGTGCACAGCTCCAAATCTTTAATATGTACATGTGGACAAGTTCTTCAAGGCAATCGAGGTCATGTGAATAGAAATGGAGGCAAGGTTTCTTTGCTAAGTGGAATTATTTCATGTTAAGGTTACCTTTGTTAAACAAAAAGGTTGTACAAGAAGTGTAAACCTTATGGACTAAGATGTATGGATGCTTCAAGACATTCGCAACATAAACATAGCATCAACTGTTCACTTGCTTAATTCTCGTAAACATATCTCTTGTTATATTTATTTATTTTTATTAATTTTATCTTGAACTCGCTTTGTCAACTAAATTTTTACTTAAATCGTTCCATTTATCTCTTTTAAAATAAATTTTTTATAGAATTTGATTAATAGGATAATATTATATTTAAATATTTCATAATATTAATAGTTATAATATTATAATTTCTATTAGTGAAATGTGTTTGAATTTACTAATAACTTCCAACTTATTCTAAATATTTTACTGCTTTAAAATTAATCCATCTTTATTTTGACATTTAATTATTAAAGTCATTAATACGACAAGAAAAACCTTCATTAGATTTTTTTATTCCATTGAGCTTACACGCATATTTTTTGAAATATTATAAGCAAAAATTTTATGTGTTACTTCAAGAAAAATGGTGTATAGTACTTTCTCTATACTTTCATGACAGTCAAAAATGGACACCAAGTCTTGTACTTTTCCAATGATTCCCCGTAGGTTTTATATAAACCACTGCCATAAATCATCACTTTGAAGGTAATGTCTGTAGTGATGAACCCACAACTTCACATGCACTTGTAGATAATGAATATTTGGAGACATGAAAATTGAGAGATAGATCGTTCACTTCTGCTGGAACTAGAGACACATAGGCATTAGGAGACATGCAAAGACTAAAAGGTGATCGACCATTCAAAAAAAAACCCAGTGCCTTGAGTTTTTAAGGACATTTCTAATACCAAATGTCTAAGATATGTCATTCAATTCTGTATTTTGCTCACCCTCAACATCACCATATAATCACTGATAGGATCGCTATTATATCGAATTGGAGAGTACAATACATGCATATTAGTCATTTGTTTTTTGTATATATCTTGTTTAATTTCTTATCCCTTTGCAATTTCATTTTAGACAATGGCTGGAACAAGCTATTGTACTTTTTACTACTTGTAATTTGAGTAAACCGGCAGTCTCAGAAGCTAATTGACATGAATTAATTATATGTTATGTAATCATGTGCTCCAAAATTAGTATTAAAAGAAATTAGTTATTAATAGCTATAGCTTGACCACCAATGAAAATTTGTGAATGTTGCAATGCCACAATTACTTTTAATGATTGCATTTGTTAAAGCCATGATTTCAATTCAGATATCTGAAATTGAACCACAAAATTTAATTTCATGGACTCTTCTAATTAGGAGTGAGCAGAATTAGGCACCTAATTTTTCTCCATTCAACAATTCCAATTGGGTTTGGGTTCATAAATAAAGTGCTGTGTTTATTAATTATTTAATTTTTATTTTATAAAAATATTCTTAAAAAATTAAAATTAATAGTATTAAATATAAAAGTCGTGAAATATATAATTAAAAATAGAGTGAATGACAGATAATAGAAATAAATTATTAAAAATTTTGATATAAGTTAAATTATTTATTAAAAAAAATTATATTATTACTCGAATTAATATTATATATCACAAAAAAAAATTCCTATGATACAACTATATATCTAATAGTATTATATCGTGTGTGTGTGTATATATTATATAATTATTAATTTATTTGATAATTTTAAAATAACTATTTTATCAAATTATTATACAAATATCATAATAAATTAAATTAAATAAAAATTATAATTAATTAATTTATTCTATGCAAATCAATGGATAAAAAGTAATCCCTTCTTTAAATAAATTAGTTATTAAACTAAATATATATTATGTGAAAACTATATTGACATAAATTTAGTAATGGATTTCAATAGCATATATTTCATTTCAGTTTAAAGTATTTATTTAAAATTAATTTTTTATAATTTTAATGAAAGATTTTAAATATTAATATTTTATTAATTAAATATTTTATTAAATGTGAATTTGTATTTATTTTACTTTTATAAAGTAAATAAAATTAAATAAACTATTATAAATAAATTCTTTTTTGCATAAAATTATTTTTTGAATTTAAAATTGAATTGATTCTTTGATTTAATTTCAGTTTTTTATTTTTAAAATAAAAATACACCCTAAATGAACTGATTTTAGTTCTTGAACTTATTTTTCAATTAAAATTTTTACGGTTCCAAACAAAATCAAGATAGCTGTCGAACAAATTTTTTAAGAAAGCCTTAACTAGTTTCAGATTTTAAGAGAAATTTTTGACGAATTTTAAAATTAAGAAGGTTTACATGTATTTTGTGGTCCATTTATGGAGCGACTTGTTTACGAACATCTATTATTATTATTATTATTATTTAATTTTACACAAGACTTGTTTGTAAAGCTAATGGATGATTAAGTATGGTAACGATAAGGATTGGTCCACTTGTAATTGTAAAGCTTTGGTTGGTTGTCCCTAGACCCATTTTGATTTGACCGAAGCCTACCAAGGATGCAACCCATGACCATATATGCTTGCGAGTATACAAAAGTAAAGAATTATCAATGAAAGAAAAGGTGGTCAAACATTTGTTACTCCCTTTCAAAGTAATGTACACAAAATATCTTATCAGGTATCCTGAAAAGCAATTTAATGTGAGAATTTTTACTGTAATAGAACAGTTTGTAAGAATATAATTGTTGAAATATTCTTAAATTTCATCTTAAATTTTAAGTTAAATTTTCTAAATTTACTCTACCGTATGAAAGACATATTACTAGATTCATGATCAGACTGCATTCATGCATTTAAATCAGCTGATCTGAAATTTTAATTCTAGATAAAATTTTCCTAGACATTGTCCAGATGCAAAATGATCTTATCAAATACACATTAAATAAAGAATTACAGATGAAAAAACGCAGACAAATATACAAATACAAAAGTTCTGATTCAAAAAAATTCGAATATGAGAACAATATTATTTTACTTTTATTTTCCTAAAACTATGATATGATGCTCTGCCACTACGTTGACAGATGATAAATATTGTAGGGAATTAAACAACTCAGAAAAAATCCCAAGTAATTTTATTATCTCTGACTATAATTGTTCTTCAAACAATGTAGCAACCTGCAGCATATTTCAAATTGTACTGGAAATTAGAAAATCAACAAACACCATTAAAATGTTTTATGTTACAGCCTATAAATAAATAATTTCACAGATGCAGCAACAACAAAAATAAGAAATCGTTAAAAATCCCTATCACAAGTTATGTAAAACATGGAGGCATGAATTAAATTCCCAAAATAGATACACGAAGTTGGCATCAAATGCAGAACCCAGAAACTGACTTGATTTCAATTATGTGATCACAAGCACTAGTTCAGGCCAAGATCTTGTTGAGAAAACATAATCAAATGCAAAACCTAGAAACTGATGTGGCTTCCGTGTTCTACTGATTGTGCGTGTTTGGGATTGAAGTCATAACCGCTGTGAAATAGATTAACTCCTAGATAATAGTTGGCATTTATCAAGCAATTTAAATTGTACTTTCAAAATTATAAACTCAAGTAAAAACACAACAGTTCCAAAATTATACTTTTAAAATTTAATAAAAACACAATTGACCCAAATTTGTACTTTTAAAATTAAGTAAAAACATATCACTCCCCAATATACTTTTATGCTATGACAAGAAATAACAGTTTCAAATTTTATGCAGAAAGAATGCAAGCAAAAACATTAATTTCATTCAAATCTAATGATACCACCATTGTTTTGCAAGAGGTGATGAATAAAAGCATCACACTTACTGTGTGTACTCCAGCGTCCAAACAATTGATCCATTATGTCATTTGATACGGCCTTGTGCATGCGCGTCACCAGCTCACTGGAGCATGATAACAACTACTGAGAAAATTTGTGAAGGCAAAATGTAGCACATATATGTTGCAAGGAGAACAGATCCAAATGGGATAATTGGGTATTGCGTAGGCCAATTCAGACAATCAGGAAATTACAATATGGCCAATTCAGACAATCAGGAAATTACAATATATGCATGAATCTCATAAACAGCTCTCCTTGAAGAGAACCACACTGAGAAAGATAGTGCTAATAGTAAGTTGATACAACCCTTGGGCAACGATAAGATGATTCACACAAAAACCATAATACAATCACAGTCAAACAAAAGCTTTCAGGAAAAAAAAAGAAAAGCAAAACAAAAAGGAGCTTCAAAGGAAAAAGCTTCAAGGTAATTGAAATCTTAAAATATAGGTCTCATTCATCTTAACTGATACTGGTGCTACTCTTACTTCTCAACATTCAAGTCAACCAAAAAGATAGATAGATACCGCTGACCTCTTTTGCAATGATGTAGATAAAGACTTGAAAAACAAAGTGTCACAAATTTGCAATTCAATGTAACTGATCATAACTAGACGATCAGATGAAGAAGTTACATTCTCGGTCTTTTTTCAAAAATAGAAGACCCATCAAATCTAAAGCTGGTCATTTAGAGCTTTCCTGCTTTGTATCATGCTGTGATCAGGCTTGTAAAGCAATTCACCTCCTCACAATCTAGTGCTCAGTAGAAGCAAAAACTATATTTTTTTTGGGTGATCTAAATCCTCCAAACCTAGTGGCATTTTACGAAGTAGGCAAACCCAAAGGAATCACAGCCACATGGGAACTAGCCACATGCATGACCACTGACTAACCTCTCAGGGTTGCAAACACAGTGGGTACAGATGACCTGGACCTAGACTGAGGTACCAGCTGGAAGAGTTGTGATCAGGATAGATTTGGGTTTCAGTTGTTAAACTTTTTTATATAAAATAGTAGAGAGAGACAGAGAAGGGGGGAAAAAAAAAGGAAATACAAATTGCCTAACCTAAACAGTTGAATTTGAGCATTATGTAATATACTGAAATTTGACATATGAAAGTATCAACTCCAAAAGTAGTTGCATGGTGAAAGGACACTTTAATGCATATTAAGTGTAATCCAGGATTTTCCTCGCATACAAACTTGAAACTTCAGTGCCACTAGGTTTTCATTTTATAGTTTCTCTGGGATTTTAACTATCCAATTTTATTCACAAGATAACTGACAGATTATTTATCTTGATCAGTTTAGGAATCACAGAAATCTATAAAGGAAGCAATTAATAAAAAGACCATAGAAACTAACATTTAAATAAGGTAACAACCAATTTCAGCTTCTCAGACAATCTGTCTTAAATGTAAAGTAGACCAATATAGATGATAGCATATACATAATTGCAGGACTAAAGGTAAGTTCAAGAAAGGACCTTAGAGACCAGCCGCATGGACCTTCTAGGAAGTACATTGGCAGCAAAATGCTTTAAGCTTCTTAAAATCTTTGCATCTGGTCTACCACATGCAGTTTGATCCTCATTCTCTAAGCAAGGCCTCTTTTTGAAATGTTCTTCATTTGATTCCATATAACCAAGACTTAAACAAGTCTTCTCACATGAACTGTTAAATTGCGAGGATCTGAAAGATGCAAATATATTGTATATACTATCAGATCGCTACAAAAGAGAAGAGAAAAAGGCCAGGGCATGGATTTTCAGTGAGAAGAATGATTACTCTGAGCCTTCCTGCCCTTCATCAATAACTTTGCTCCTTTCCTGCAAACAGCATAACATAAATACAAGTTCAATGGTGACGCAATATAGTGGGCATAAATTCAATATATAATCTAGATATCTTAGGAGCAAAAGAAAATGATGCCAGATAAACCAAACTACAACATTAATTTCCAATTATATATGTAAAACTGTTGGTCAGCCTGCTAATTGTTTTTGCTCACTGTTTGTCTGATGGAGAAGTGAGCAGGGGGTGTCAAATGGAGCATAGAAAAAGAAGATATCAAAAATAGAGGATGCAAAGAGAAGAAAAGAATTTTCTAGACATGAAATTATATACAATACACCATCTGTACAAAGTAGGCCAACTGCCTGGCCTCCTTATTTTCACATCATATCTTGCACAGGATATATCAGATATTACAGAACAAAATGCGAGACTTGTGCACCACCACTTTCATACTATAAGTTACTTTTTGAAACAATCACAAACAAATTGAGAAGAAAATAATGACAAAACAGAAGGCATAAGTCATTACACCACTTTAACTACTGAGTTACTGGAAGTCATCAGTTTGTGAACAATATGCACTGAAAATCACATTAGAACCAGAAAGAAATTATTAACTGACCAAACAGTTGGGGAATGGAGTACACCAAGACGGCCCATTGACCGACATACACTGTAAGAACACTTATTATTTGTGTGGTGACACACAATCTTACAACTTTGGAAGATATGTATAACACAATACATTTTAAATAACTTAAAAAAATGGTAGAAACACGATTGTTCCCATACTGGTAACTCCTAGAAAGTAGAAAATCATAAAATTCATCACTTCCATTGCAAGAAAATAAATGAAATTAGAGCAGGTAAAAAAACTAATGGAGATTAAATTGATGACATGAGAATAGTACATAAAACTGGTTTTGAAACCATGATTTATCTCCATTTTCAATATTATTATCAGTAGAAAAATCACAACTATGAATAAATAAAATCACAGAACATTTAGCTTATATATCTGTGTCTCAAAAGTTGAATTTCCAAAAATTCCATGAGAGGAACAATATTGCAAATTCTTCAACTAAAGCAGTACAACTGCAGCAGTAAAATCAAAGAGTTACTTTTGGTTTTTGTGTACTCGGGTGACATCTTAATTTTAATCTCTATTGCTTGAAGCATGTCAAACCTAACTTCATCTTTAGTATATCATGTAAGATAGTGATATCTTGATTTCCAAAAGTTCATCAACCAAGGGCAACATATCTGTGTGACAAGAAACCACATTACAGCTATGGAAACATTGCACAAAGCTCAGGCTACATCAACAAGAATACATAGCTAGAAATCTTACTTATGTCAGTAACATTCCAGTGGGCAAGTAGAGAAAGTAGGGCTATACCAATTCAACATATGTTGGCAAATGATTCCCACAAATGTCAAGATTGGGCCTGCTTGAATTGGCTAATCCACTTTGGTCTGTTTCTGTATTTTCTGTAGGACAAACCAAATCCAGTAGTTCACCATTTCTGCAGGGCACACATGATGTATTCTGTTGAACCTCAGCTTCTAATACTGGCGTCTCAGCCAAACTGCCTTCTGGGCATCCATCAATTACCAACAGAGAGCTCACAAGACAGCAACTGTTGTCCTGGTTTTCACAAATTTCATTGCTGGGCTTGGAATTCTGGTGCTCAAATGAGGCAAGACCTGTTGGACAATCTGTTGTATCTACTCCAGTGAACTCTTTCCTAGAAGTATTAACAACATCTGAATAAAAAGTGGTTTTACATCCGTTTTCATCAGTAGAAGAATGAATACCGTCACATGCATCAGAATTGGGTTCAGATGAGATAACTCCTTGATCTTCCTGTCCAAGCTCAGACACAACCTCAGCAAAGCCACTTGGTTTTGTCCTAACAGAAGTTAAAGACCCATCATCTCCATCTGGATGATCAAACACCACATGGTTATTTTCTTTCATTAATATACTAGGGGAAGACTCGGATTGCACAATATCATCCTTACTCTGATGAGCATCTATATTCCACAGAAAGGAACTTTTAACATGTTCATTACTCTCTTCAAAGTGCCCAAGCTCCTGGTGAAAACTAGGAGAATTGTTTTGGCACTTATTTTCAGAAATGTTCACCTCACTCTTCAACTTCTTAATCCAGTCCGAAGGGCTAGAATTCAAATCAACGCAAAGCTTAATCCCTTCTTCTGAATGGACATAAAACTCAAAAGAAGACGGAGAAGCTTTTTGAATAGTTTTCATATCAGAAGACAGAACATTTTCTTTTGGGGACAGAAAAAAATTTACATCTGAATGTTGAATTGAACATATATCTTCTATCCTGCCCTCTCTTGCGATTCCTGAACAATTCTTACACAAGATTGTTTTTGGACACACCTTGCCGTTGAAATCACTCCTAACACATTGAGGAAGACAAAGAGAGTTTGATGTTTCTAGGAAACAATGCACTGAGCAGCCAAGGCCATCCTGTAATGGCAAATGCGTAAAGTTTTTAATGAAAACTAGATTACAACATTAACTCATCAATACAGCTAAATAACATTATTTCTTTTTCAATATGATGAAAATCCAAGAATTAAGAGTCCTCATCATTTTCCTTGTTTCTCAGAGCTAACAAGAGTTGGCTTTTATCTAATTCTTAGCAGCATCTTTTCTATTGCTAATGGAAAAAGTAACAGTCAAGTTATTTGGGAGAAGAAATAATTTGTCCTTGCTTCAGAAGGGAAAATAGATGCATTCTTCTCATGAAGTGTAGAACCTAAAGCATGATCCATGTGAGAATTAAAGTCAGCAAAGCACATGAAGCTCTCAAGCAGTCTCACCGACAGATTAAGAGGCAAAGGAAGCATCATGCCAGGCCTATGAAACTCTTATCTTGAGTCGATGTACGTTTTAGTTATAAAGTTTGACCCACAGAAATAAATGTAGGAAGAGAATCAGACCTTATCATAAGTTCTATCCCCGATGCAAAGACCCAATTCATTACTTCTTACAGTTTGAGAATACTTGCCTCTGTTTCCCTCCTTTCTAGGACAGGAAATGAATGCAATATTATCTGCAGAAGCACCAAGTAATTGCTCAAGTAATCCATCAATTTTCAAAAACACGTCAATAATGACACCATAGATGATGAAGTTAGAAAATTTTTACAAAATCTGAAGTACAGACTTATTAGGCAATTGCTAAATGGTGCATACCTTTTCCAGCATCCTCCAAAGAATGAAATGGTGCTTCAGGCTGCAGTCCTCCCATCATAAATGCAGGAAACAAAGCCTCTCGAGTCCCACCTGACCTTTCTCCAGAAGCCATTGAATTAATGTTCTGCAAATTTGTTAATTATCAATATCATGTGCATATTGGCATCATAAAAGGACATTCCAACTCATCAAACAGGGACTGAAAGAGAAAAATAAGTGAGCTAAAATCCATGCCTAAGAAGGAAATTATATACATAATATTTCATATGTAAACAATTATGGAGTGACCAAAAAATCCAAGCCTGCTGACTAAGATATTGGTAAGATATCTTGTGCAGTATACATTCAGTTTTAGCAACTTCATGCTTTAGCAAATCTCTAGTATCACTGAAAGAGCACATTTTAGTTTCTAGTAACTTAATAAAATTCACAAATAAACATCAGGAGAAAATAGTGAAATCTGTCAAGAAAGAGGTTTTTAGACATGTCCAAAATCTAGAAATCCATGCAAAAACTGAACTAAGATATTTCCTCATTTTTTAAGTTAATTTTTCCCATATAGTCATGGCTTAGCAAAAGCCAGTACCAAAGACAGTTTAGATGGCATCCGAGGTGAAAAAGAAATATTTTGTACGGGTAGAAAACAGAGGATTTTCATTTTTATCCTTTTAGGATAAAATACTAAAAGAATCATATTAATAAAAGCGATTATAAAACAAATATAGGGCACAGGGAGAAATCTATGCGAAAAATAAATAAATAAATAAAGCCTAGCAACCCTTCACCTAAAATTTTTGAATAACAAAAGTAAAATCATATTTATTTAATAGCATGCTTTGAGTATATGAATAGGAGATAATCATGACCATGGAATAAACCAAGCGACTCAAGCTCTCCCACAATTATTTAAAGCTCAATAAAAGCTCATTTATTCTCACCAAACCTAAACCTACCAATCTCATGCTCCCAGCTGGCAAATCAAATATTCTGAAACCATATAATAGGCCATCTTTGGCTCCATGTTTACTATGATAATTAGCTATCTTCTTAGAATGTATTTTTCTTGCTGTAAACAAGCCCATTCAACCTTGTGATACAAAAGAACTATGCAGTCAAAATCATGCATGGAAGGCCCATGAAGCTGCAGTATCATCCAATGAAAAGGAGCAAGTACAAAGGCCCACTTTTTCATGGACCACCAAACGTTGCAGGTGAAATCAAGGCATCCAGATTCCATCTGCCAAAGATTTCATAGATAAGCTTACCAAAATGTTGCCGATCAGTACTGAAACATCAAATGATATCTCTGTCAATACCGATTTTCTTTGTCAAAAAAACAACCCAAAAAAACTGATCCTTACTTATTAGGTATCAATATCCTTCACATAGGATGAAATCATTAAAAATGCCTCAAGATTCCCAAAGATCCAATTAACACCAAAACAAACACCAACTCATAATCAACTTAGTAACAGGAATGTGACCTTGTTGAATGGAGCAAATAAACAACTCCAGTAAACAGTTAACCTCAAGAAAGGAAGGATAGGATTAAAGTCAAACTGTAGAACACTTCTCTCAACATCAACTTATCAAAGATATTGCTCATGGTCTGGATCCAAGACATATAGCTTGGGTGTTAACCATCAAAATATCCAACACATATAGCACGGATATTAACCATCCAAATATCGCCTACATAGAGCAGGGGTATACTAGCAATTGTTTATACACATTGTAATCTGCTAATAGATAAGAAATTCTTAGCATCAAAAACAGAAAATTATAGTCAGGTGATTAGATTTAACAATGAGAAGAAAATAAAAGAAAAACAAAATTTTCATTCTATATTGCGCATAACATGAAGCTCTTCTTCAACAAGCATTGTAAAAGTCCTGCCTACAGGAAATCAATAATGATAAAACAATCAAAATCATTAAAGTGTGCCAAGATATAACACAGAATTTAAATATATAGAAACAAAAATTCCTACACTCTGATGCACTAAACAGTTGATAAAAGGGAGGAACTGGAAGTCTGGCTTCACTTGCTTTTAGAAACTGATGAAATCCTCGGGCTAGGAAAATTACCTTGAAGCAAGAGGCCAGCGATTTTGCCATTTCTGAACTTGACCTATTAGCAGGCAAACCATACTTCTTGCACAAACATTGAAGTTCCTTTCTTGAATGCCTGTGATAAAATTGCTCATCTCCTTTATTTCTCATCTGTCCGTAGCCAAAATTCAACAGATCTTATATTTGGCTCTTAAATTCTGATTGGTAATAATAATGCATAAAACTGGACATACACCTCGTATCAAATGTCCAAATCAGGCTAATAACATCACTACTATATTCGGTTGCCCAAACAGAACAGAAAAATAAAGATAAACAACAACATTGACTCTATTCACGAATCATAAAATCTCAATCTCTTTTCCGAGTAAGAGAACGAAAAGTGGAGGAAAACTGAAATTCGAACAACAATAATTAATAGCAACAGGCATTCTTCTTTCCGTTTGGTAGCTCAGAAACGGATGGAAAAGAAACAAAACGTTTTTCTGTTCAGATACTTTCAAAAACCTCAGCTTAACAAAGCAAACAGCAGTACAAAGCACGGAAAGCTTGATTTTCATTTGTTTACCAACATTTTGCCATCAACGAACAGAACAAGCTTTCTACAAGACCGAGAATTCAGTAAAGTAGCAGCGAAGTGGAAACTACTAACCTGATCAGGAAATTATCAGGGAAAGCTGACGAGAAAGAAGAGGAAAATGCGAGAAAGTCGGCAGAACGACAGGCGCCTCCAAATCTGACTTCGTCTTTTTTATTTTCGATTTTTTTTTGTTAGACTTTCGTTTTTCTCCTGATAGTCATGGAGACATAAGTGAAGAGGCTTAGAACGAAGTGGCAGTTCTGTAAATATTGGGATTCGTGGTGTCATTTTCCGTAAATTAAACGGACGGTGGGCTTTGTGAGCACATAATCTATGCGACAGGATGCATGATTGGCAGTACAGCTGGGTCTGATCAGCCCGTGTTCTTATCTATGATACTGTCGTGAAGGCGACAGGAGATCCTGGCGCAAATTACCGATTAGGGGATCCGCTCTTGATAGCTTATCTAGCTTGTATAATCTATACTGTTCATAATGCGAAACTTTTCAACTCTGCTCACTGCATATATTGATGCCAAGGTTTCGCTTGAGCATAAGGTAATACCGTTGTGCCTCGATTGATACCGGTTCAAGTTTCTGATGTATCCTTGAAAGAGATTGTTGAAATTTATGCCAGCATCTCTGTTAAGGACTCACTGTCGTGGATAAGCCCCAAGTAACATCATCGATACTATATAGTCTATCACACCGTCAAATCTGATTGTTAATTTAGATAACTTAATTTGGTATCACGCATTGAAAATCTTGATAATAGCATGACTTCTATTACCAAGCACTCCACTAGTTCACCTTAGGGAAGTACTACCAACAATTTCCCTTTGCCAAACATCACTGAGCTTACCAAAGCAAACTTCATTCTATGGAAGTCTTAAGTACTTTTATTCATTCGAGGAAACGACCTTCAAGACTTGCTTGACTCAAGCATCACCCCACTTAAAAAATAATAATAATAATAAAGAAATTGTAGATCACCACCACCACAATCGACGTTGAATACAAAACTTGAAAGAAACAAGGCCAACAATTGATGGGGGGAATTCTTTCCACACTTGATGAATCAATGCTTGCTATTACGCTAACATGCTCATCAACTGCTGAACTATGGACAACACTTGGAAAAAAAAACTCTTTGCTCCCAAATCAATGTCAAAAATCATGAACTTGAGAAGCTTTATCTCTTCAACTAAAAAGGAAGGATTAAGCATATCTGAGTATTATATGAAAATGAATAGTTTATCAAATACCCTAAAGGCGTTAGGAGACTTGCTTAAAAGTAGGTTATGTGGCTGTCAACTATTAACACAGGTTAAACAAAGAGTTTATTTTTTACCAAATTAATCAAGATCCTAAGGCAGCCTATATAACAGCACTAAAAACTCTCTGTTGATACTATCTGGTACATAGATAGTAGAGCTACTAACCGTACACCAACTCTCTGAAAAACCTCTTCATCAGTCGAGTAGATGTAATGACAAGTTAGCCATTGAAAATGGTAGGAGACTACTAATCTCCTTATATTAGATGCAGTACACTAAACACCATGCACATTATCATATCAATTTCAATAAAATCCTGTTTGTACCTAAAGTTACAAAAAGGAAAAATCCTAATTAATGTGTCTCAACTTTTGAATGATATGTGCTGCAAAGGATCTAAAGTGGGAGAGGGTTCTGCTGCATACTAGAAGGAGACTCTACCAAATGTTGAATCCTCAAACACCTAGGACAACAAACTGAGCTTGTGTGTCTAAAGTTTTGGGTCTAAAATTAAAGTCTATAAATAGTAAATTTGGCCTTAGAGCATTTTCAAATGATTTGAAAACTTAAAAGCAGTAAGTACCTAACAATAAAGATTAAACCATCTCTTTGTAAGAGTTTGAAAATATCTACTTACATCTTTTAATGATTTTAATCAAATGAATAAAAATACTTCAACTATATCTCATACTTTCTGTTCAACCTGCCTATATGACAAAATGTACAAGATCTCCTTCAAAACCACACCAACAAATTACCTTTAGAACTAATTCAAACATATTCATAGGGACCAACACTACTTCATTTTTTTTAATGGCTATAAGTATTACATTGTTTTTATAAATGATCATACTAGATTCATTTGGATCTTTCCTTAATCTATAAATTAAATGCCTTCATTTTTTTGAAATAATTCAAAAACCATATTAAGAAAACCTTCGACATAAAAATCAAATCATTGCAATATGACATGGTAGGTGAGTTTAAGAGTTTTAAAAACTATTTAATAGATCATGGAATCAAATTTAGATACTCCTACTCCTACACTCATTACCAAAATGATAAAGTAAAATGAAAATATAAGCATATAACTAAAACAATTTTGACCTTTTTACCTCAATCAAGCATGTCACTCAAGTTCTGATGGGATACTTTCTACACTGTTGTGTATTTGATTAATGGATTAAAAAATCTCATTCTATAAAACAAATCTCTTTATTAACTTCTATTTGGTTTCAAATTTGATTTAAAACTTTTAAAAGTGTTTGCATGTAAGTGTCATCCATTCTTAAGACACTAACAAAAATAAATTTTAATTTCACACTTCAAAGTGTATTTTCATAGGATATAGTCTCTTGCTTAAGAGCCATAAACGTGTTACACCCATCTAAGAGGATATAAATAGTAGGAAATGTAATCTTCAATTTCATTTCCATTCTGTGTAAAACTCAAATTTATTTGTTTCATTGTACTCACCTAAGATAAATAGCGTCTTAACAACAACTTTACCCTTTTAAACCATGCATAACTGGTTCTTGAAGGTACTTTAAAATATTTCAACATTAGAATAAGACCACATTACAACCACTAAAAGAACTAAGCAATCTCATTCTCGAGGTCATGAACTAAGCACACCTCTTTCTCACAGGTCACCTTAAACATAAACCTTCTTTTTCTCACGATCAATTAAATACTCTCTAAACACATAACCTTAACTTCAAAATCCTTTAAACACCAATCAAGCTTAAAGTATGTAACTATGTCTACACCTGAAATCTCTTTTGTAGTATACAAATTAAGTCAATTAATAAGTGAACTTTATGACACTTATTGAAAAGTTTGCAAAAAAATGTTGAAATGATTGAAACAAATAGCTCAATATGATCTAGTTTTCAGCTAAACAAAAGATTCAGAATTAGTTGGTTTCTTTAATTTCAATTAGACTAATGACTCAGATGATAAAAAAAAACTCGTAAGTAGTGTGTGTTTATTAGAAGCACACACTACTTATGAGTTTTAGTGATGAAATAGGTTGGATTAAATCGCTACAATTTGATATAAGAATTCAAGTTGGAAGTTCTTCCACTATTTAGTAATATAACATTTAGTGCAACAACACCAGTAAAAAACCCTGTTTCCCATGTTAGAACAAAACAAATAAAGATTGACATCCATTTCATTCATGATAAAGTAAAAAATAAGAAATAAGTCAATTTATATACTTCAACAAAGAGTCAAGTAAGTGATGTGTTGACAAAACCCTTCAATCAAGGAAGATTTGCTCGCTTCAAAAGCATGCTCAAGGTGGAAGAAGGAAAGTTGACCTCAAGAGGGGTAGTTAAAAATGAACAAGTAAATATGATTGTTGCACTATTGCTTAAGCCCACAAGCTGTAACCCATCTTCAAAATAAATGCACAATAAGCTGTCAATTTTCTTTGCCTTTCAAATTTCTGCAAACAACAAGTACAGTAGGATGGCACCAAGCACGACATATCAAGATCACTCCCCTCACTCTCATGAAGTCTGATTTCATCCTTTATGGTCCCCTTGTCATTTTAGTTCCAATCATTCATGTAGCTCAAGCATTACTGTATATATTCAATTTAGCTCTCTTTGTAAAAACTTTCTTGAAGTTACCCATTGAAATATACAACAAACACATTCTACTCCATTTTCATTTTCTTTAACTTTGTGCTCATGTGTGTTCGTGTGTATGTGTGTGTATTCTTATTTTAACTTAAACTAGATGTGCCTAAACTAAAACAATTTGACCTTACAAACTTAATCTTCATTGTTCAAAAGGAATAGCATGAACATAATTTTCACAGTTCTTTCTACACATCTTAAACCCTAGGCTTGTTTGGTGACACATACTAGATTGTATTGTTTTAAATAAATTAGACCGCACCAGATTATCCGAGTTCTGAGATCCTCGATAAATTTCTTGAAAAGAAATTGATTTATTTATTTATTTTTCAAATTGAACATGTTAAGAAACTCAGCAAACCTAAGCGTTGAAATGGGTACAAAGCCCGGCCCAAATGACAAAAGAGTGATGCTAAAATGGATATGTTTTGTTGTTCTGACTCGAGTATTTTAAAAATAATTTAATTTGTTTGCATCTTTAACTTAAAAATAAAAAAAATTAAAAATTTTAATCAAAATAAATATTTGTTTTATTTTTTCGTAAACCATATTTTTTTTTAATTGATATTTCAAGTTTTTTTTTCTCTATTGACTTGTCATATTTTAATTGGACGATAATTCCCAAAATTTTTTAGACAACTTATTACCCCTAATCATTAGTCAATTCGATGCATAAATTATGGTAGATTCAAAAGAAAAATAATAATAATAATAAAAAAAATGTGTATGTATTCATGAAATTGATATAAAAAAATGAATTTATTTAATGTTGAAGTAATAAAGAGTTGATATATCAGTAACATTGTGTGTTTAGAGAATGGAATAAGAAATCATATTGCAACTACAATATTGTATAAAGTTGTATGATACATTTTTTTTGTTTTAAATTTTTTATTATAATATTCAATTCTTTTATTATATTTTTTAATTTTTATATTATTTTTTAAAATGTTTATATGCAACTTGTAAGTTAGAAATTATTACAAAAATTTTAAAAATTATAAAAAAAAAGTTTATACTTTACAATTTAACCGAACTTAAAGAAACTAAAAACTAATGTTGCTAACTTAAATTTGTGACTAACCATGATTTTTTGGAGATAAACTTAAATTTAGGTATGAACTTTATATTTTAAAAATAATTTTTTTTATCATGTCATAATATAAATAATAACAATAATAATAACTTAAATTTAAGTAAAATTAATTATATTATTAAACAAATATATTTGTCTTATCTCTCGTTTTATATTAAATTATAAAAATAAAAATAATCTTAACTTCATAGAGTATATGACTAAATATATATTAATCTTTTGAGTTGAATACAAGCCTTAACACTTGAGCATAGCAAAAATGGAAGCCAGCAAGCTTTTGACATTTGATATCTTTACTTTGCAGGGGAGTGTGTGATGGCATGATTGAAGGGTAGTTAATTTGAGATTGTAGAGATCCAATGAGAATTGAAAAATCTATATATATATATATAAATGATTGAAGACAGCTTGGCTCAGCTAAATCAAAGATGAAGGACAGAAATGTTTACTTCCCTAATATCATAATGGAAACTTGCCTCTGCTCTGTGGAACAACACTTCTCTTTTTAAGTCAAATCAATTATTTTTTATTTCTATTATTAATATTTGTTTGCTATAAATAAATATAATATTCAGGTTCTCCTCAACCATCTTACAACAATATTATCTACACAACACACAAGTTTGCTTAAACCATTTTTAATTTATAATTAAGAGATCATAATCCAACCAGGCTGAGTCAACTTTAGTTATGAGATATGACTTTAAATATCAATATTAGATTAAGCAGTTAGATTAACACTCTATTAGAATCAAAATTCTATGTTTAAATCCAAAAAATTCCTTGATTTCTATCTCAATTTGATCTCTATGTAACATTGATTTAAAAATAGAATCAATAATGTCACATTTTTTATAATTCTTAAACAATTGAATCAAAAGTGTTGGGATTAAACATATCATAATTAATAGATAATCACCGTACATATAAAAAAAATCTCATGAACTTAATATTAAATTTAACTAATATTATATTCTTATTGATTAATATTTTAATATTAAAATTTATTTAAAATGAAGGTCTCATGAATATTAAGTAATTGAAAATATTATATGATAGAATTACTGGATAACAAAAATAAGTGTAAAAATAAAAATATATTTTTTTAATTATTAATAATTTCAAATATAGTTTTTAATCTTGATTTGACTATTCATAAATAAATAAGATTCACCTTGAAGTGTTTTAAGATGAAAATGATTCACTGATATTGATTAGCAATTGACTTACTCTTTCAATCTTTGAAAATTAAAGTTTGGGATCTTTGACATTGAAAAAATGGAGAAACTCTGTAGGTATTGTGTGTTGCTGCTGTTCTTGTTGCATGTGAAGTCAAGCAAGCAAGCATGTATTATCTACTAATTGCAAGAATAGATGATTTTTGTTGACTTTGTCATTGCAATATAATACTCTTAATCACTAATCTTATATTTTAAATGTGTTAATTATGTAACAATTTTGTAGATTTTGATACTTTATATTTAAAAAAAAGTTTTAGGCGATATAATTATATTATTTTCACAAAAATAATATAATAGTACCATTCAATCAAGAATTTATTTTACCATATTAATTAAAAATAAAATTTAATTATAAATTTTTTTCATCCACCATCAATAAATGATCCCACTACATTATTTATATTTATCATCTTATCTAAGAATTTCTTCCATTTTTTAGGTACTAATAACAATGAATCGTGTGCGTACGTGTTATTATAAGGGAGAATTCATCGTATAATTTATTATTTTTATGTAACAAGAGATCAAATTAATTCAGCTATTTTTAAGAATTATATTCAATTTTTTAATTGTATCTTGAAATATTTTTGTATTAACTCAACAATTAAATATTTTATAAACAACGAATTGAGTATCTTTTGAATTAAACTAAACATGGTTTAAGAATAATGTCATAGTTTTCAAACCTATATTTTAAATAATGTACAAATATTAAAAAAAAACGTTATAAATGATTTTAAAAATTATAAAAATATATCAATCAATTAAAAAATTTCGTACATTTAAAATAAAATTTTAACATAAATTTTTATAAATATGTAACATTATTCATAGTCAAAATTTAAATAAATTTTAACTACATTCTATTTACCCCAACCAACCTGTGATAAAAGCTGGTGAGGTTCTCAAACAACTTGAACGAGGGTTTCTTCAAAATCCAGTTTACAACTGGCTTTAATTCAGTCAATTAGTGGAGTGAAGCTGGAGTAGACACATTGTCATTAATGAAGCCAACTGGCAGTCTCTGTGTTACAATACTGCACACCCCTAGACTATACTTTCTATATTTCTCCCAAGATAAATATATAAATTAATAATACAATTAAAATTTAAAAAATACATATATATATATATATATTATAATTTTATTATTTAACCCGTATATATTTATTTTTAAAAATAATTAATTATATTTTTATTTTAATAATTAAATTATTTAACTCATAATTTGTGAATTTGTCAGATAAGTTTTACTGTACGCGCACTAAACATTCTAACAGAATTAATTAGAATATATAAATATATTAAAACTTCAAAATAATCTTACGGTTATTGACGGAATTAGTCGGGCCGTCCAGGACTTGTCCCCGTGACCAAATTTAACCAAGAAATTGACAGAGCAATACGCCTACGCTCCCACCATCTCCCTAATGTTACCACGTGTCGACACTCTACGAGTCAAGGCGGTAGAAGCCGTTGAGACCAATCCAACGGTCATTATCTGCCGGCCTTACCTTTTGGGTGGGGGGATTCGGTCTCCAACGTCTCTCTCATTTCAGATCCGTTAGCAACGGTCTAATATCATAAATTCAAAATAAATAAATATTTATATATATATCAGCAATCGAATAAAAATAAAAACGAAACCAAACACGCGCCGCACCAAACAACAACAATGACAGCAACGCGTCTTTGAAAACGTAAGCAAAATTAAGAAGAGAAGTTGTTTACAATAAGAAGAAATAATGGGTCCCACAATTTGTATTTATTTTGTCGGTATTAATATTGTTATTAACATTATTAAAAATACCTTTTGTATGGTGTAATACGCGCAAAATGGCAGGCCAAGTCAGCCTACAAGACAGCTCTAAAAGGGGGCATCCACAAACACGAAATGAATTAAATTCAACTCTCTTGGTTACAAACAATTCTCAGATCTTACGGAACTTGTTCTTCTTCTTCTTCTTCTACCTATATTAAGCAATTTCTCTACCAAAATTTTCTCCCAACTTCCAACTTTAGCCACACAAATTGCTTCCAATATTCTCTCCTTATTTCATGCCATTCCTTCCCCAGATGCCATCCATTTTCTTCAGGGTCTTCCTTCTTTACAATATCCTCAACAATTTCATTCTCTTTTTGGTCCCCAAGAAACTACGCTTCTTCCTCCCCACTTCTTGGTACTCCTCCGCCACCGCCGCCGCCGCCGCCCAGCAGCAGCAGCAGCAGAAGCAACTGCCCCTGACTTCATTCAAAAAAATGGACCCAGCAGAGCTCGACCGTGTCTTCCAAATGTTTGACCGGAACGGTGACGGAAGAATTTCCATGAAGGAGTTGAATGATTCTTTGGAGAATTTGGGAATTTACATCGCAGACAAAGAACTAACGCAGATGATCGAGAGAATCGACGCTAACGGAGACGGGTGTGTCGACATTGATGAATTCGGTGCGCTGTACAAGTCGATAATGGACGAGCGCGACGAGGAGGAAGAGGACATGAAAGAAGCGTTCAACGTGTTCGATCAAAACGGCGACGGATTCATCACGTTTGACGAGTTGAAATCGGTGTTGGGTTCGCTGGGGCTTAAGCAAGGCCGAACCATAGAGGACTGCAAGCAGATGATCATGAAGGTTGACGCGGACGGTGACGGCATGGTTGATTTTAAAGAGTTCAAGCAGATGATGAAAGGTGGTGGATTTAGTGCTTTGACTTGATAAATTCATTTTAGAAAATTTGAATCTTTTTTTTTCTTGTACTGTTGTAAATAGTTGGGAAATCATATGATCTTGTGATCAGACGGCAATCGGCTCTGCCATGTGGCGGGGCGACATTGCATGGGGAGATTCTTCTTATGATATATCCATGCATTCATCTAAATAAAACCACTTTACATACACATCACGCCGGGCAATTATAAATCTAAACACACAGTATTATAACTAGTAGGAGTAACTGGACAAGAAAGATAAGAAACACTGAACAAGAAATGTACTGACTATTTGTTTTTATTAAATTTAAGGCACATAACCAGCACGGACACCCATTGAACAATTAGATTCAAAGTAGCTCTTTGTTATAGTTTCAAGAAATGAACATGTTACTTGGTAATCAAGTGCCTTTACATGCTTGTACATATATTGAGAATTGCACAAAGTCGAGAACTACCAAAGAACAACTCAAATATGTAGTTTCAAGTTATGCTGTTTTCTAAAATCCATTTGTCTTGTGACTCAAGCCGATGGCTACTGATAAATTCAGTATTATAGGACATTTTGTGATCTTGATGCTTTAGTTTGATTGTTAGAAAATTAGGATTAGAGGAATTATTCGAGAAAGATATAAAAAAAAATAGTAATCCTATTTCTATTCTTAAAAGCTATAGATAATCAAGTTCAATTTCCATAACCCATACCATAATATCAAGAATCCTTGCAAGTCTAGTGATAACCTATTTCCAATGATAACAGAAACTCATATGTCAACATATCTATGACATGAAGACTTGATAGAGGTTAAAGGATCAAGTCTCTAATATAACAAAAGTTTGGACATTATTTGACAAATTGACAATCATTTAACATCTAGATTAAAAAGCAAAGGTCAAAATATAAAGAGTACATTACTGTCTACACGTATCCAAGTTCATTCACTACTGATTTTGTTGATCACGACAGCTCCTTCAATTCCTGCAAATGTTAACGGCCTCTGAGTTCATTCCAATCCTTTGCATAATGTTGACTTGTACCAGGACCTCGCAGCCACCTTTCATTTGTTTGCTCAACGTACTTAATATTCTGTATTTATATAAATACATTGAGTATAGTGCAGTGAAATGGGCACTGACCTTTTTTTCTTGAAATGCTTATTTCCTCTGTTACTCACCACTTATTATGAGTAGAAGTTGCGCACAATCAGAGTCAGTGCATTTCTGTTTTACCATTTGCAACAAGTCGTTTAGACTTTTGCATGATCAGATGAATTTTCAGTGCTCATATTCATTTCCATTGATTTCTTTGATTGATAAATCTGTAATGTACGTCCTCAGACATTAGGTTCAACAGATATCTCAGTGCCCAGTATGAATGACTTATATTTTTCTGCTTTTGTTTACACTAAATGTCTTTTGTTTCCCTTAATTTTGCAGGGCTATGATTCAATCATGTTCTTATTTATTCAAGTCTTCCCATATTTAGTAATCATTTTTTAAACAAACACATTTGAGTGCGTTGGCAATGTTTGACCAGCTTAGTTAGTACATATGCTATTATATGAGGTGCTGGGTCATCACCATGGATGGCTTGCTTGGAGGATTGGAAAGGTCTGCCTCCCTTACTTAGTATCTTACCATTGGACCCAAAACAAAAAGGATTTGACTCCATTTACTTCCTTTTACGTTTTATGATATGACTTGTTATCTGATTTTATTTTATTTTTTATTTGAAATTTCCTTTTCTTAATTGCAAACCTAAATCTAATCCTTATCCTGGCATGCAAGATTCAATCCAGGACATTTTGTATCACTCCAAGAGACCTTACCAATTGGCTTTTATCAGAACTTTTTAGGGTTGTGCCATCGGAAAATCTCAACGGTTTTATACTATTCTCTCAATAATTCCCTTGATCTGATATCTGGCTACGTTAAAAATGTCCGTCTTCCTGCATATTTTTGGTCAATGCATTCTTAGAACCGTGTTCAGGATAGCTTGATCTTAATTTTGGCCATTTGGCTCCATATAGAGCCCCTTGTATTGCTAAGTAGCTTTGATGGGAATTGATCCCCACGTATCCTACGGCTTAGATGTGGCTTTCATTCTTTCAATTGGCTGCCTTCTATTTCTCACCCGATTCACCAAATAATTCCTTTTTAATTATTTACTTGTTAATTTAAATATATATTATTTATACGCTAATATTTGATTTAGTTTAATTAATAATTTTTTTTATGATCATTTTAGTAGTTTTTGACTACAAAAATTTAATTTAATAGACCGTAAAATTTCATATGATGTATGGTTTACATTATCTATGAAATGTAATAATATCATCACCAAAATCATAAAATATTTTATATTTTAACATCAAAATTAAATGAGATAATATTTTATATAATCTATCAAATCAACAAATATTTGTTAATTCAAATTTATGTAATAATAACAAAATTATTAATAATGATATTAAATTCGAAGTTAGAGTTATTAACACATAAAAAAAATATGTTGATAGATTACACGATTATAATTATATCAATTAAAAATTTTAATTCTTGATATAATTATTAACGAGTTGAGTTTGGATTAATTTCTATTATACAAATACAAAACAATAATTCAAAATTATCTCCTCCCATTAATTTTTTAAAAGAAAATTGTATAACTTGTGGCAAGAATAGCATGTTTGCAAGCTCTTGAATCATAAAATTATACATAAGAATTCGTATTCCGGTTTTATTGTAAAATTATATCCTCTAAGAAATGTATGTACTACGAATTCAAATTTTATAATTATATCACAATATTTTACACTTTCAACTCAAACTAATTTTAAAAATTAATTTTTTTTACACAATTTTAACATATTAGATCTATACTCGATCGAGATTGAATCTCATGTATGTATATTTAATTCGATACATTAATTGTACATTATATATATATCTAATAAATAAATAGTTTTGACATTAAATATAATTTAATTTCAATTTTTCAAATATCTTAAATGGTTATTTTTTTATTTAATGATGAAAAATTAATATTTATATCTTGATAGAATTAGGTGAAAATTTTGATTTACCTCTCAATAACAACATTAAGGTTTATTTAATAGCAATTAAAAAAATTTCCCTATATAAAATTTATCGATTTTATTTATAAGAATATTAAATCTTCTTAATTTTCTCCGTCAAATTTTAATTTATAAGGAGCTCTCGGATGAAAATGTTGTATTCCTACCTTTGATTAAATTCTATAAATGCAAATTCAATTAAACACCTAAAAATGATAACCAATATGGCCTTTCATGGCAGCTTGCTTCTTATTTAGCAATGTGTTCATGTCGGTGCCTGAGTCCCGTAGTCTCACATATCCTCTGCCTCCGACTTACCAGCAGGAACTAACAACCTTTCAGAAAATTGCGGGACAAAACTATCCCACAAGTGTGGGAAAGGTTCTGCGGCAAGCACATATGAATGTGCCATCAAATGTTTGTGAATCATCTTTCTTTACCTAGACACACCGGAGCAAATGAAACCAAGATTTTATCTAGAAAGTATAAGAAATTTATAAAGACTGTTTGATCTATTATTTGGCTGATATTATTTTCTAGGACAATAATATTATATCCCAACAAATATGTAGCAAAAGCATGCAAAATTATAAATTAATAGTTCAAATAACACTTACTCTAGTCAGAGTATGAACTTTCATGCTCTTCAGATTCCAGTTCTCTCATCTTGTTTGTCACTACTTGGACTTTCATAGAAAGTTGTTGAGTGTGTTCCTCAATGAATTTTAAGACCATAGATAGTTGCTCTTGATAAGCTGCAGATTTCTTTTTCTCGCGATGCAGCTCTGTGGATAGTTCTCGAATTTTAAGATCCTTCTCGTCCTGCATGCAATAATGAATATACAAGTTGTTGTAAACTGTTAATAGGAAATATTAAACTAATGAATAAATAACTGTTTTGTTGCCATAGTTGATGGGGTTTGTGCTCAAAACTTAATAACTTGCAACAGTTTTGGAAAAATAGCCATGAATCTGGGACAAAAGGTACATAATGAGAGAAAGATTCTGGTCATCCAACCCGATCTATCTGCATTTGAAACAGTAAGGTGGGGAATTTATCATTCAAAACGTATATGAGAAGATACATGTACAAGAGTGCACAAACATAATCCCCGAGACAACCCTCCATTTCCCTAGCAAGATCCTAAAAGTTTTCATGATAAGCTCCTAAAAGTTCTCATGCACTTGACACCGTAATAACTGTACTTTGCAGATGTGATATTTAGATTTTTCAGCCATGCACGAAACAAAAAATGCATCCAAAACATCACAAGGACAGCACAGCAGAGAGAATTACTCATCAAACCTAAAAGTAAACTCATACTGAATTGTCTGCTCGTAAAAAGAATAGAGTCAGTCACAAATTCCTAATTTATGTTACCATAGGGCTTATCCAAATCAAGCTTATACAGTTGTAAGAATTTTGCTGCAATTTTATGGAAGAAAATGATATGACATGCAGATGCATTAATAAGTTTTCATAAGTATCAGTAAAGGGTCAAGTGAAGAAACTAAATTAAATTGGCTTGACTTCAAGCAATCCAAGAGAGCAATGGCTCTATCATTAATTTAACTATTTAGCTGCCCCTTCTTGGATGTCATTACTACATGTAACACTATTTATGTACCAGTTATTTTAGTGAAACCCACTTGGATAAAGTACAAACAAATTAGCACAACAAACCGATCTCTCTCCATCAAACCAACCTTCCAGCTTTGATAATTGAAGACACACTCATCTATTTGTGAAATTATCAATCTTGTCAAGAGACACAGCTTTCATAATAGTTCACATTTTTCCATTTCACATTCCCTTGTTCAGAACAGAAACTGCAAGCATGTTAATTTTCTAATTCAAAAGGCTTAGATACTAAAATAAACTAATCTCAATTCAACAGAGCTTTTTTCTGAACCGTTTGGGGTTTGGCTATACAAAGCCTGCTACTTTTTGCCAAACGGAAGGGCAAACCATCTCCCAAGTCATACCCCAACATGAATTGTCTCTCTACTTCAGTCTCATGCTCTTCTTTTTCCTGCATTCATAATAGTGGCAAGTTCCTAAACTCTGTTATATTCCATTCTTAATTTCTTGTTAAATCATTATGTTAATTTTGCCCATCTCATCCTAAATTGTGCTAATACCAGATTTCTATGTATAGATGAGATTCTTATCTTGACCTTTCTTGGCTCATCATGGTGTAATATTGAGTTCCTTAACCCAAAGTTTTCATAGCTTTTAGTCGTACATGATACAAAGCAGACACCCATCTCTCATGCAGTAACCCAATGCTGGAAATGTGTCTCTGAAAGTCAAGCAGAAACTATAGGTTCTTCAAACCTCGAATCCAAACTAATCACCAATAAATTAGCTAAAGTAACTTTCAGGTCAACCTCTTGCTTATTTTGTCACCTGCTAATAAAAACACTCTGAAACATACACTTTAAATTGATTTCTATTTATGGTAACAGATGCATGTTGGTAATTAATTAAATAATTTAATTTTAGTTCTTTAGTTCCATTAAATTAAGTATGGTTCTAAAAGTCTTGACAATTGAAAAAGCATATCTTTTTCTCTTATTTTCAATTCTAAAGAAACAATATAAGATAATGTACCCACCAAAAAAGCATCATAAAGACCCCAACCTCCTACCATACCTCAGAGAATGCAATTCTATGTGACCGTCGAGGTGGTATTTTACTTGGATTCAGCTCATGATTGTGTTCTTTTATGAAACCATAGATAACCCACTTCCCTCCATCCTTTGCAGCTATTCTCAACATGGCATTGCATCCCTCTCTAGTGGCAGGACGTGATGGGAGAATTCTGCTCTCTCTATTTGTGTGCTTTTCTGCACGAAAACCTTCTTTAGAGCAAACATATTCTCTGCCAATTATTGAATTATCTTTAAGAGATCGTCGTGTACGATTATTCCGTATTGTAAAGCCCATATGTCTTCCATAGATCTCGTAAAATTCCCTAGCATCCTCTGCTGAGTTAAACTCCATTCCAATAGATGGCTCCATAGGTTCTGAAATTAAAGAAAATACTGGATTGGATGGTTGAATGAAATTGTCATTTGCATCAAAATTATCTGATAATTCACCATCTCCTGTTTCGTGCCCATCAAAAGTTTCAGCTAACCATCTTCTATACTTTCTGCTTGAATTAAATTCTTGGCCAGAGGTGCTTTCCATCATCATCCTACCAAAAAATTCAAAAAAATCAAAGCATAGTATTGTGTGCAATCACATAATAGAGTTCCAACCTTTGGTAGATAATGCAAAATCACGTATAACATCACATACAATTTTAACAAAATATAATCCAATATTTCTATGCAAAACGGACAATAATAAGGAGACACACAATCACCAACAAGCTCCCAGAATTAGCTGCAATCAAGTCAGCAAGTTTGCATGAGTTGATCTTGAAAAAGTCACTATCAAAAGACTGCACTAAACACCATTCCAGTAAGAAATATCATCACCAAAATCAAACACCATGCAGTTCCTTATTAAATTTAACTCAATCCACAATGCGAGGCAGACATAAAAGAACTATAACCATAAGAAATCAACGGACATAAACAACAGTTAAAGATCAAGATTATATTCAGAAGTTCACCTTTCTCACCTACAACATAACCTTCCTTTCAGAAAAAACTAAAACACAGTCAAATCAGAGTTATTTTTTAAATTCCATATTCTTTTTCAATGACATTCCCGTTAGTTGTTCAACACAATGGCATATTCATTAGATTCCATCAAAGCATTTACATAATTTAAATTTGGAAGCATTTTGTTAATCCTAATTCGGTCAGCAATCAATGAATGCATCAAAATTTACAATTCTTTCAGCATATCATGAGAAAATTCAGGTGGGTTGTTATCTGGTTTCTCAATATTAACTTCACCAAGATGATTTCATCAAATTCAAGTCAGAAACATTTCCAAGAACACGAAAAAAGAAAACTATCAAACAAGCAAAATCAATACAAAGAACAACAACAGATTAATAAAATTAAATTCTACGTCCGTACCAGAATGCAATTCAAGCCGAAATGCGCTGCATTTCAGAGAATCTGTAGCCGTCCAAAACAACAGAAGAATGGATAGGATCAAATAAAAATTTAAATCCCAGAAAAACCCTCGATTTCCTCACTTCATGGGACCAATTAAGCACAAAATCTGATGGGCTTTAATTTTTTTTTAATAAAAGCAAGAAGTTTGTTTTTAAATTATTTTGCGTTATACACAGTGTTCTTGCTCTCTGCTTTCGGGGGAGAGAAAAGCAGCAATGATTAATTCTTGGGTAAATGTCAAAAACTACCTCAAGGTTTTCATAAAATACAAATAATTTGAAAATACTCGTACCAACTACTAAACTACCCAATACTTAATGGATCGTGTTAAAAAAATTTTCCCACCATTTTAATACAATTAAAAATAAATTAAATCTATAATCATTATGCTGTTATTTCCCCGTCTTTTTGGTAAAATCTTAAAATATTTTAATAAATATTATTAAAATATAATATTATTATATTATAAACGACAAATTAATAATTTTAAATATTATAATTTTATTAGCCTGACCGTGTGTTGGGGCCACTGTGATGTAATTTAAATATTTCATTTTGCAACTCCGGACCTTTTGACACACCATGCATGCAAATTATCATTTTCAGATATTCATATGATCTATGAGAGGCAGGGTAAAAAAAGAAAAATGTGAGAGATGAACTGATACTTCTTTACCCTTTACGCTCAGTCTGCCAATTCAAATTCGGCATCATTGCTTCCAATGAGTTTAAATTCATAAAATGTCCAACTATTCGAGTAGTTAATTTAGTATACTGTTGAAATTCATGTTAGACACAATTCTCAAAGATGTTATATGTTGGTATCAATGGAGCTGGTACTGCATTTGGCGCACCAGAAGACACAAATGAGGAGCTCTTTGAGGTACTAATGAATCAAAGGTTGTTCTTGTACTGGATTAATAAAGCATGAAAATCGTAGCTTATGAAATTAAGAAATTAAAAGGGGACTTTGGGAGAGGTATAGATTTAAGAGACAGAAGAGTTGCTAAGCGGGAACGATAGATCAAACCAACAAAACAAGAAAGTGGAAAGGCTAGCAAAAACTCTGTTCCCCATCTTACAACTCCATAACCATTTTCTTTTGTTTAATTTTATATGTTCATTCCTATTTATAAGCCACTTTCCAATTAATTCCATTACCAGATCAAAGGTTTCAAATTATTGCTTGAAGTAATTTGCTAACCGGAAATTGAATCTTTAGTTCTGATCACTTTTATCTGTGCTCACCCATGGGATCACCATCTTCCACTAAAATATGTTGAAATGAACATATCTGGCTCACAAAATCATGATGACTGAAATCTAATTAGCAGTCGATTCAGTCAAATATTCCAAAAGGGAAATGCTAGGTCTTTTGCAGTTTCCAAATGTAACAGTGGTATCATACACTGCATGCTTTTGGAAATGCCTCTAATTTGATTAAGGTTGGATGTTGGTTTGTCCGAACAATCTATAAGGTAAAGAAAACCTCAAATTTCTAAAAGAAGGATCATTAATCGAAAAAGTTTTGGAAAGAACTAGAAATTATTATTTAGAATTTTCAGCCTTCTGTTCTTTCTGTTTCATTTCAACAAATCAGATGCCCCAGGGAATAAAGGCTAACCATCTAAATATCTGGATGTGCAAATATTGTAAGTGTGGTAAAGACATAAATAGATAAATCAAATTAATAGTTTAACAGGTGTGGCAGCTACTTACTGGAATTGGTCGAACCTTTTCCGAATAAATTACTACTGGATGATTATGCTCCCTCACAAATTTTTTCACAACCCATCTGCCTCCTCTCTCTTCACCAACATCATTGCCTTCCAACCTTGCCGCATGCTCTCTCGCTTTCGAATCCAAACATGCCCTGATTTTTGCTCGTTGACATTAAATCCTTCTTTATTACAGGCAAGTCGACGAGAAATGATTGATCCATCATGCTCTGACTTGCATGATGAAACAATCCTTGTTGCAAATCCTGCTTATCCGGCGCATTCATCATAGAATGCTTTGGCAGCTTCTTCCGAAGTCAAGAAGCATACCTTCATATGGCTCATGGGCTGTGTCAACTTCACAAACACCAGAGTCCCCTCCTGTAGGACTTTCTGTTATTACAGTTCTGTCCTCTATAATGATTTCCATATCAACTGAAAAGCAATAATATGAGTTAGCATCGGCAAATAGGAAAAGCTACACTCCGGAGAAGCAACATACTTGATGCATAAAGCATAAATAGACATACCTTCATGATTTCAAACCACAATGTAAAGCCATAGCATGCATTCAAGTCTCCAAAAACGTCCATTTAGCAAAAACTATGGAAGGTTAGGAAAGCATGAAATCACCCAACCACAACCCATTACCACAACAGGATCAACATCTACCGGCCTAGCGCCACAACACTGTCTAAAATAAAAGTCAGAATCCAATATCTTCCCTCCCAGGCAAGTTCCTAAGAGAGTGAATTAAGCTCATTCCACTCCTCAGCAATATCCATAGAGTGGCCAGGGCCCTCAGAAATCCTCTTCAACTCTTGCCCTCTTCAGCAAAGACTATTATATTAATCACACCATGCCCAAAAATTTATATACCCTGATAGAAATATCCCACAAAATCTGACATTGTTTAAAATGAAATTAAAACAAAATAAAAATTCCACTACCTACATAAAAATTCACTGTTTCTTTGGCATATTAACCAGCCAAATAGCATAGCCTTCAATCTTAACACAAAATCCATTCTTTGATTTTTCCCGGGAACCAAATAGCGGGGTTGGTTAGAATCAAACAACTTCAAGCAGAAGCATGAAACTTGAACTACAAGTTAACAAACCCAGAATGAAAACTTCTGTAAATCGAAAGAATTTATAAAAAAATAAATAATCCATAAACAAAGTACAAATATAAATTTTATAAAAAAGGAAAACAGGGACTTACTTTCTTTTTCAAAAAATAATTTTTGAATTTGATTATTGTTGATGTTAGTCTCTGTGTTGTCTGGGGTGGTGGTTAGTTTTAACCGTAGAAGAAGAAAAAGAAGGAAGCTTTTCTAGAGAAGCGATCACAGTTCAATTTCGTGGCGAAGAAGGGGCAGATGTTCCATTTTTAGCAAATTGTTCCGATGGATGCGCGCCGTCAGATTCCATTATCAAGGTTCTTTTTTAAGTATATATCAAGGTAGCAGATAGAGGACTTGTACTATATGCAATGGAAAATCGGAAGCTGCTAGTGACCATTCCTCTAAATCAATTCGTAAAATATACTCCCATTTCCAATATCAATACTTTTGATGCACGTAAAAGGTGATAAAATGAGTTACAGTTTGCAGGGTATATGCGAAGGATCATATTAGGCTCAAAGAAAACACTTCCACATGCAACAAAAACAGATACCATGAACTGAAATATTTTGGAAAAGCCCTCTCTCTAAATAACTATTCTGAGAGAAAGGAGATATACTCTACATGTGGAATTTATTTATCGCGTGAAAATTGCTGCCTTTCAGCATCAAGCTTCTTCAAGTTTTCAAGAATTAACTGGATTTGTGTCGATGGATGTTCATTATGGTCTTCAACATATTTCAGAAATGTAGATGGTTGTTCCCCGTATGGCTGAACTTACCCTTTTCTTAATTCGTACCTCCGCACAGTCAATTCCTGAATTTTTTTAAAAATTTTTTCCTCCTCATTCCTAGACAAACTTGAGTAGTCAAACAAATTACATGACACAGCAAAAGTGGGGTATATACAGGTAAACTAAGAGGGTAACTTCATGTAAAGAAACTTAGGCCAAGATGAGAGGAACATCCATACTCTTCATCAAAGTTTTCATATATAAAGTAAAAAACTAACACACAAGGAAGTTTGAAATTAATATAGACATCCTACACCACTGGCAGTTTCAATGTCAGTACATTTGAAATATTGATCACTAAAAGCACCAAATATTAATAGCTGGACAGATAATAACAATTTCCCATAACCAAAAAACAAATCAAGAAATTACACGAAGTAAGAAAAAGCTTACAAATTTTCGAGGAAACTTGGGCAGCAGCTGAACAACCGAGGGATGATTATGCTCCCTCACAAATTTGCTAACAACCCATTTCCTTTGCTTGTTCTCCCTCTTCAACAGAATCATTGTTTGACAAATTTCTCTTTTCTTAGTCTGCCCTTAGCATCCAAGCCCGCGAGATATCATAGGGCCATCTAGCTCTGACTTGCGTTATGACAAAACACGGGTCGAGAATCCTACCCATTTCGCGTAATCCATGTAAAACGACTTGGCTTCTTCTTCTGATTCGAATTGCATCCCCTCGTGCGGCTCTTGGTTTATGTCACGTCTGCTGAATTCTGCTAATGCAGGAAGTTCTTGTACCTGGTTATTTGCTTCATGCATGTTTGAACTCACAGCTTTGTTTGTAGTTTTAAGGTTGATTAGTTGTCTTCCTGAACATTAGCATGGGATTTGTTGTTCCAAGTGAAGTGAAGAGAAAGTTTTAAAATGGAAAGAAACGTTTAATAACTTTTCAAATTTCCATAATATAAAGCAAACGTAGAATTTGACGACACCCACCCATGTGGGTTATTGAAAGTTAATTTCCATCTTAAAAGACCACTCTTTTATTTTTATCTAATTGAGTCACTTAAATTCTTAAAAATGTTTCTATACTCTTAGCACCCAGGAAGGAAGTCAGAAATCTTTTTTTTTCCAAAAATAATAATAATCTTCTGGCTGTGGTATGTCACAAACACGGTCCTAAACTGCATACCGATAATTTGACATTGTCTGTATGTCTGTAAAACTGAAATTACATGAGAATATTTTAATCTTAGAAAAATAAAATAGCATCATGGTCAAAATATCAGCTGCATGAGGGCAAGTGCAGTAGTAATCAAATCTCAAGATTCCTTCGAAAAACTCAGCATTTCCAATGGCAATCTTCTGTTCTTCGGCAGCAGATAGGACGGAAGAAAATAAGGAATGATCAATGCCAATCCTAAACATATCAATACCAAGACAACAACCCACCATGTGGAGCGCGGAATGCCCAACAACAGCTCATCACAAACTGTCATGAAACAACAAGAATGTTTAATTACCAAATCATATGCTGTTGCAGGAAATAGAGAACTTCACATTTTCGTAAGCTGCAAATTCCTCTACAACTGGAAATTTCCAAATGAAAATAAAACTGATGTTTTAGAAGGGACCCAGCAATATCTCAAATAATAAACAAGGTGGGGTGGTAAATAAGGAAACTAAATTACCTATATTAAAAATGATGAACTTTCTCTCCTGTACATTTGGTATTGCAACAATTCCTTCAGGTTCCACAGTTACTAAAATGTACATCCCCCCCTGAGTAGATCACAAACTTCAAACTATCTCAACAAACATGCAATATTATATCCAGAAGTTTAGTGATATAACCAAACCTGATCATTAAGTACATTGAGATTATCGGTTTTGAAAATCAATTTTTCAGTATTCAGCAACCTTCTATTCTGGTTCAGCCCCAACTCTAAATTGTCTTTGCCTTTCTTCAGTTGTAACGAAAAGCTGGCAGGTATCTGTCATTCTCCAGGAAAGGGAGAGAAAATAAGCACTCCTTTTAAGAATGCTGCAAAGAGTGACAATGGAACTATATACAATATTACATACAGAAGCTGGATACGATATCTTCACTTCGTACCAATTAAATGATTTCAGCCCATGGAGATCGTATAATCGAGAACCCATCTGTAATGGTAAAGTTTCTTTCCAAAGCACCTCCCCAACATAAAGAACTTTGCCTTCAAAACTGAAAGAACATAAATAATCTCAGTACCCATCCAGTTAAATACAATAGCTCCATATGAAGAAGTTTTATATTTTACACATACTAACTTGTCTTCATGACTCAAAGTTAGGCTGCTGGGCATAAGGGTGAAAATATAGAGCAGAATCAGCAACTTTTCTGTGCATAAACGAATCGTCATCAATCAGAGGAAAGTCAGCTTCTCTACTACTGCTGAATCCAATGAACAACAATAACAAACTTCTCTTAACTGATCCAGTTCTCAAATGAGGCATTGCAAACATAAAACCAAAAAAAGTAAGTTAAACGTAACTATATATTCAGAATTGCTCCAAGCCAACTTTAAGTAACTCTCAAAATGAGCATTTGTGATAAGAAAAATATGATAAAAGAAAAGAAGCATAAAACGAAATAATGATCACTTAGAATTGATGGAGTCTTAGCTAGGAACAATGTATTAAAATCACAAACATGCCTACTTAATAAAAATTGGTCCTAGTTTAATCATCTGACCAGATCCTTCCAAGAAATTGGGCAAAGCCTTGCAAAATATATCATGCATAGTTGTTTATTGAAAATTACCAAGGGATATCATCTACAACCATCTATTTAGACTTGCCCCTTCTTTACAATAGATTGTAGCTAGTGTTATTCCTTCTAACACAACTTATAAAAGTAAAAGAAGCTTACCATTAGCACACATACATATATAACAAACTACTTCCTAAAATCCAGCTGCAACACAGTGAGTTTTTGCTTGAATCACCAGTTAAGATTGAAAACTAACATCCAAATGATAAAAAAATTAATCCTACTTACTAGATATATTCTAAAATTTACATGGACTTCTCTAGCATTATCTTCAGCAGTAACTGAGGGTGTTCCATCATCAATCTTTCATGTTAACATATAAAATTTTGCTCATAAATGTATATAACAATGCCAGTTGACAAAAACCAAAAAGGGGAAAAAAAAAGTAGTCTTATTGTAATTGAAGTTGAATGAATACTCTTGTTTCGATAGTTCCTGTTGTTGGGTTACAAAATTGTGTAAAAGGAAGAACATGATGACCATGGTTGACAAAACAGCTCCAGAATATGGAGATTTTATAGTTACCAACACCATCTTTCTCAGCATAGAGAGATTTAATTCAATCAAAGTGTTTTTGATGCATACAGGTACAGAATTTATATGCATGACTATATAATTCTATAAAGGAAAAATTCTATATAGAAAAGAATTAAAACATTAATATGCAAAAGGATGCTTGAAATGCAATCTATAAATATAAAACACAAGACAATTTATATGTTTTCCTTTATTAACAAATAATGATAAGCATTTCTACAATAACTGTAAAAGGAAAATCAAAAGCGTTTGGCAAATAATGCTATCCTTTAAAATCATATCAGTCTTTTCCTTTTTAAAAAATTTGTTAAACTTTGTTAACCAGTTAATTAGACGATAAAACAACAAATTAGAAACCTTACAGTCTTGAAGAAATTTTGTTAATTGGTAATAGGGAATTGCAAAAAATTAAAAACCTAAACCCTAATTAATTAAAGAGTCCAATAGATTTAGGACAAACCCAAAAAATAAACAGAAAAGAGTCAAATAGATCAAAGTAAACCCATAAAACAACAAGAAGTGAAAGAATCAATACTACATTCAGTAAAATCTAAATATGAGAAACCTTTTACAGATTATACTAATCATTTTATCACGCAAAAATTGTTTCTGTTGTACTTCAACACGGCGGCCATTACCAATTCAGAAACCGGGCAATGGAATTGTGTAATGATAAAGAAGAAAGCGTTCAAACGAAAATATCATGAACAATCAGTCATCAAAGAGATCATCCGCTATCTAAAATAAAAATCAAAACGCTATAATATTCAATTGAAAGGAATTTTCTTTTTACCTTATCGTTTGAAGAAAAAAATATACAAATTTGGAAAATGACCAAGTCCTGGAACGAGGTTGTGAACGCAGATTATGATTAACCGAGGGAGGTGGCTTAACTCACTGTTTTGCAGGTCTCGAGAGGAAGAAGAAGAAGAAGCTCAGTTTGCTCCGTAAGGGCACTTCATATCTTGAGCCGGTTCGATCCGTTTGTTTTTTGTTTCCATTTAATTAGATTAAATTTATGCCCGTGAAGCCAAGCCCTCATGGACCGAGCCCAAGCAAGCCCTCGGCCCTTAGACCATCATCAGACCTTAATTTTTTTGGTCTTTCTGTTCTCTTCTCATTCATCTTTATTCTAATTTCTGCTGATTTGCTTTGATATTAATTATATTTTTACTACTTACAGAAATATGAATGAGTTTTAAAACCAACTTCTAGCTACTACAGAAGACTCTACCTTCTTCGTCAAAATGGTACAAGATAAACGCTTTTCAGGTCAGTATTGTTCAGGAACCCGTTACACAGTCTATACAAAAATGTTACAAGATGGAACCTGTGAAAATAGAATTCAAAGGAAAAGAAGAGAGAGAGAGAGAGAGAGACTGCTGCTTAAAAATTTTCCAGGAATGCTTTACACTCCAAATATCGTTACACGAGTTCCGGTAAACTCCCCTTGTTACGGAGCTTTATAATTTTGCCAGGACACAACTCCTAAATGTTTCCTACTCCAGAGAAAAGAAATTGAAATGGATGCTTTAGCAATAATGACCAATGTAAATCATCAAAGCTGCCTATTATATCCCACATTTATATCAGATTGTCAAGAATAACCAACTAAAAAACTAAATCTCTACTAGAAAAAGCTTTGTATACACATGTATAGACCGAGTGTTACGCAAGAAAGAGAAGGAAAATTGCCCAAAAAATTTAAGAATGACACTAAAATACTCACTTTAAGGCTATCTATTGTGCAGAAGCTCCCTATCTATAGATTCAAAGTCTTTGAGATTGTTGATAACATTCTGAACTTTCTTTGATAGCTTGTCACTATGATCTTCAACAACTTTCATAAATGCCGTTAGCTGTTCTTGATATGTTGCGCATAGCCGCTTCTTATTTCGTAGCTCTGCAGTCAGTTCTTGAATTTTCTTATCCTTTTCATCCTATAAAAGTATACACAAAACAAACATTTTGAAGTCAAATTTGATACAAAATAGAAAACTATTCATTGTTGATTTGACCAAAAAAAGAGCATTGCATGGAAAACACTTTGCATGACCAATTGATGACTTCCATGTAAGATCATAGATAAACTCATAGGTGCACGCACAAATATAGTCTTCTGCACGAGTGCACACGCAGAGATGGGAAAATGGTTAGTAAAACAGAAGTTTCAGGAATGCAGTGGAAGTTTGCATTTCATTAACAAACAGAAAAAAGTGCTTAAGCAAACAAAATGTCTCTAGATAACAATAAACACTAAGCTTAACAGAGCAACTAGAGAGAGTCTGCTGGACAGAAAATCAAGTTGCTAGGTGAAGCAACTTCTGTCCTTGTTTAAGTGTAATGTTCATTAGCATGATTCTAATATTGCAGCAGCAGTTCTTCTCAACTTGACTAGTTTTAAATTGGCATCTGGCTGATTTTCATCCAAAATATTTTCATTTATGTCAGCTAGTGCATTTTTAAATGGAGATGACCTACTACAATTCAATATATATCCACTTTGTGCCAAAAAGAAAAGAGAATGCTAATTATTTTACAAAATCACAACCAAGGATACAATACAAAACATATCCAATAAGCATATTCAAGTTTGAAACTAAATGATCACACATCAAATCCACTGGAACAGTCCAGAAGAATCTAACTTCCAGTCTCTACTAATTCTTATTAGAAAAATAAGTCAAAATACTTGATTTTATGTTTGCTATAAGAAAGAAAAAGAAATTACATTGTTGAAAGATAACAGAGTTTCACAGAAGATAATAAGGAAAATGACCAAGCTATCAAGTAAAGGTGGCAATTCGGATAATGATGTTATGTTATATTTACATTATGTTAAAAGAGACTAATCCAAATCCAATTTATTTAATAATCAGATCAAAAAATAAAAACCCTAACCCTACACAATTATTAAATGGTCAAACAAAGTTACAATCATGTCACCCATTTGATTTTTTATTTATATTTTAATATATTTTATATTTATTTAAAATATTTTTCAAATACTAAAAAATTTTATTTTAAATATAACTAAATACCGATTAAAAATGAACAAATATAAATTATTTATTTTAAAATGCAAGAACTATAAAATGAATTTATTAAATTATAAATAAGTTAGCACGATATAATTACTTAAATAGTTAATTATATCATAAATGAGTTTATGTGTGAAAACTCTAAACTCGAATCTAAAATAATTATTAATCGAGTCGTGTCGTGTCACTCATTTAATAATTGTGTCACATTTTATTCACTCAAACTCACAAATTTTATATAGTGTTCCTGTCAAGTCAACAGTTTATGTCAAAAATTGTCATCCCTATTGTCAAATGTCAACTAGGCATCAAGTACTTCACCACACACTCCAAACAATTGATTTCCTCCATGAATCAGCATATTGTTTTCAAAAAATTGTTAATGAATCAACACATCAGAGAAGTTGACATGTGTCACCTAGGACTTCCATGATAGTTCCATCTTTGACAATATATAGTTGTTATCATAAATAACAATTTTTTTTCTTCTCAATCAAGTTGATAAGTTCTTCGCATTACATAGATTTTACAGATGTGGATATTTCATCCCTCGAAGAAGTTGTCTCTACAAAATTTCATGGTTTTTAACATTTTTTTTCTAGAGAAGATAACATTGGTGACTGGGCATGAGCATCAAAATTAGAAAGGCATCAAGTAACAATCTGTGAACGACTTCTAACTTCAGACACTAGCAAAGTCTTAGCTAAGACCCTCAACATAAAACTCTCACTAATCTCCAACAGTTTCCACTGATAATTTAGTACCTATTAAAGAGTTCACAATCTGTTTTTATTGATGCTGAAGTAGATGTCAGACTTACAGTAACTGTATTTGCCGGGATTTTTCTTTTTTCTCCTATGTAGGTTTCATTTTTTTGTTTGCAGAGAAGTATCAATTATTTATCTGTTATTCATTAATTACTCAAAGGACTTGCTAATAAATCCATATGACACAGATAATTGCAAAAAGTGGCAATCCAAAACAAAAATTTTGGTAACTTTGAGTTCAAAATAGTTTTTTGATTAAATAAGACCAAGCAAATTCTAATACTTCTTCTCTTGTTATTGTTTATCTTTTAAGCAAACAAGTATATTACAAAGATTCTTAATTTGTCATACATATACTTGGGCAAACAAAAACATGCTTAATTCAGCAATCCTCATATTATAAGATCTAATCAACTCCCAATAGATTGGGATTTTCTGTTCTCAATACTCCATGCCCTTTCAGAAACACATTATTTACTACAATAACAGTCTCATTTAATTACATGCATGAGCATCTCAATTTTTTGGTCTTAAATCTTCTTAAAAGGTACGCTATTCCAAACTTTTAGATCACAACATATTTAATGATAAAAGCCAAATAAAGATCAAAACTTCACAAGTTCAGGATATAGCAAATCAGAACATAACTGCACAAATGCCTACGAAATGGACACAGTACTCCTCACAGATTGCCAAAGATTGAAAATCACACATGCACAAAGAAAAAGATTTTTACATTCATACATCAAATTAATTAAAAAATAACAGCAAGTTTGCAGTGAATTACAACGAGGTTTGAGACAGGAAAAACCTTACCATTGTTTGACGTGCTTCGCGTGGAGCCACCACAAGGGGATGATTGTGTTCTTTTACAAATTTAGTTATCACCCACTTTCCAGATTTATCAAACTTTACATGAATCATTGCCTTACAACCTTCTCTCGTGCTTGGCCTTGGCTTTCGAACAGGCCCAAATTTTCCCCTAATACTAACACAATGCCCTTCCTTGTTACAGCCAAGTCTACGTGCAAGAATTCTACCATCTCTTTCTGAACGACGACAAGACATCACACGCATGACAAACCCCACTCTTCGCGCGTATTCATCATAGAATATCTTGGCAGCATCTTCAGATTCAAATTCCATCCCCTCACATGGCTCTATAATTGAATCTCCTTCAAACATAACCATCCCCCTATCAGCAGAGCTCTCTACTAATCCAGCTCCCTCATCTGAATCCACTGCCACCCAACATCATACATTTAAATAAGATTCTTAATTACCAAAAAGAAAGTTTGTGTTTTTCTCTTCATTTTTCTTTTCAGAAAGTATCATGCAGCGAGATCATTCACAAGTATACTAAAAGCAATATTAATTAAAAACGAGATTTTAAAGTAAAACATAAAAGGCATAAATTTTGAAAATACTCATTTTTACGCATTGGAAACCTTGCTTGAACTGAAAACTACAGTCATACCGAGAAACTTTGCTTAAAATTTCACCACTTCACACATAAACTTGCACAAAAGAAACAAAAAGGGTTTCTCAGCAACTAAAAAGCATGCATCTATATACATATATGACAATTATCAGAGCTAAAATGTCCCTTCCAGCCAATTCATCAAAGTCTCAAGCCCAACGACACCCATATTAATAAAAGAAAGTAAAACGAACTTAAATCAAAACCTAATCGTCATTCAACTATTCAAATCACTTTAATTCCAGAACACTATGCAGTTATGAGCAGCTAAAAGTACTCTGTCAAATCCAAATAAAAAGCCAAACAACTCAATATAAAAGAAACCCATTAAAATTAAACTCTCTCTAGTCTAATTACCTAATTCTCATCCTAAACAAACAAAAAAAAAGGGGGGGGGTGCCAAACAAAACAAACCATACCATAAAAGCAAATCAAAAACAAGGGGTTAGCGAAAAAGAGGCAAAATTTGCAGGGTAAGCATAGAATTTCGCCCAAAAATTGTTGACTTACTGGATTGAAGAATCAGAATTCAGGAAATTAGATCTTGGTTTCTTTGGCTCTGAACGTAAATTCAAAAGTATTGGAGGAACCATATAAATTATTTAGAAGGGTATTTCGGGGATTTTGAAACAATGGTGACGAAAGTGGATCAGGATCTAAGGAAGATTATTACTGTTGACGTCCACAGACTCGTTGCCACTTTTCTTCGTCTCCAGATAGTGACACGCACGAGACAGTGTTTCGGATCCGGATCGAGTTTTGGACTTTCCAATTTCGGATTTTTTAGGCATGTAAACAAAATTATATATAAAAATTACATATATTTCTTTTAAAGACAAAAAGTATTATTATTATTATTAGTTTATTTAAGATTTAACTAATAACAAAATATTATTAATTTAATTTTAAAATTTTATTATATATATTTTAAAATATTTAGTAAATATTTGTAAATTAATATTCACAATAAATTTTAAAATTCATTGAGTATTGACTTGCATACGATTAACTCTCTTAAGATTAACTTTAAGCCAAGTTGAATAAGAACTCATTTGATTTCATGAGTTCATCTGCAAGAAATCCATTGAGTTGAACTGGTAAATGCCATGGGAAATAAACCTACACACTTGATCATGTCCCGAGGCATATGCCTAATTGTAATCTCCTTAGACTCTCATGCCTCCAGTTATCATGGGGAAAGACACCCAGTTTACAACATAGTAGCAGAAGAGAACAAAGCAGAGACAAGACCAATAAAAATAAATAAATAAAATAATTAACCATTGAAGTCATTAGCAGTTACCTTCAAAATTTTGTTTGTGGGTTTGGTTTATATCAAGTTTTTGTGATTTTTCGTTAGGTGGGAGCTAAGGTTCGTTAGAATTAAATTTTTTTACTTTTAAATCAATCTGCTTGGTGGATTTTCAGTTTTGTTCAGTTTGTTTGGCAGCCAAATTGAGGGCAAAAACTGTAGTTTCAATATGGAATCAAGAGAAGAAGAAAATGGAGGTGCAGGATTTTTGATTGTCTATGATCCTCCAGTTACAGGTCCTCTGAAGTGTTAGAACTACACCTTGAAAATCACTTCTCTGTTTGTCAGGCTCTTTGCCCAAAGGTGAACTGGATCTAAGGATGGGAAAATGTCTGTCCGCTTGAGTTTGCCCGTGGCTCTGAGCAGATCCCAAGTGGATAACTTGAATGGTTTGTGTTTGATAACAGTCGAGGAATTGAAATGTGGCTTGCTGGAGATGGAACTTGAGCAAGCCCCGGGCCTCTAGAGAGAATTCCAGCTCCCTGGTTTGATGTGTAAAAGCCCTCCATTAAGCAAAGTAAAGAAATGATCGAACAAATGTTGTAATGACTAATTCCATGACTGAATACAAGAAACTTACAGGGTCGAAAAAAGATGCCTCGGAAAATCTTCTCGTTAACAGCTGCTGTCGTTAAGAAACCGGAGTCAAAGGCTGCATCAACATTGCCTTGGACATCACCACCAATCTAAGGACAGAAATCCAATGTGGAAGGCATAACGACTGGAAGAGGTGGAAACGAAAAAGAAAAAGAAATTTTACCATATTTTCAATAGGTCCTGCCTCCATTGATTGTGGTTCTGCTTGATGTCCTGTTCCTTGCCTGCCTGTATAAACAGCCTGAGATTTTATTCTGGTTTTGGAATATTATCCCGTTCTCTGAAAAACCGATGGCAGTGTCAAGTTCTGTAAACCATTTCTTTACTGGAGATCATCGAAGAAGAAGAAGAATGAAGGAGGGAGAGAGAGATTTGATACATTTGATTTATTATTTTAGTTATTATATAGCTTTTGTTAGTCAACATTTTACTGTTAAAGAGAACACTTAGTTTTCAGAAAATATATATTCATGTATTATTTTACTAAACTTCAGAAAAGGCATGTAAACATACCCGAAATAATTTGAACTTTCTACAACCCAAGACCAAGAGTCACTGGAGTCTAAGCACAACCCGCCCAAGTAACGGCTAGAAAGACTACTGTACAACGACTACTCTCTAATTTCTCCTAAAACCTTGTGGCCTGAACGGCGGAGCAAAATTATACAACTATTACAATGAATTGCCCCAAACATTTTCCATGCAATGAAGCAGATTGAACAACTAAAAGACAAGAAGAAAGTCAGCATCTGATATCTAAGCCAACGCTAAATCAATCATAACACTGACTGCTTTATGCAACAGCATCTCTATACCAGTTTGGTTTTTGTATTTCGACAAAAAGGGAAGAACTAAAGTTGCAGATACTACGTACAACTCCTCGGCTCTTTGTCTTCTATCTCCTTCACGCTGTCAACTATGTGTTGGATCTTCTTTGACAAACTCTCATTGTGCTCCTCAATTTGCTCAAAAATCAGTTCCAAATGCCTTTTGTATGTTGCAGCTCTCCTTTTCTCAACAGCCAGCTGCTGTGACAGTTCCCGAATCTTATCATGTTCATTCTACAAAAAGAAGAACATAAAAGATCAGTCCCAATTCAAAACTAAGCTCAATCAATAATCTCCACAAGTTCAAGACACAAGTTATGGTCCTAAGGATATAATTATTTCACTAGTTTTGTGGCTTTTAGTATAACTTTATCAAGTTTTGGTATATTATCTAAAATGTGCACTCAAATGGCAATAATTGATATCTCTAGAGACCAAACAACTTTGTAGTTCCAAGCATTCAAGCATTGTGAGAAAATAAAAAAAAATTCAGGCATGACTACAAGCCCTAAATTGAAACAACAGAATACATTAAATTTCAATTCAAAATAATAAGATGCCGATAGCTTTCAACTACTTTAGAATTATAAAATGCATTAGGTCTCTTTGAGGCCCCTAGTGGTAAGAGGATTGACTCGAACAATCTTAATGACCAGGATCACAGTTTTCAAAGATGGGGAGAGACAAAGAGATTACAGAAATCCATATCTGTTATTATGTCTTTTTTATAATAAATGTGACTGCTAAGATGGGGAAAGAAATCATCAGAATAAATATCCCATCCAAAAGTATCATTATCTTAAATCCCCGACCCCATGTAAGCAAACATAAACTTGGATATATGCCAGTAGGAACCCAATGGATGCAGTAATAGGGCCACAAAGAATATAGTAACCTTTTCATATGCAATGAACATCACAAAGGATACTTTGCATAAAATATTTACATTATAATTGCACCAAAAGATGCAGAAGCACAATGTAAATGAGCACCAATAAACTGAACCCACCGCACCACAGCAGGATTAAATATGCCAAGAGCCACGTATATACAATGCTTGCACAATTTAGCAATTGCAAAATCCTCAAGGACTACAAAAAACTAATAGAATCATGCAAGAATTTACTGCAACGGTATTCATACACCAACATATCTAGAATAAAGAGGGCCAGAACCATGACTCAGGGTTGGTTTGGTATTGAGGTGATTCCACTTAAATTAGGAAGTAAAGTTTAAAAAGTATTTGGTAACACCAATTTTTATAGGACCCATCCACTTTTTTACTAAAATTTGACATTTAGTGCTTCTATTCCAAAGCAGTTGTTGTTTAAAAGACATCACTCAATGTATAAACATCTGCTTCATTGGTTCCCCCTTGTGAGTCTCCCAATAAATTGGGGAGAGTGTCTCTGAACTCTACTTTGCTGATGAACCATTTTTTTACAAAGAGATTGTTTTAGTACAATTGAGGATACCTAAAGCAATCGCTTCATTAGTCATCTTAAATATGAAAAGATCCATAATAATTTTAACTCCTAGATTTTTTTAACTTAATCCCACTCTATGTGATATGATTTAAGTGTAATAAAAACTATATAATATCTTCGTGTTAAATGAAAATAAAACAAAAAAGGTATGTGTTAAGTTCCACTCTAATGGTGCACATTTGATGGTAACATAGTAATTTCACAGATTTAAACATTAATGCAACAAAGATTTATCCCAGCAACCTGATTAAGTGGCACAACTTTTATTTTGGTATTTCCCTCTACCTACATTCTTCTACCTTTTAAATCATAACAAACACCCCAACATTGAACCGTTGTTATTTTGCCTTAAATTGTCTAGAGACCAAAAAGCCTAGCATCAAATATACCTTATGCTTTCAAAAGGCCAAGATCCACGATATTTCCCTTCCAGTAAAAGAAAACATTCTGCTCTACAGTCACGGAATACAGAGGTAATACAAGTCTCTTGTGCACAGGTTGTGCACATAAATTATGATCGGTAGGTAATTTTGTGACACTTGGCTTATTTTACTTCCTATTATTTTTATTCATAGAATATAAAAGAGTTCAAACCTAAATCAGGATAAATCATTAACTTGGTCTCAAGAATATAGCAGATGACAGATTGTATAAAAGCAAAGTTGATGACTTATTAATAATAACTATTAACAGGTATAAATAAAGAAGTGTAATAAATAACTTACTGGATATTGATCATAAATGCAATCTTTTCGACCTTTTCCAGGTGTCAAGGGATGAGTGTGCTCCTTCACAAACTTTGTAACTACCCATTTACCCGAACTTACTTTCCTCACCAAAATCATAGCCCTGCAACCAACCCTTGTCTCAGCCCTTTGTCTTACAATCTTTTCACGCTTGTCAGGCATTCTGTAACCTTCTTTGTTACAAACAAGAGCTCGACCAATTGCAGATCCGTCCCTCCTTGACCGTGAGAGTTTGCTTACCCGAATTATGAATCCTACGCGAGTAGCATAGGTATTATAAAACGCATGAGCAGCTGCCTCGGATTCAAATTCCTGTCCCACATAGGGTTCATCTGCTGGAACCAATGGTACAGTTGGCACTCCCTCTGGGATTGTATGCTGTTCCAACGAATCTGGATCCACTTTATTGTCTTGATCATGTTCAAATGTTACTTCAACAGAAGTGCCACCCATTTCATCTCCATCATCTGCCCTACTACCCGCCTCAACAGAATTTCCCACCATTTCACCATTAATATTGCTGTCAACCCTGTAATCCACTGTAGCAACGAGAGAATTTAGTATCATTTTCAACACCCACATGGTAAACATTAACCACAACACAAAATAAGCATCCCTCTCTTCATCAATTTAAAAAAAAATTAAAAAGAAAACATATTAGCAAACTCTAACTTCTACTCTTTTGCTTTCACATGCAAAGAGAGAAAATATAAAACTCAAATCAATAGGGAAAATTAATTGTAAGATTCTCAGTACCTTTGATCTCTCTTAATCTAGTTTCTCACCAACTATTGAAATTTATGAACCCCACATCACACTGAAGCAAGAAAAAATTTATGCGAAATTTGAAGTTGCTTGATACCAGAAAAGCCAACGAAATTAAAATAAATAATTCTTTTAGTGTTCTTAATGTCAAACCCCTACCAAAATAAAATATTACAAAAAATAGGAAAATTCTTTTTACTTCTTACAAGAACCAACTCATGTCCACTACAAATTTAAATTTGCCTCTCATTTACCTTTCCTACATTTTCCCAGATACCGAACAAGTCCAAACTCACTTTTTCTTCATACCCACATCAAATTCTACAAGTTTTTTTTTCAAAAAATTACAATTCCCTATATTGTGAAAACCAAAATAAAAAATTTTAAGAATATACATATGCCAACTTTAGCAATCTTGCATTCTCTCACACATTCTCAACAACTGAACGGGTTTAAATCCATTGATTAAACTGAAAATCAATAAAATTTTACAATTTACTCTATAATAAATCAAAATTAAATTTTTTGAAAAATAAAATCAGTGATTAAACAAAAAATAAAGGAATTAAATTAAAATAACAAAATTTAATTCAGTTTTAAAAAGTTAAAAACTTACTTGAAATTGTATTCTTTACCAAGCTCGATGATCGGAATTAGGTTCGCCCAGGAGGGGGAGATTATGAGGTGAGGGTTCAGGGCAGCAGATTATAGGGACGCGAGGTTGAGTGACTAGGCGAAATATGATTGGTTGACAAAATAATACAAGTCAACTTTTTAAGTTGAACTAATGGCTTTGTGACACGTGGTCAATGGAATAGACCTCATCTCGTCATATTTAGTGCTTGAATCGGGTCGATCGGACCCGATAAATGAACCCGCTCGGTTCGGCTGTCCATTACGGTTTTCTTCCGTTGACGTCACAAGAAGAACGGAAGCCAGCCGAACACTATTTTGTCCTGTCTTACCTTGGTAACGACGAGATGATCCTGCGTTATCATATGTGAACTACTCTAACATTATTTTTTATTAATATTTTGTTATATTAATATATGAACAAACCGCATCAACACTAACGAACCCAACTAAAACTTGCAATCAACTTTATATATAATTTCTTGGTAGGATATATAGATTTATTTTATTGCTTGATTTATAATTTACCATTAAAAACACAGCGGCACTTTAATCATCCGAATCGATAACTTAAGGGTTTGATTCTACTGGTAATGTTCCATAATACACTGTTGAAGTACAGAAGTGTTCCTTAATATGCCGGTATCATTCGTCTGGTATTTCCTCAACACGCAGGGGATGGCCTAACTGGGTTTAGGCAATTCCAAGTTTCTTTGTCTCCCATTGTCTCTGTCATTTGAATGGCAAAATCATTATTGCGTAACCTTCGGAAAGCTTCAGCTCTCAACAAATTCCCGTCGTTGGACTCTTTTTCTTTCACGTACTCTCGGCTCTACAATTTGGTTGAAATTTGATCCCTTGCACATATATACGGTTTCTGACAAGTTTTTCTTCAAATTCAGCTAAATATGCCAACCCCATAGTTTGATTGTTTCTGTTCATTTAAATCTTCAATTTCTTACATTTCAGCATACGCTTTATGGGTTTGTGCTTTGCATTGTATTTGCTGCCTATCAGGTGGATTTTGTTCGCACAAGAATCAATTTTGTGTCCATTCAGTCACTTAGGTCCATTAAGACCAAGAAACCCTCGTTGGGTATTGAGAAATGTGAGTCATGGAAAGGTAAATCTGGTTGTTTCGGATGGAAAGCCAAAGGTTGAAACGCATGAAGTTGACCTTCTAAGAAGGAGAAGTGGATGACCAAAAAGAGGCTAAACTTGCAGAGGAAGAGAGAGAAGCAGAAGGGAAAAACTGCCAGACCCGCGTCGACTTACTGTCAAGGGGAAGAACAAGAGTAAGAAGTTTGCCAATGCGAAGGAGAGAATCAAGTACAAATCTCGAGAAGGTCAGTGTGGTTTCAGCTGAAAATGTATTTTAGTTTGAAGGATAGAATATCATGAAGTTACACCTATTATTTCTAGTAACATCTATTCCAAAATTAACCTGGTTGAGTTTGAGTGTAATTTGAACGGAGTTTCAAATTTTTTTGGTTAAATCAGTGAAAAATGTTTTTTTCCAAGTCCTAAGTGCTCTCTTGATAGCGCTTTTCTAGAACTTTTTCGTTAAAACAAGACTTTAAATGCTTTCTAAGAAAGCACTTGACAATTGCCTTTTCCGAAAGCATTTTTAGATGCTTCTGTAGAATTAATTTTTACATGAGGATTATTGTTTGATATGAGTCACTAAACAAGGCTATATCATTTCTATAACAACTAAAACAAATGTTTGGGTGTTATTTGGGAAAAAATTGATGATGTTGTGGACTAAAAGTTTGAAATTATGTGTTGAGTGAAAATATACAATTTTGGTTGCTTGCTCTGTTTGTTTTTGAGACAAAAAATTTTTTTGGCTGATTGGCCTAGTCAACATTTGAAAATGGCTATTATGAAATCAATGGCTGAAACATAGAAAATTCTAGTTCCAGATTCCATGTCCTAATTTATGTTCTCATTCACATTAAATTCATTTTTTATACGATTTCTTCTATCAAGGCTTAGATTGATTGTATTTGTGATGAGATGTTGTCTATTAATCTCTAAGTGTCCTACATTCTCTGCCTTCTTTAGTTTGTTGCTTTCCAAATTTTTCAATTTGGAATTTTATTACATGTTTATGGTATAAACTGAAGAGAAAAAATTTACTTTTTCTTCTACATGAGGAAATTTCTCTTAATTTTCATAAGCAAGCTTCATTATATCCTTTTACGAATGGATGCAAACTTGTTCTTAATTTGACAGTTGAACTCCATATAATTCTTTCTATATGATTTTCTTTTGATTTTTGGCCCAAATCAAGGAAGCCTTGCTTATTGAAAGACTTAGCAGTATGAAGTTTCAAAAGTTCAGGGTCCTGTCGTTAAACCACATGAGTTGACTGGTGAGGAATGTTTCTGCTTCAAAAAGATGTCTCAGAAACGGTATAATTATGTACCGATTGGCAGAAGAGGAGTATTTGGTGGTATTATTCTTAATATGCATATGAATTCCAAGAAACGTGACACTGTTAAGGTCTTCTGCAAGCCTTGTAGGCCTGGCCAAGTCCATGAGTTTCCTGAGGAAATTGCCAGATCGAGTGGTGGGATCCGTACTCAGATAGTTGGAGACGATACCATAATCTTTTACTAAGGAAAGAACTACATGCAGCCAGAAATCATGTCACCAATAGATACATTGTCAAGAAAAGGGTGCATTTTCCAACTTCAATATTTTCAAAATTGTCTATGTTCAATCTTGCTTATATCTCAATATTATGAATAAAAGTCCATTTTTATTTTTTTACCAATCATTGAGGATGATAGGAAGAAACTGCACTGCCATAAAACCAACTTGCAACATGTCCAATGGTTATCATTTTTAGTCCATCCTTGACCCTGAATCAAAGGGTTTGCATTGAAACGCTGGGCAGTTGTACTGCATTTTTATATTGTCCTTACTGGTGGTGTAAGAATATTTGGGCTGCCTAAGTAATGCAGATGATTTTGCTTTGCTTGGTTGACTTTGGTGGTAAACCTACTTGGTTTATGTTGTTTAGTATATGCAGATGATTTATACTTGGTGTGTTTAATAGTTATTGCTACATTATTCCTTTTTTCTTCACAATTAGTCCTTTCAAAGTGTTCTCTGTTTATGTTCAAACTCACGCTGAGAAAAAAAAACCCAAAGGATTATCCCTTAAATAAAGCGAGAATTCTACTTTAGTCTTTATCTTTCCTTATATCTGCTGACTTTTTGTGTCTTTAAGATGATCTTGAATATGTTGAAAATTTGCATGGAAGATAATAATGGAGGATCAGTCATGACTTCATCATGTAATTTGGTTTAGAATATGATTTTGGAAATAAATGCATTATTTTTTCAGTTGCAGATTACCATTCACCTCTTTGTATGGTTTATTCATATGTAGTTGGAAGGGGAATGAAAATAGCTGTCATGGCAACATTTTCTACATTTTTGAATCTAGGTGATCGGTTCATTTTGACAAGTACATGAATCAAGGAAGGAGGTTCTGCATTGGATTTTCTTTGATATATTTTATGATTTATTCGGTGAATTTTGGAATCAAATGTAGTAGCTTTGCTCTACCCTCAAGTTGTTATTTCCTTCGCAGGCATTAGTAAAATCAAAATACGAGCAATCACTGGAGTCCATGAGGCGTTTTATTGCCATGGCTGAAAAGGAATTGGAGCTCTATTGCAGACTCATAGCACTTTATGGCAATCCAACTAACCAGTCTTGGACAGTCCAACCATAGTCACCCAAGAATCACAGAAACTCAACATGCTGGAGAGAAAAAGCCAAGATTCCATTTCTGGCGATTTTGTACAGTTGTCTCAGAAACAGAACGTGACTCAACTGGTCAAGAACTAACAGAACTTGAAGATGGGCATTATCCACAAGTGAATCAGATGCTGTGGGTGACAGCTTATCTGATTTCGAATCTGAAGAAAGCAGGGTATGGACCTATAGAACGCGAGACAGCTCCTTTACAGTCTCAGGTTCATCATCAATATTTAAAACTTTATATGATTCTACTGGTTAGAATTTTATAGAACAAAATACAGATGTGAAAATTGAATACAATAACTCAGTTTTCTGTCTTAGATTATGTTGCTCTACCCTGATAATTGATCTTCATAAGCACCTCTTGGATCGTTATGCACCCTGGTTATCAATTTTTGCATTTATCCAAGATGAAATTTCCTCTCACTTTTTAGTTGTCTTGATTGTTTTATTTTCTTTCTCTATTTTGGGTATATTTCTGAGTGTTGTATCTACAATTTTTATCTTTTCAACTCAGTTTTTTCAATTTCTGGGTATTTTTAAAAAGAATTTTAAAAAATAAATAATTAATAGTTTTAAAATTATTATCATTTTTAATTAATTAGCGAAAACATCTCTCTTATAATTATGGTATTGTGACCGAAATTCATGTGAGTTGAAATTTTGAAAATGATGGAAAGCTTGATGCACCATTTCCAATTCTTGAGTGCTCACAGGAATTTCTTTTTCATCCCTTTATTGGCCAAATTTTCAATTAAGGAAATGAATAAAAGAATAAAACTCAAAGAAAAAAAAATAAGAATCTCTATCTTATTTTATCATTAGAGATTTTGGGTCCAAACTAGGATGTAATTTCACTTATTTTAATTGCTTATGACAAGTGATTAGGCACTTGATTTGATTGTGGAAGATGAATTCATAAGAACTTGATACTCCCAATATAATAATTTTAAATTTCATACATTAATTAAATTTTTTTCAAATAAAATAGTTGTAAAATAAAGAATTTTTCAAAGTCTCCCAAGTCAATATTATTCTTGCAAAAACATCCATGCCTATGAAATTTATATTACACATATTAGTATTTTATATGCGTAATATTACTCTAATAATGGGTGATAATATACCGTCGCCGATCTGATTGATATCATGGCACCAAATTTTATTTATTATATTTAATTTAAATAAATAAATAAATTTCATATATATAAGGAAATAATGAATAAAATTATTAATATTTACATCGAAAACATGTATGCAATTAAAATATATTAAAAATATAATTTTTAAATTAAAAAATTATAATTTTTATATTCACAGATTTTTGTAAATAAAATTATTAAAAATTTAGTATAATTTAAAAGTAAATAATAATATTATATGTTAAATAAAAGTTAATATTCTTTTTAAATATTTTAATAATCCTAATTTTAAATGAAGTTTTACACGTGTTATTAATGTACCTTCAAATTTAAGGAAGGTGCATTTGTAAATTTGCACAAGTGATAACATAGCTTCCCATCAGTCATATATTAAAGTATCAAGGAATTTAAGAGAAAGTGCTTGTTTGAAGATTGGTCACAATCAAAAGTTTTTTTTTGTTTTAACTTGGATTTAAGTGCTTTTAATATTTTCATCCTAATGGAAGTCATTCCTTCTAAAATGATAAAGCTTGGGATTCTTTGAAGATGAAGCACTTAAAATGTCAAAAAGTAAAAGTTGGAAAGTGATTTTTTTCACATGTAAACATCTTGTCAAGCAAAAATTGGAAAAAATTGAATGTGATAAGTTTTTCTTTCTCTCTCTCTCTTTTTAATTATTGTTAAATAATTTATTTACTTATATTTATCTTAAAAATTTAAAATTATTTTTATTTAAAGATAACTATTAAATTTTTAAGTTAAATTAAATTCAACGCCTCTTAAATAAATAGTTAAAAATAGTATTATATTCAGCATTGAGACAAAATAAATATACAAATAGCAATACAAAAATATAAAAAATGTAAGCATGAGTTGATCTTATTTCTATATTTATTTGCATATTATTATTTTATTTTTATTTTTAATTGGGGTTGGTCTGCTGAAAATTTATAAAAAAAGGAACCTATAAACATTTTAGGGATAAAATATGAGTTGAAAGAGAAATAATTCAAATTGTTGGATTTTTTGGGTAATTACATTCAAGTCCTTGAGCTTTTATACTTTTTTTTTGGGTCGTTTTTACACACAAAAATTCATTTGGCATGTTTCATTTCCTCCCAATTATTATAATTATTAAAGAAAATTTGGTGTCTCTTTCAAATGAGAGCTCTTTCAATAAGTATATAAATGTACCAAACATGCTTTATTTTAAACTAAACCAACATATCATGCATGCATTCATACATGTATGTATAGACATACATACACACACACACACACTCATGTGTACATATATAAAAACCATAACTTGCCTTTAAAGGGAGGCAAGTGGCAAAGCAGTTTCAAATGATGAAAAATGGATTTGATGATTTATTTATTGGATGAAAAAGAAGTTGTGTTTGTAGTGTAATTTGTTCAAACTTGTGTGTTTCTTTAGAGAACACATAACCCCTTTAAAAGGTGAGACACAAAACTTCCAAGTTCAAGTTTGTGGCATGCTAATATATTGATTTTAATTGTCCTAAATACAAAATTTAAAATAATAATAATAATAAATAAATTGATTTTATTTAAATTGATTTTTTTTATTTTTAATCTTTTTTCAATTCAATTAATTAAAAATGTTAAATTAATATAATATATTATTAATGTATTTATCTTTAATTTCTTAAGCCAATGTTCCGAAAACACATGAATCATGAGAATATATTTCATCAAATATGATTACTTTAATTTTTTTATAAAAAAAAATTAAAGTAAATTTATATATATGTATAATATATATACATAAATTTTATTAATTTCAATTAAAGTATAATATATTTTTATCATTATCATATTAATATTATTTATGTTTTAATATTTATTTAATTAATGTACTCAAATTGTTAAATTTAATCACTTAATTACGCAAACACTGTTTAATACTCTTCTTCTATTTCATTTATAACAGGTAATTCATTAATATTAGTGATCTTAATTTTATCGTGCTCAAAATAATTAACAATTATTTGCAAACTTTACACCACTAGTCGTATAAAAAATTGTATTTAAATTTTTTATAAAAATATTTATATTTGTTAATTTTAAGATATAATTTTTTATTTAATTTAAAATTAAATTATTAAAATAATAACAATAATACTCTTTAAAATTCATATAGATGACTGTATTCTATAATTAAATTTTAAAAGTGTTATTTAGTGATAGAAATAAAAAATAAAATTTTTATAAATGATAATTTTTTATATATATAGAAATAAGAATAATTCGGTCGACCGTTGCAAACGGAGAAAGGCTTTACTTGGAAATTTCTCACTTAAAACGAGATTTATTGTCACTTATTACCCCTAAATCACGCTTGATTTTTTCTTTTTTTAAAATTATTAAAATAAATTTCTCACTCCATACGCTGCCTCTTCTCTTTCTATAAATTCCGCCTCCCTCTTCCTTGGTTCTCTCTTCTCTTACTACCCGCCTCTGACTTTTTGTTTCTGTGGCAAAGCAGTTTCGTTCAATCTAACGACCATGGCAGCAAATGGCGCCGTTTCATCCTCCAGCCTGATCGCCTCCTTCGGCGAGATGCTCATCGACTTTGTTCCGACCGTTTCCGGCGTTTCCCTCGCCGAAGCCCCGGGCTTCCTCAAGGCTCCCGGTGGCGCCCCCGCCAACGTTGCGATTGCCGTCGCTCGGCTAGGCGGAAAGGCCGCCTTCGTTGGCAAGCTCGGCGACGACGAGTTCGGACACATGCTGGCTGGGATCTTGAAGGAGAATGGCGTCAGCGGTGACGGCATCAACTTTGACCGGGGCGCCAGGACTGCTCTCGCCTTCGTGACTCTACGTGCCGACGGCGAGCGTGAGTTCATGTTTTATAGGAATCCTAGTGCAGACATGCTATTGAAACCCGAGGAACTCAATCTTGAGCTCATCAGATCTGTACGTTGCTGTTCATTTTTTTGTTATTTTTCAGATATTCTTTTTTGTTCTTTACCACGCGCGGCGCGCGGGTTTTGTCGGTGGTCACCGTCACAGTGTGTTCCACGTATTTCTCTACGCACTTAACTTCTCGCGCTAGATTTTCTCTGTCAAAACCATTGCTAAAATCAACTGCCGGTCATTTCAATTTGCCACGCCAATCTCACTACCGGTGACGCGATTCGATCAAATCTCTGCTTAATTTCTGCTAATCATGCTAAATCTTGCACGCGGTTCACATTGAATGCTTGAATCATGAGATCTGAACAGTTGTTGTGACTCTGATATTTGGGTCACGGATGGCTAGGCGTTTATGTTACGTGCTTCCACGTGCGCATTCAGAAAAAAGCATGCCAAATGTTGACACGTCGAAAATTTAGTCAGTGGAACCCAAAGTAGGTCCCACTTTTTAGATCTAATCTTAAGTTATTACCCACCAATTGTCATTTGACTGGATTCCATTATTGTACTGTGGGTCCTCCACCTTGGTGTTCTTTCAGTTCTCGTATTCATGTGCAATTTTGACTTCGGTATCGCAATTCCCCTTCTTGTTATCGAATCACGCGCCTTGACCGCACGTGGAGCACTTTCTCGTTTTCTTTGTAATTTGTTAAGCTGTCAAAATTGAATTCCTTCGATATTTTTTATTATTGTCAGTATTTGTCATTTATAATTTTGTTTATTTATTAATTTAATTTTGTGTGCGCAGGCCAAGGTTTTCCACTACGGATCAATTAGCTTGATCGTGGAGCCATGCAGATCGGCTCATCTGAAGGCAATGGAGGTAGCCAAAGAAGCAGGAGCTCTGCTCTCCTACGATCCGAATCTCCGGCTACCTTTGTGGCCGTCGCCGGAGGAGGCGCGTGAGCAAATATTGAGCATCTGGGACAAGGCAGAATTGATCAAAGTCAGTGATGTTGAGCTAGAATTTCTCACTGGCAGTGACAAGATTGATGATGAATCGGCTTTGTCACTCTGGCATAATAACTTGAAACTTCTATTGGTCACCCTTGGTGAGAAGGGTTGTAGATATTACACTAAGGTAAGCTGACTCGCCAACAACTCAATTTCAATGTCTTTCTCTTTCATTGTCGGTGGTTGTTCTTGTTGTGTTAGTTGAATCAATGAGGTTAGCAAAAAATTTTGACCTCTAGCTGTGAGGAAATGAATTAGTAGGTATTGACCAAATACTTTGGTAGGATTCATATGAATTGCCTACAATAGCTAAGCATTAGCTGTAAATTGTACCTTTTATCACTCTGTGTGTGTGTGTCATGATTTTATCAGATCGACGTACGTAGGATGTAGTAGAGTGTCGAGAATGCATCCTTAAGAGTGTCGAGAATCCCTCCTTAGACGCGACCTTTGCCCTTTATCATCGGTTATTATCTTTAGTTTGGGATTGTAATCGAAAAAATTTTCTTGTTGAAGATTAATTTGACCTTAGGGTGATGTTAAGAACAATTTGTTTAGTTTCACTAGCTAGTGTAGGTCAAAACCATCAACCTTCAACTTGGATGTTTGTGTCCCTTTTTTAATTTTTTAGTGTAATGGTAGGTGGCTTGAGTTTTTAGCCCCACCTTCAAGTTATTATATACAGCAGTCCTACCATTTGTTTAAAACCCAAGCTGTGTCCCACTGCATCACTATCACAATATTAATTCTATTAAAACAATATAAAATTCTAATGCAATAGGAACCATGATTTAGGCTGTGTTTGTTGTGAAAAACAATGCAAGTAAGGGAAGCTGCTGCTTATATCTGTTGGTTAGGTTAGGTTTGATTTGTGTAAAACTCTAATGATTAATTTTTGTGCAAATTTTGTAGAGTTTCAAAGGATCAGTGGATGCATTCCATGTGAACACAGTAGATACAACTGGCGCTGGTGATTCATTTGTTGGGGCTCTTCTATGCAAGATTGTTGATGACCACTCTATACTAGAGGCAAGTGATCTATTGAATTTTATAATAATTGGTAAATTGTAATAACAATGTTATTAATGTAGTTTTGAATGGTGGCATGTTGTAGGATGAGGGAAGGTTGAGAGAAGTACTGAAATTTGCAAATGCATGTGGAGCCATCACAACCACCAAAAAGGGAGCAATTCCAGCTCTGCCTACGGAGTCTGAAGCACTCGCCTTACTCAATGGAGGAAAATAGAACAACCAATAACAACAACGTTATTATCCTTATTAGTAGCATTTCCTTTTCTTTTGTCCCTTTTGTTTTTTTTTGGTAATTTCTTTTTGTTTTGACTTGCTTTGGGAATTCAATGAAAGAGAGAGGAGGGCTTTTGTAACCCTTTTTCAAATTCTCTCCCCCTTTTTTCTTCTAATTTCTTTGTTTGAAGGGAGTCCTTTGTCCCTACCTTTTTGATATGGTGAAAGACTTGAGCTTCAAGGTTTCAAGGGAATAAGAATTTTAACGTTTATATTGGGTGCCATGCATGCCATGCCATGCTAGCCAATAGCCATCACTAAGAGTCGGCTTCTCGATTTTATCATTAGTTGTCTAAAAGGTAAAGCTGCCGAAACCGGAAAGGACTTATTGGATCTCCACAAGGGGCATTCGATTCATGCAATGCATACTCAATTAAAATTTCCACTTTTGACTTTTTTAGCAGTTGAAAAAGTCTCTAATTGTTCGAAAACACTAGATTTAGTCGTAGTTAGCTGCTACTATTATTTAGTCTCAGGAAGACAATAAAAGGACAAAGAAATTAACTGTAAAAAAGAATATTATTTTTATTAAATAAATAAATTTTTAAAAAAAAATTAAACGCTTGTATTTGTAATATTTCAGTGCCCAGATCTTTGCTTCTCTTCTCTACCAACTATAACTTGCAGTTCGGATGGTTGCTTCAATGAGGTTATTATAATCCTTTCTCAAGTGTATCATCAATCTGAACCCAGCCTTCAAATATTGCTCGATTCCTTAACAGTAGAAGCAATGAAAAATCATGTATCTGACTGCCGAGTCGATTACAACACAGAGATACCGATCAAATTTATTGAACTGCATTAAAATAAATTCAGCCCTTCTGCAGTACCATGTAAAATACAAAATTTCCATGCAATTTCTACACAATGAATAGTACAGCAACCACAACCGAAAGTAACATGTTACACTCCCACTGAATCTGCCTTCTTTTAAGAGTTGTCGAGTTTGGCTTTCTGAATAAGAGGTTTTTGGCAGGAGATGGTCTTTTGTTATACTAATCTTTTTCTTGCCAAAGGATTTCAGGGGATGTAGGTGGAGAATGTTGTTAATATAATATAATTGCTTGTGGAAGGCATTCGCTTACCTCCATCTACAATGTCCTACAAGTTTGCTTGCATTTTCCCCCTTTTGACTGCATTTTTTCCATAAACATCTTTGCCCATGGTTCTTTGCTTCCCCCCATGCTCGGATCATAAGTCACCAAGTGGCTGTCAAACAATTTCCCAACAAGAGAACATATTTCGGCATGTGTACGTAGAAAGTAATAATCTCACAACCAGGCAAGCAAACAGACGGGTTTGTTGTCAAAGAAGACAAAAAATGCAATGAACTGAATATTTTAACACTGACATCACAAATAGTACAAGTCTGCTTGTGAATGATCTTTTAGCCAAACCCATGGTCAGAAACATGTTACAAATTAAGCAACTCTAATTATCCAACAGTAACACAAATAAATGATTCCGACAAAACTATATACTCAAAGGGGGTCATACAAATTACCGATTCAAAGTTGGAATAGTAACGTGAGCATCATGAATGCAGCTACTGAGATCAACAAATTCAGAAGATTGAGAAGCAGTAGGTACATCAGATGATTTTGCATAAACTGTGTGATCTGTCCTGTTAGGTAACATAACATGGTCGCTAATTCCATTAAGTGGCAAAACTGATGACAACAACTTCAGAACTCAGTGGCATTGCTACTGTGTTTCTTTCTGTTACTGTTATCATCTGTAGGTAAAAGAAAATGATACCAAGTGTTGTTACCAATAATTGACCCATTGTCTATCAAGATTTAACTATTATCTTAACCAAACGATAGGGGTATAATGACTAGGTCCAATTATCTTTAGTTCATAACCAAACCGTATTTGGAATCGAAAGTTTTGTTCTAAACCGTTCGGTTGCGATTCTAAACAAATTGGAACCATAACTGAATTGAATATATTTAGTTATAGTTCTGGTTTTAGAATTCAAATCATACAAAATTGAAACCATTCGATTCCAAACAATTCAATTTTAGTTTCAAATTAATAATCATACATAAATTATGTGTTAATTTTAATAAAAAAATTATAAATTAATTCGATAAATATATATAAAATTATATGAAATGAATATATATTAATAGATATTATAAATTGTTTGATTATCAAATTAAATATAAAAAAAATTAAAATAATTCTATATAATTAATAATTTATAATTCTTATTTGTATATATTTATATTTTATAATTTTATATATATTAATTAAATTAAATAATTTATAATTCTATATAATTAAACAATTTATGATATTATTATGCATTAAATTAACTTTTAATTTATGAATGTTTATTAAATTAAATATCAAAATATAAAAAAAAATTTGGTCTGAAAAGTATTTTCTAGTAGTTTTCTATCCATGCACTACTTTTCCCTTTCTTTTATTTTTTGTTGGGTTTCGAATATAATAGTTTTAATTTTTAATTTTATTTAAATTTATAGTTCATTTTAAAATTTTATTATATTTAAAATAAAAAATAAAAAATAATTTTTTATTTTATATTTTTGTCAAATATTTAATTTTTTAATAAAAAAATTAAGTATTAAAATTATTTTTTTAAATAAATTTTATCAAAAAATATTATTTTTTGTGTTTTTTTTTATTTATAAATTGTACTATAAATTTTAATTAAAAATTTTTAAAATTACATTTAAAATAAATAAATTATACATAAAATTTGACCTAAATTTATTTCTTAAATTTTATTTGTATTTGCGAAACCTAAATCAATTGAATGACAGTAAAATCTAAATGATATATTTGCATTTGCCAAAAATTCAAGACAAAAACAGGGGTATTTTCGTCTACAATCAAACATTTGGTCCCGAAGCCTAAAATTTGAACCATTTCTCTTGATCAAATAAAAAACCCATCTTTTAATCACTTTCTGTTTTCTGTTACCAGTCATTTCAGTTTTCACTGTTCACATAAGTCCGCGAGTTTTGATCAGACATTACTGTAGAACCCATCAAGCTCAGATATATCGCCGTCAAACTAGCCGACAAGTCATTGCTCGTAGTCAGGGATACTTTCTCAGATTCAAATCAACCTCTGTCTCTTGTTTTGTGCTTAATGTTCGTGATTTGGGAACATATTCTTGATCTGTTTCATACTGATTTTGGATTACATTTTTCACGGTATAAGTGAATGTATGGATTGAAACGTGATCATGTGACTCTTTAGTTACGTGGGTTTTTGGGAATTTATATTTTAGTTATCAGAATCTGAAATTATCGCATCTATATGACCAAATTTAGTGGCGTTTTGAACTTTTAGGGCTGATATGCGAAGTGGGTTTTTGTTATTGTGGCTTGTAGAGAGCAAATTTTGTATCTTGATTCTTGGAGAAATGAAAGTGGATTTCTTTTATGACCAGTTATGCATATTGTTATAAAGTTAGCGGTGATTTTTATTAAGTACAATGTAGATTATGACAACTAGTTGAATTATTTTTCTGGTTTGAGTTGAATGATATTAATGGAACCGTTGAATCTCTTAAGAGGCTTGCTGAAATTAGGTTTGGTTTTGCTTTGAAAATGGATCTGGACTCTGGACAATCTCAGCATTTCCTTTTTATAGATGAGACGCTACATGACAGTAGTAGCTAGTTTATTTTTTCGAACACCTATGCATATCCGTTTCTTCGAGAAATTCATGCTTGGTTTTATTGTGATGCCAAAATAGACAACTTTGGAAAGTTCTGACCTTGTTCTTGTGAAATCATGTCTACATTTTCTTAGTGCTTTTGTTTTGCTTTCTCCTTTATGGTTTATTGTAAACGTGGCTCCTGTCCTGATAATAAAATACTGCCATCATGGACCAGTCTTGTATCTTATTGATTTGCGACAAAATGGTCTTTTGGAACTTTTACTTCTATTGGGTAACTGTAGGAGGAAGTTTTTAATGCAAGTTGAACATATAAAAAGGCCTTAAGAGTTCTTCTTTGGTTCATAATAATTCTTGTGTTGGGTTCTTGGCAGAAGCTGTAGCTACTATAGTTTAACTAGAGAAGTCCTGTGTTTAAGATATTTTGGGGATTTGATTTGTCTTCTGGTTTGATACTTTTTTTCCCCCTTTTGTTAAAGAATAATACTAGAGATACAAACTAGCTATACAAACTCATTTGTATAAACTGACGTAGTGTAATATAATCAAATGAGTAAATGTAAAAAAGTAAATGTCATTGCTAAATATTACCTTTTTTCATTCATTGTCTTGGTCTTTTTTTTATTTATTCATCCAATTGTTTTACACCACATCAGTGTGTATGGTCAATTTGTATCTCATATTCTTATTTAAATGGTAAATGATTCTCTCCCCTTCAGTAGCCTAATGATGTTTGAAAGGAATGAAAAGTACCATATAGCATATCATACAAGCACTATGGATGTTCCTGAGCTAAGGTAATTTAAGGCAATTTAGATTTTTTCTTTTTTAATCCTATGCTATGAATAAGGTTACATTTGGAATTATTGTTATTCAATATTAGTTTTTATTTAGGTTTTTAGTTCTCAAATTCGTACAAGTTCTGTTTCTAAAATATTTTAGTATTGTTTTTTGCTTTATAACTTCTTTTGAGGTTTCCTCAATCTAATTATGTTTGCTTTGAAATTTATGACATGAAAAGAGCTGTGAAGCATTTGAGGGAGTGATGTATGATGACTTTGAATTACAGAATTATAAGGAGCCTCTTTTGTAGCTAGCTGATTTTGATCTTGCTACTTTTTGGGATAACTTTACCCCTTTTTTATAGTATTGTCAGAAAAAAAAATGTGCTCACTGAATTGGATAATTGGTTTTCTGTTTGTTTCCCTTTTGGGCACTCAGGCTTCTATGGACAATTGATATCTTTGTCTAATCATGCTTCCTTCCACACTCAACACTAATGAAAGCTTTTGAGATTGACCAATACAAGCTTCACAATCTTTGCTTGATTGCTTTTAGACTTGTTTTCCTTTGGGGGATATGATGGATGCATTTTGGATTATAAAAGTTACCTTATACCTCTTTAACAGATGCTTGATGCCTTCACAAAGTTTGTTCTGACTGTTACTTTTTGGTTACAGAAATGTACAACAATATGCCAACACAGCCTGGGCCTGGGATGTCCAGACCACCAACAAATGCTCAGCCCAATCCATTCGAGAATGCATTTTATGGAGCTGGTTCAGGGCTTATCAGAGGTGGACTGGGTGCATATGGAGAAAAGATATTGGGTTCAAGTTCTGAGTATGTGCAAAGCAATGTGAGCAGCATATCAAGGCTTAACATAATACCATTTTGGTCTAATATATGAATAATTGATATTTGATTCAAGTTCCATTTTTGCCATACACATGAATGCAAAATATTTTATCGGAACTGAACTTTTCAATTAGTGCTGGTGATCATGTTTCATGTGAAATGGAAAGTTTTTCTTTGGCACAGTTTGAACAGGTGATGCTGTCCTGAACTCTGTAGTGCCATATGAGTATACATGCTATAATTACCAAAAGAAAAATACGAAGAAATTAAATTAAGTTTTGTAAAAGTATAATAATTTCTGAAATTGGACAATGACCAAGAAAAAGTTGGGTAAAAATTCAACCATTTTGAAGTGAGTTCTGATAATTGTTGTGGAAGTACATTGGACCCTTTGTGATTTCATTATATTTGCTAACTGGGGAATGTCTTCACAAATCTCTTTCCTTGAAGTATGAATCAGATGTTTGGGTTTATGATTTACATTTTGTTTTAAAATGCAGATAAGCAGGTACTTTTCTGATCCCCAGTACTATTTCCAAGTGAATGAACAATACGTGAGGAACAAATTAAAAGTTGCTGTCTTGCCATTCCTGCACAGGGTAGGTGCTAATTCTTTTCTTCTGTTTGTTTTTGTTCTGTTTGAACTCTGATCCATAGAAATTATGATTGTTTGCCTAATTGTCTTCTTCTTCAGGGTCATTGGACACGAATAACACAGCCAGTCGGAGGCAGGCTCTCTTATAAACCTCCAATTTATGATATAAATGCGCCAGACTTGCGCATTCCATTTATGGCATTTGGTGCCTATGTTGTTCTTGCTGGCTTCACTTTGGGTCTTCAAGGAAAGTGAGTGCTGATTATAAAACTGCTTAACTTTTCTCTTCGAGAACTTTTTAGGGTCTCCTAACCACATTTGTGAATTTCTTTCCTCACTTTGTGATCATCGTGTGATTTAAATTCCAAAATAAACATCATTTTCTCTAAAATGCTAACTAAAACTGTAGCTGTAGGACTTTCTGGTCAACTCAGATGTTGGTCTTATATGTTTAGTTTGGCCAGTAAAATGAGGGAAATGTTCATGTTATGTGTATAGCAATGTGTTTGTTTCCCTTTTACTTGTTTTGCTTTTAAGCAAACCTTAATGATGACTTATGAAAAAAATAAAAATAAAAATAACTTTACAGTAACAAAAAAAAACTATTTAATAACTGGAAAAGTTAAAGGCTTCTCTAGTTGGTGGTGGTGAAACATAACTGTTGCTATGATTGTGTTTCTGATTTGATTTTGTTTCCTTTCATGGATAAGGGTTTTGTTCCCCTTCTTTTTGTTACTTCTACCTATATAGGCTTAGTTGAAATCTAAAAATCGCTTCCATGGTTTTGTTAAATTGCTTTCATGGTTAAATTTTTTGTCTTCTTTTAAGCTTATATGCTCTCTGTGGCATAAAGGCAACTGAAAGAATTATGGTTTGGGGTTTCACAGGTGTCAGAAATTGCTCTTCCATATAGCGTCTGAAATTATAATCTGAGCTGAATGACTTCAATTTTATCTGTTATTATGGTTTTGGCGATAAACAATCTTTAAATCAAGTTGTGATACTATTATTATTTAATTTCATTTGACAAAAATTAAATCACAGTATTTCCTGTAACAGCTTTGTTCTTTTTTCCAGGTTTAGTCCTGAAGCTCTAAACTGGCTGTTTGTTAAGGGATTGCTTGGATGGTTTATGCAAGTCATGCTGCTGAAGGTTACTTTGCTTTCACTGGGTAGCGGAGAGGCACCCTTGCTGGACTTTGTTGCATATGCTGGGTATACTTTCACAGGAATGTGTCTTGCTGTTCTTGGGAGGATTGTGTTTAGTTACTCTTATTATTGTATGATCCTGTGGACATGCATCTGCATGGGAGTTTTCTTGGTGAAGACGATGAAGAGAGTACTCTTTGCCGAGATGAGGACACATGATTCAAGCAGGCATCACTATCTTTTGATCTTTATTGCTCTTGCGCAACTCCCACTTTTCTTATGGTTTGGCAACATTACTGTTAATTGGTTTTTCTAGATTGCCTTCTTTTTTATGTTGTAGCGAGACACAATTCTGTTCATAGCAGCTAAAAATATTTAGAATGATACAGGCATTTTTGCTTTCTGTTGAATGTCCGGTGGTTATATTTCATTTACTATATTGATATTACTGACTACCATGTGCTTCAACATTTATTAATTACAAAATTTTCTTTAAACGGTGGTTGTGGAGAAGAAAAGAAACTTTGTAATTTTAGTCGGAAATTTGGGACTAAGTAGACCTTGTACTGGAAATATAGTGGTGAATCAGGAACTCGACAAGTGAAGAAAGAAAACCGGACCCATATTCCTGGTTTTGACGTGTAAGCATCTACTTGGAAATGAATTGATATAGGAAGGTTTATAAATGTTTTCTGACATCACTTCCAGTCTGCTTCAATGCATGAGCCGTAACTCACTGCCATCATTCTGTCCAACACATTCTGAAGGTGGCCTCTGCCCTCCGTGGCACAATGGAATGATTCTGGGACAATTTAGGCAGTTATTTGCCAGACTCCCTCTAATCCTCATTGTTCCACTACTGAACTCTGATGGAAGACTTCCTGTTAGAAAGTTGTGATCTAAGAACAAGCTTCTCCAGGAGTTTTCCAGTTTTGTTCCATATACTGTCGGAATTCTACCCGAGAACTGGTTACGAGCTAGATTTATGGAAGTTAGATTCCTAAAGGTGACCAAGTGGATCGGCAAGTGACCCCGCAACAGGTTACCTTGCGCATCAAAGTCCCGAAGTTCTGTCTCTCCTACGGCAGACTTGGTCTCCTCTATTGCAGTGAAGCGGTTGACCGAAACGTCGATGTGAACCACCTTCGGCAAGGTAAGAATTCCATGACTAATAGAACCAGTAAACCTGTTGTAACTCAGATCCAATGACCTGAGGTTTACAAGATTTCCAACCCTGGAGACGTGTCCTGATAGTGAATTATGGCTGAGAGACAAAGTTCTCAGGTTTATAGGAAACTTGGGCAAGTTTCCATACAGCTGATTCCTGCCAAGGGCTAACGTGTATAGCTGCCAAGCTCCAGTGAGGTCAGGAATTCTGCCAGAGAATTCATTATGTGACAAGCTCAAGTGGGTCAATCTTCTTAGGCCAGAAAATTTGGCAGGAATTGAGCCTGAAAGATTATTGTATGACAGGTCCACAATTTCAAGCCTTTTAACACTGGTTAGTACTATAGGGATACTTCCAGTGAAGAAATTGCCTGGAACGGAAAGTGTGGTAAGCTTTTTGAGGTTGGAAATGGAATCCGGTATTGGCCCTCGGAAGTTGTTTTGACTTAGATCGAGGGTTGTGAGCTCTGTCAGGTTTCCGACTGACGGTGTTAGAAATCCATCATATCCAACACTGTCGAGATAAATTTGTGTTATTCTACTAGCTGATCCATCCAAAGGGTCTGTGCATAAGATCCCCAGAAACTGTCCTCCTGTACTCTCACAGGGATCCAACGAGAAGTTCCAACTATCGAGAAAGGAAGATCTCGGTATTGTGTTGGGATCGATGGAACTTTTCAGCAACCGAAGAGCTTCTGTATCTGTACCCAGAGTTGCCGAGTTAACGATTGTCGGAACTGATGCTGTTAAAATGATAAAATGTAAACAAGAAAGAAAGATGGAATGCATGTCTCTAAAGATTGTTAATTTCAGGACAATGATATTGATATGAGATTGTTTAGTTTTGTCCGCTCTAGAGATCCCTTTTAAAGGAATTGTGGGTTGCTGGTGATGCATGAAAGTTACATTGCAGACCTATCTCAAGGAATAAATAATTAAAAATTATAGAAGGATTCTTTGGTTTAACCTCTGGTTTATCAGAAACCGTCAGTTTTCATGCAAGTATTTCAACCTACTTCTCTTCCAATACCTCCAGGAAATTCTCTTTCAAGTTCCTGAACAATAGAATGGCATGAAGAGAATGATCAAGTACATGCCAATAAGCAGTTGTCCCATGCTTGGTAGCTTGAGCTGATTAACAATTGTTCAATGCCAATGAAGTTTTTATTCAAATAATTTTTGGATCAAATAATTATATTAATAGAGTAAGATAATTAAAGTCCTGTGTTCGAACTCCCATCAGTCGATCAATTTCTTGGTCTACTGTTCCCTGAAGGATTTCCCTCTTAGGAATCCTGGCTTATTTTTGTTTCGCTTGAGCTGACAAGGTAGACCACTAACATCTCATTGATATATTGTGACTGTTCTGTCAATGACTTTTACTTGTTTAGTGGTTGATCAAATTGTAATTGACATTTCACAGAAACATAGAAACAGTAAAGATAGCAATACCTGGATTCAAACACGTGGAGCAACTACACTGATACTGCAATACAGTAGGCATTATTATTACGGCACCGACTAGTGTGAATTATACACGAGTAAGTGATGCATCCGAAATTTTAATGCAAGTAACAGAACATTACGCATCCAAAGACCAACCAAAATAAAGAAAGGTAAAATCGCTAAACTTAACCTTTCTGCTAACCTGGGATCACTGCCACTCCTAAAATGCATTATATAACACATAACATGCATCTGTGCATATGTTCATGCATACCTAAATACATATGTACATACGAAAGTATGTTTAGTTCATCAAACCTATGAATACCAACCGAAGAGTATTGATTTATTTATGTTTAGCAAGATCCGGGACAGTGAAATGCTCATCATCGTCATCTGGGATTTCGATCCTAGGTTTCTTCTGTGGCATGTGGAATTTGTTGGGCCTGTATGATGATACATTGCTGGACTGAGACACAGGGAGTTGAGGAACTTCAGCTGCTGCTAGAGCCTCCTGAGGAAGTTGGTCGCTGAAAATTCCCATGTCTGATAGCCATTCAAGTTCCCCAAATTCAAGCTGCTCTTTCTGCAAAAAGAGACTAGAACGGCTTAAAACCAAAATGAATTCACCAAATTATAGCAGGATAAAATCTTGTCAGCTAATGTAAATATTATTCCCAGGTGACAAGATGCTAAATGTTCATTTGACTGTGTTAATGTAAACTTTTGCAGCTTCTATGCTTTTGTGGTATGAGTGCAAAAAATTTTCTTACCTTGTCAGAGAATTCAAAATCTGAGAATTGTAACAAGTCATCCCATTGAGACAAGACGTTCGATGCTTGCTGTGCAGGCATTTTCACTGAAGTCTGTTGTGCATGCTGATTTGGTGGCTCAAATCTACTCTTTTGTGCAACTTTAGAACAACTAGAGCTTAAAGCTACTTTGATACCCGTGGCCAAGAACCGCTGATGGTTTGCAGAAAGACTACCAGGTGAATGGATAGGTTCATCGCAATCCTCACAGAAGAGGGCTCTGTCTTCAACACAGAAAATGAAAGCTGCCTTCTCCTGTACATCAAATGAGAGAGAGAAATTAATTCTACCAAATTTCATGCTAGTATCAAAATGAAGTATCTGGCTCTATAGCAAAATGAAAAGGAAAATACCAAAAAGGAAAATACCAAGCATACTAATCAGCCACAGATCCTGCACACCACCATACGACACTAATAACTGATAACCAAATCATTTAGTGGAATACCTAGCGCAACACTCTAAATATATAATACTAACTCTACCATAAAGAAGAAGAAAAAGTTATTACCGTGGTTGGCCTTCAGTGCAAGACAGATGAATTGTGACCTAAGAACAGGTTACTAAGAATGCAATGATAGTGAACAGGGTGAATAAAAGAAATAAATCTACTCAATTTGTATGATGATAGTCAACCTAATTGAATTATTAAAGAGAAATATAGTTTATATCTATGAAACAAATAAAAAAACCCCAAAAAAAAAGGTGTCAGTACAATAGATTAGAGAAGGGTGAAATTACTCGGCATATATCACATGGAGGAAGCTTGTTGGAAAGGCACTGAAGGAGAAGCCTTTGATGCTTGCTTGCCAGCTTGTTTGCCGCATGAACTTCAACATCACATTTCGCACACAAAGCAGCTTCATCTGCGCAACAAATCAGCGTTGCTGGAGCTCTCTCACACACATCACACTGAATCTTCATCTTTTCTTCCTACACCAATGTTTCTACTTTTTTCAGCACAAAATTAGGGAGAAAAAGAACAGAGAAAGAGAGTTTTTGACAAAACCTTGTGCTCAAACGAAAGTAAAACTAAAGAAAGAAGCACGCAAAGCCCTGTAAACAGTTTCCAGAAAATAAAAGAAAAGAAGATGAGAGAAAATAATAAAGGAAGATAGAGATTAGAAACTGAGAAGACGTATAGTTTCTGAGCCAGAACCAGTGGAAGAAACAGGCAGAGAAATGATTGGAGGACAATCTGTGAAGATAAGATTTTGAAAATCAGAAGCTTTAAATCTGGTTGATACAGCAATGCATTTGTGGGGCTGAAGCCATGCGTGGCCGCCTGTTGTTGGCAAGTTTTCTCGTGGTTGCTAATTATTTCGGCTTCTATTGTAGATATTGGGAGATAATATGGGGTGTGTTAGTTCATGATTGTCTGATGAGTATGACAATCATGTGTTCCATGATGCTTGATATGGGTTTTCTTATACCTGTTACTGGTTGATTACGTTAAACGTTGCTACCAATATGCCGACATGTCGTTTGGCTGCCTGATTTTTGGCAACCAAACAATTAAATTATTCAATAAACAATAGAGACCACCAAAATACAATAATAATAATAATAAATTCATGGGTAAATTACATGTAGGCCCTCTATATTTGGCCTAAGTACCAAAAAGCTCTTACTTTTAAAATAATTTATCTTTTACACTTCTTTTATTATATTTGATTTTGTTGATAAACACTTTAAAAATTAATAACTAAATACATGAGTAAGTTTATATATATTAGAGATACCAATCGTATAGTGTTCGTGTCAAATTATATTTATGTCATATTGAATAGAGGTTACTTTAAACTCGACTTATTTAATAATTAAAAATTTTAATTTAATATAATTAATAATCAATTAAATAAATTTTAAATTGTGTCACCTATTTTTAACATATTTTTTTTATATTTATTATAATATATTTTTATAATACTTATAATACAATACACACGATATTAATTAATTTGATTTTAAACATAAATAAATATAACTAAATTGTTAAAAATATAAAATAAATTATTAAATTATAAATAAATTATTATATTATAATTATTCAGACAATTAATTATGTCATAAACAAGTTCATATGTTAAAAATTTTAAACTCACATTTTATACAATTATTAATAGTATAATATTGTATTTATTTATTTAATAATTTTATAATTTCATATCAACTTGAATTCGCAAATTCGTATTGATTCAGTTACTTATATAAACAATTACCACACCTATATACATATATATATATATATATACACACACACACACATTGCTAATATTAATTAATTAACACCGTGAAATGATATATTATATATATTCGTAACAATTTTTGCTTGATCTAAGGACCAGGGGAATAGCATTTAAATACTTGATGCTAGCATAGCTCAAATATCTGACTCATGAAGGATACTCTTGACCCACACCAATGTCGAATGAGGTTGAAAATGAATACCTTAAGCCCCGTTGTACCAAAAGGCAACCCTTCACTTCTCTCAAGAGCATAAAACAGATGTATATTGCTTTGTGTAAATTGTGCTAATAAAATAACAAGTGCATATGTTAGTTGACAGCAAGATCAGCTAACAAATTAAAGAGTACATTATTACATTTGTTGATATCTTAAATTAAAATCCTATCAAGATTCTAGGGCAGGCTTGCTTTGATTCAATTGTTACACTACCAATCTAAAATGTCAAGTCATCTAATAGAGTTTAGAGATATGTCTTATAAGCACTCTTATCATTTTTTAACTACTATAAATTTTTTAAATTTAGAACTTGAAATTCTATATGTCGAGAACAAAATTGTAAGGACTAGTTGAATTAATTTATTATAAATGGTATAAGAGTTTACTTGTCTAATGGAAAATGTATCAGGATAACGTTGGAATAGATTTAAAAATCTCACATCTTTTGATAGAGAATGACGATATGCTTTATAAATGGTTTAAATTAAAAAATTAATTTGGTTATCACAAATTGTGTTAGAGTTAATTTATCTAATTGAAAAATATCAACGGTGATGTAGGATTTCTTTAGAAAGATAAATAAAAAAAAATTTTTACATCTCTTAAAAAGAGCATAAAGATGTGCCTTATCAATTAAATAGTTGAAAAATCTTACGTTTTTTGGATAACGTATAAGAACGTACTGAATAAATACTTGCTAAAATAAATAATATTGTAATAATCAAATTAAATAATCACAATAATTATCAAAAAGTAATAATTTTATTTAAAATATAATAAATTAAATATTTATCACATATGTAAATATTAATTTGATGAAAAAAGTTATTGAGAAAAAAATTATGTTACCTTGAAAAGTTAATACTTTAATCATATCAAACGCATACTAAGATTATTGTATGATCGACTATATGATATAGCTATATTAACCATTAAATTATACTCCATTAATGGCTTTGTGAAGTGGAAAATAAGGAGTTTGCATTGGTAAAATTGTTGTGCTTTTGTCTATTCTTAGCAAATATTTTATTTAAATAAGAGAATATGGACATGTAATTGCACTTCATGCTTCACATTTTTGATGAAATCTTACATGCACATAGCAAAAAATTGCAAAGAAAATTATTTTAAAAGTGTGATCCCTTTGTTAATTAAAACAAACTATAATAAGAGTTTATATGTCATTTAACCTATTTATTTTTTGTATCTTGTATTAAACTTATGGTGCTTTTACTAATATGTAATCGAAATGGGTTGGAATCAAAACAAGTTTGATTGAAACGAGCTGAAGTTATAGTAAGGAATGGAAATTAGAATAAATTATTTACTTTAATTGTAGAAATTAAAATCAAAATCAAAAAATTTATTTCAAATTATAAAAATATTCTTAATTAAATTTTTATCTCCATTATTATTGTTATTATATTATAATGATTGTGATTATTATTATTTAAAAATTATTTTTATTAATAGTTAATTTTAATAATAATTATTAATAATAATTATCAAAATACTTTTTATAACAATATTATTATTTTTTGTAAGTTTAAAATAATTTTATTAAAAAGAAAAAAATTAGAGATAAAATGGATAATATTAAAAATGTGAATCTCATCCCCAAACCTCTTTTTAGAAATTAAATTTTCATTTCTAGTATGTGGGTCTCATACGTTTGATTTTTATTGCTATCATTATCTTCACAAGTAAATATTGAATTCATTCCTATACCAGTTCCAAATTTCGATTCTGAATTAGTAAATACATCCTTATAGTGTGTTTACTAGCCTAGAATTGGAATGAATGTTGTGTTTATTTACTAAAATAAAGATGAAAATAGAAATAAAATTAGTGGACTTTACACAAAGCTAAAGTAATTTTTTTATTATGATTCTCTTTCTTGCAATTGAAGTAAATTTGATTCTTCATTTCAATTCTAGCCCACTTCAATTGGAAACTGGATTGAAATCAAAATGATTACAATTACAAATTAGTAAACGTACCATTAATGTTACTCGCCTTATTGAATGAAATTATCCTAATATTGTAGATCAAATTCAAATTTGAATATTATATATTATTAAAAATTTAATTTATTATTATTTTTTTAAAAAAATCTATTTTTTAGACAATAAGTAGATATTTGTGGTTCAACAAATATACAAACAAATAGAAGAAGACTTATTTTTCTTCGTTCATTCATCCATTCACTTTAATCTATTTCCATGGATGAATTAAAGGTTCCACTCCTTAACAAACCCAAGAAGATTTGTTCTATAAACAAATAATGACATAAGTATGCCAACATCTATTCAATCATTTTTTCTTTTTTTATAAATTTTTGGACATCTTGCTCCACATTTATTTACTTGAATTTTAATTTATCTCCATAAATTGGCTTTATGTAAAAAGAAAATGAATTATAATTTAATTTTAAACAATATTGCAAGAACTTGGCATTCTTGATTTTAATATAGATTGAATATTAAGAGTTTTTTTGATTGACATTTTATGTTATTACGATTTTTATAAAATAAATTTTTTACAAAATATTTGGCTTTCCAATCATAATTTTGATCAGAAATTCTATAATTATCTTAATGTACAAATTCTTTGAGATACACATATATCAACTAATATTTTAAACTGTTTTGAATTAAAATAAAGACATTATAAATAATTTAATTTTTTTAAAAAAAATTTAAAATTTATTCTTTTAAAATAATTTAAACCTTGAAAAAAAAAGTAAATATATTTTCCTAATGGTTTCAGAAATTGCTTGATAATCAAAGTAGATTCATTATTGTGTTTATATATAGTTATATTGTTTAAGACAAAATATTTTAATTATCTTTATTTATTTATTATTTTTAATATTTGATAATTCAGTTCACAATAATTGCTGGTTTCCCTATGCTTGGAAATGTATTGAAGGTGTCTTCATTTATTTCTTCTTCATAGCCAATGAATTTACAAGTTATTAAGGAGAAACTTTCCAATGCACCTTGGTATGTTCTCTTAATTTATTGCACCCCATTGATCATGCTATTATTATTTGAGTCGCAATGGCAGAATTTCAACTAATTCAGATATTCTCCAGAGGTAAGATGATGATGATGATGATGATATTATTATCATTGCAAAATAAATGAAAATGGCGACTTGATAAATAATATTTATAAAAATAAATAATTTATATTATATTATTAATCTCAAGATTTTATTAATAATAAGAAGACACGACACAAAACATTTTATTAATAACTAGCCAGCCAATGCCACATGAATCAACTTTAGCTAGCTCATCCTTGACAACTATGAAAAACCCTAAAAAATAATCATCCATAAACAACACCACTTCATTGACCCAGATGATCAAGGAAATCATGAAAGCATGAAGTTCATTGATCAATTAGATCGTTATTATATTACTTCTAGGAGTTTGATAGATATATTACTTCTTCAGATCCTCCATCAGAGAAATGATCATGGCCATGGTTAATGGTTTCGTGTAGCAGACATCAACGCCAGCTTGCATGAAAGTTTGCTTCTCTGTCTCTGAACCGCGAGAGGTCACACCCACAATTTTGCTTTCCACTCCAATGGCTCGCAGCTCCTTGGTTGCCTATTTGTACAGTAAAATAAATTCATAGGAAATAATTTGAATCTACACTTCTTTGATAAATAAAGTAGTGTGTGCATCTATGACTTGTCCATTTGTATACATTAATACAATGATAAAAAAAAAGGGGAAGTTATTGTAATCTTTCTAAGCTAATAATTAATGTATTAGATGAATTCAATTATGCTGGCAGTGGGATGCAGAAATAATATTAAACCAATGAAATTGAATATTTTAATACAATGATATACCTCAATTCCATTCTTGACGGGCATGTCCATGTCAATAATCACCACATGAAAGTTAGCTCCAGCACGAAAGAGATCAACTGCTTCTTTCCCATTTTTGGCCACTTCGGCTTTGAACCCAAATGATTTCAAAATCACTGTGTGAATTTTTCGGATGATAGGATCATCATCAACGACAAGAGCACATAAAAGCTGGTTTTCGGGTGGAGATTTTTGCTCCCCAATCGTCATTATCTTCGAGCTAGATCCACCATCTCCAAGCGTCATTTTTTTGCAGTGAAATTTTTCTGTACATATAAAAATTAACTAAGCATTGTATAAAAATAGCTCCGTTTATGCATTAGCTTATCTATGTCAGCAAGAAAAAACTAAGCTATCTTGGCAACTAAAAACTACTCCATATTAATACTAAAATTGGCAAGTATATAGAGTAGTATTTATAACCAAAACAATGAGATGATACAAGTCAAGAAAGAATAAGAACTCAAATAGTGAAAGCTTACTTGAAATGCCTTGTTGCTTGCTTGTGAAATAAGGCTCTTTGATGGTACTCGTATCCATAACTATTTAAGAGTTTATATAAGCAAGAAAAGGTGGAAGCTTTCCTACCTTGCATTGAAGAAAATAAGACATATATAGACTTTGCAGTTTGTAGCTAAATATAATGCTTTTCATTTGCCTAAAAACCAGCAATTCTTACATAATTGAGAGTTGTTGAAACAAGTAAGATGTAATCTAGTAAGCAGATTTTGTATCCTGTATAAATTAGTAGGTGAGATGTGAGAAAATCTCTCAACATAGTTATCTTTTGCTAAAAGTCATAATAATATTAATTATATAATATTTTATTGTTATTTCTTTGAATACGCAATTAAAATTATAAAATTATTACATTTATTAATAATTTATTTACATATTTCAATGCATTATTATTAATTTTTTTACTAAATTTTGTTGATAAATAGTTTTTAGATAGTTAAATTTGTTGGTTTAATTCCATATTTCTTCCCACTGATTATCGAGTTTATGAATTTGAGTTAAAACGATTATCTTTAGATGATATCTTAATTGGTGAATAAGAAAAATAAAGAAAGCTATATAAACTATATGCGTGCGATTCAAGGGCTTGATAGACAAACTTAGTAATATTTGAACCTTTATACACATATACCATGATGATAGAATTGAAAGTTTAGGACTAGAATGCGAAATATAAATTTTGATAAATAATTACAATTTTATACAAAATCTAGGACTTAATTAGTAATTTGCACCCAATCTTTCTACATAATAACATAAGTAATTAAGTCATTTTATTCCATAATCATCAAGATGTTTGAATTTTTTTTCTTTTACAAATCTAACTTTTTAGTTACAATTTTACAGTTGAAAATTTTTTCATTAAAGCTAACAATTGTAACTTTAAAAGTTACATTATCTTCAAACTAACACTAATACTTATGATAATAAAAGATCAATTAGCAGTAGTTATATAAATATTTTGATGTTTCTAATAACATGACCAAAAAAGAAAATATGACAATATTTTCTTGGGTATTCTTAAAATATGATAATTACCCAAGAAAAGGAAAAAGAAAAACAACAAAATCATAAACACAAGATCAACGTACAAATAATTGGTTCCATTCCCTTGAATCATCACAAATTTCATTCATTAGATCTCCATCTTTTTGAGCTCATTTTCCCTTATTATGCATTGATCGTGTCTCTTTTATTCAACCATGGAGTAAAACATCTTATACTAATCATAAACACAGATGGCAAGGCAAGCTTGATCCTTAAAATCCTAAATCCAATCCTCCTCTGTGAAATTTCCTGTCGGATATCAGAAAAAATCTCCATCGCTGCCTCGTTCATCTCCTTTACAGACCTCTTAAGTTTCTCCTTCAACCTATTTTCTTCCGAAAAATGGTAACTGTTCAAAAACGCACGTCTTGCATGCCAGTAATATAGTTGATCGTGGCGATTTCCACTCCCATAATCATCTTGCCACTTATCTGTAAGTTGTAACGAGTCGCTCCGGTGCATTTCTGGCGAGAACACAATGATTGGACGAACTTTAATGGTTCGCATGGAGAAAAGAAGGATGGTTTGATCAAGAAATGTTTTGTACGGGTTTTAGAAGATGTGTGGATGAATGTAAGTTTATACATGTACATGCTATTTGTTTACGATAATCTAAAAGAGTTAGTGGTTGAACCACAGAAGAGAATATGAGTAAAGAGTTGGTGGCTTTGGTTGCAACAAAGATCCATCAACCGTATTTACTAATAACTGATTTAACTAACGTGTTCTCTGTCAGACAAAGTAGTTGACTTGTTTGGTTTTATGTAATATAAATATGAAATGAATCTCTGTCATGTTTACCTAAGCGAAGAATATGTAGGATCTTTTAAAACTAATCGCATGAAAGAATCATAATGTATTCAAGTCAAACTTTAAGAAACATGAATGCAACGATTAGAAGAAACGTTATCAAAAATATGACAAGTATTTTTAAGCTAACGTATCTAACTTTTCATCAAGATTTATCTTATATTGGGAATGCGGCTTTCCTCACTCCAGAGTCATCCCCAGATGATACTATATATTACATGTTTTGTTTTTAATATTTTCTGTAACTTCTTGTCTTCTAAATCTTGTGATTCTGATCATTTTGTTTATCTAATTTGAAATATTAAAAAAACATAACTCAATGATTATTGAAAACTGAATATCTGATCATTGAAAATGGAATTCAATGATGCAGAAACCAAAAAACAAATTCTATTAACTGAGTTTAAAATGTAACAGAACGGAAGCATCAAAATCTACTACTAACATACCAAAATTAAGATATTTTACCAAGCTAAGTACAGGATATCTATATGACTGTCCTTCAGAATGATTTACTAATAGAGTGCAATAAATTTACAGCAGTTGGCACTGTATGAATCAAATAGCGCTGCAAGCACAAAATCAATGCTCGTGATTCACTCATAGAATGCAATAAGTTACTATAAGCTGGCAATGCTATGAATCAAGTAGCGGATGCTGCAGGCATAACCATGCTCTTTGATGGGAAATTTGAACAACTAGTCAATCCTACCAGACATCAGCACATGCCTTGCCGTCAGAAATGTCCAACTGATCTGCAACTATAGCGATGATTCTGTAAATATAAAGGGAAGAAATATCCAAGGAAAACTATAAGTACAGCTGCCAGGTGAAATGATTTGCAGATAAGATAAAAAATGAAAACAGAAAGGCCTCCATTTCAAATGAATTATTGTTTGATATGAGAGAATAATGATTTTTCTTGGTTAACAATGTCACACAAAAGATGAAGTGAAAGTTATTTAGTAATGCATCAGCCTGCTTGTGGGAACATGATGTACCTATGAACTTGCAGACCAAGAATTAAACAGAACCACAGATTTATTCTACAAGAAAAAGGAACTAATTTTTAAAAATCTTAAGGTTTTGATTTCAAAATTATAATTTCTAGTTATGGCAGACAAAAATAATTGTCTTATGAACATATTTCCTTAAGAATTATGTAATGATCATGGATTGCAGCACTCACCATTTTCGTGTGCCTTCATCACTGTCTCCATGGTGAACTGATCCATTAACATGAGCCAAGCCATTTTCTTGTGCACCTGGATGCAGAAGGTTAGAAAAACCCTGCCCAAGTGACTTCCATAAACGTGTTGGCAGAGAAGACTGAGAACTACTTCCATCTAGTGCTGGTTCAATTGACCAAGCAGAAGAAGGCTCCAGCTCAGAAAATCTGAAAGCTCCTAAAATTTGTTCTGGAAGCTCTGATTCAGTTTGGCCCTCGAGTACAAAAGCCAGGTCAACAGTCAATGTAGTGATGTAACCAAATGCTAAATGAACTATTGCATTAGCCACCATGGAAGATCCAATGTCCATATCTACGTCTAAGAAATTCTCTCTTACAGAGTACTTACATAAAAGAGCGTGCCCAATTATGCATATGGCCTGTTCCCCAACTGCTTTTCTCACAATCCAAGGACCTTGGACGATGTTGGCAATCAGTTTAAGCCTTGAATTCCTGAAAGCATCATCTCCTTTCAAGAACTGGTCTATCAAAGATCCCTCTGGGATTGGTTTTGTGGCCACGAAGTAAGCAATGGCACTATAATTTTCTTTACTTGGGACTTGTATATTGAAAGCCCAAACAAAAGGCTTATCACCAGTTGGAAACTCACCCTGAATAGCCTTCCTAACACGGTTATTCTGATGGTTTAGGACCTCCCCAACCTTTTTAATACTTTTAATCCAATCGAACCCAAGAGGCTTTAGAATATATTCACCAGCTGGAACTTTAACCTTGGTTGACAAGTAATCAGGACCTCTTACCATAAATCTATCTCCAGGTGGGGATGCCCAACCATTTGGACAGTTATCCGGTTCAAGATGTGGCACGGCTCCCCCTGATTTTACTCTCTTTATCCATTCAGGTCCATCACTGCTATCAGGGCTGGCCATCAGATGTCCTGTTTGGCATAAATATATAAGAGAAACATAAAGTGAATAGTTAAGAAAGAAGATATAAAACATTACTGACTTCAGTTGTACTTTTGTAACATTTGACAAATAAAACAGATCCTAGCCTTAGAAGCAAAAATCCTTACATAAAACATTAATTTAACAACAACATAAAAAAAGAGAGCAGATTATCATTTAATTAATTCAAGCATATATAGGTGTATGCAAAGCTATAAAAAAGGTTCAAAACAGAAAAAATTAATTTATTAAACTAAAACACACTAAAATTCTATTATATGCCATGATTCTCTGAATGAATACCACCAGCAAACACTGGTCTCCCATTATAGAGCAATGCACGGGCTTAAGGTTATTGTATACTCTACAAGCAAATACACACACACACACACACACACACACACACATATATATATATATATATGCAATTTAATTGTCATGCTATGCAAATATAGTATCCTCAACTTGTAAGGAATGAATGCAAGCTTTTTGAGCTTTCCTCAACAGTACAAACACTGGTAGTCAGCAGCATAGACTGCTCATGAAGCTTCAGGTGACCTTAAAACTGAAAACAGGATGCCCATGAAAAGACATGACAATCAGTCCTAAAAGTAGAGTTATGAAAATTACAATCAGTCCTCAAGGTTGAGTTATGAAAAATAACCTGCCAAACCTTCTTTTGCTAATGGCTTTTTTAACCTATCAAAACTGCCAAAGCCCAGAACAGATTACTACCCTCATGGTTAGACATCCTACAATCTAGTAAAATAAAAATGTATCAGCACAATTATCCTATGATGTATTGATTAAATAATAGTAAATGTAAACACGCTGTCAGTAGATAAAGTATTAAAGTTTAGGAATAGAAAAGCTGATGGGAAGAAGAATGCACCAAAATGCAGGTGCTGTACCAAAAAGCTGCTGTTGGCTCTTTCTTGTTGATAGTCATTAATAAAGGAAACTACTAGGCTTGGGAAAACAAATGATATGTAACACAGATTGATGATTTTCAAATCACAGCCACCAAACCAGGGCATAAAATAGGGTTGCCTGATAGTTCATACCAAACAGTCCTAGTATACAAGTAATCAAAAGTAAATTTGCTCATCCCTTCGAACATTAATTAGATTACAATATGTTATCAACGAAAAATAATCAACCACAAAGATCAAAAGTAAATAACCACATAAACGTCGTTTGAGAATACCACCAGATTTTCTGTACAGTAATTCGTCATGTTAATAATTAGCTCACACCAAAGAGCTACAGAAGAACTTTTTTTTTAATTTTTTAAGTAAAAACTGCGCCAATTACTGATAATAGGGCTATTCTGTGACGATAACAACAGTCTAATCACCGTGCAATCAACAGCCCTTCTTGATCAAAGCCCCTAAAGACAGGTCCAACATACAAGAAGGATTTGACTGAATTTGAGGTATTACAAACTCAAAATCACCACCCTTAAATCTTTTTCGAAAATCCCAGAAGAAAAAAAAATCTTCCATTTATGTTTATTTTATTTTATTCTAAATTTCTTTACAAGAAAAAAATCAACATATATCCTCCATTATTCAACAACTAACTCCACAAGTCAAAACCAACAGTTGAATTTTCAAAACAGCTGCAACGACCAAACAAAACACTCTGGGTTTATGAGATTAGCTTCAGTCATAAAATTATAAATAGAAAAACGAATCAACAAAATTCACCAATTAAAATCATAACATCAAGAAATAAAAAACCCGGACCTCGACTTGTAAAAGTCATCTTCAACAACTACGGTCCCCGAGGAACATCGATTAAAAAGATCACAAAATCAGCGGTTTTGTTTTACTCATTTGAACAAGAATCTTCCGGCATTGCCTTCTTCAAAAGCTTCATATGAACAAAATCATGGTTTTTGTTCCCTCCCTTGTTTTATTTTGTAAAAACAAAGCATTCATATATATTTATTTATTTTTTGGGCAATAAATCATACTTTAGAAGAATAATATCCGAATCCCTATCTTTTATGATTTTCTATACAAGAACATATTATTTCATTTTAATCAAAATAGTCCCTAATTTAAATTGAATTTACCGAAATATGTTTGATCATTTTAATAAAGTGATAACAGTTTATTTAATATAAATAAAAAAATTATATTTTAAATATAAAAATATATTAAAAAATCCATTATTATTAAAATAATATTATAAAAATAATTTGATCAAATTTAATGAATATTTATTAATAAGATAACAAGATAAAATTTTTTACGAACATTAAAAAAAGAAAATTATGCTGAGTAACAAAATTAACACATATTATATTAATAAAATAACACATATTCACAATCTCACGTGAAAAGTCCATAAAGTAAATAAGATTGCAAGCAAGATGGAGACTTATTTGATAAAATAGTATATAATGTTTATATTATAAGAATATAAACCAGTACAGGGACTCCAATATTATTGCACAAAAGAATGGATAGTGTGCGGAGTTGGCAGAACTAACATGTTTGACCAATTATACTTGGCTTGGTAAACGACATTTTCATACAAATTTCAAAGGGCACAGCGTAAACGATGTTTATTATTATAATATTAATTAATAAATTATTCAATAAAAAAAGAAAAAACTAATGTTAATAAAAGTAATAATATAATTGGTTCAAATGGACCAACACAACCGGAATGATCCCACGGGCTGTGTTATTTCGTTTCAATCTCATCACATTAGGCATGAGAGTACAGGATATATGCCATGACTTGAGGCTGAGCATTGATGATTCACTCTCACCCAAAAGTCCAAATAACCCAGAAGAAATTGCCATTAATAACAAATATCCTAGCAAGCAAGAAATAATAATAATAATAATTAAAAAAAGTGTTTGGTTCGGTTTCATCTCCATTTTTCAATGATTTTGTTTATTAGAATTTTGGGTCATTTTGAGCTCAAAATCTGCATATTTTCTTGCACGGATTTGATATAGCTCCTGACAATTCGTATGATCAACCAAATAGTGCAATGATATAATGCCAAAAACGTGACCATACCAACTTCTAATCCAACCTCAAAGCTAAATCCATCTATCTACACATCGCAATCAATTCATGCTTTCTAACTTCCAACTTCTCTACATACAATCATTTCTTCGCCTAACTATCCATGCAAAAAGAACCCTAAAATAGCAGCTTCATATAATCTTTTCACCCTTCATTCTCTCCTTCTCTTTCCCTCGTTAATTATCGCACTCAACATTAGTCTTTTCAATGGAGATGAAAAACCATTTGCTAGATGAAACTCTCTTGCGGCATCCATTCCTTCTTGTTCTTGCTCTTGCATTAGGGTTTCTGATAATGGATCCTCTTGACATGGGACCGGTCGGTGGCCACGAGTTCCGGCCTGTGACGCATGACATTGCTCCATACAAGCAAGTCATGCAGAGCTGGCCCAGAGATAATCTCACCAGGCTGGGGGCCGGGAAACTGGAGTTCGTCGACGAAGTTTTCGGCCCCGAATCGTTGGAATTTGATGGCTCGGGGCGTGGCCCGTACACTGGTTTAGCCGATGGACGGATTGTTAGATGGATGGGGGAGAATGTTGGATGGGAAACATTTGCAATTGTCACATCAAATTGGTGAGTTTAATTGGCTTAATTAGTACTTAAATATGAACATAGCTGAATTTGACAAAATTATTCATAATCTATTCCTTATAATGAAGCAATATTATTATTTTTTAATTAATTAATCGCGCTTTCATATAAATATGGAGTCATTGTTACCTAAATTACGAGTCCACAAAAATTCGATTAGATTCTCAGACCATATTAATATCTTATTATTTAAGTCGAGCTCATGTCTTGTCATATAAATCAACAAGTCCTAGTTACATGCCTCCTCACATATTCGACCAATACACTTAACTTAAATCTTTGTCGTGTCATTTGTATTTTCTTCAATTTGAACTTTAATTTCCAACACTTCACATGCTGATGATAATGTTAAACATTTCACTTATGAAAATTTGAAGGTCAGAGAAACAATGTGCAAGAGGGGTAGACTCAACAACAGAAAAGCAATGGAAGCATGAGAAATGGTGTGGTAGACCACTTGGCTTGAGATTCAACAAAGAAAGTGGAGATTTGTACGTAGCCGATTCATATTATGGCCTTCTTGTTGTTGGTTCACAAGGAGGACTTGCTACCCCTTTAGCAACTCATGTTTCAGGAAATCCAATTCTCTTTGCCAATGATCTTGATATTCACAACAATGGATCCATCTTCTTCACTGACTCTAGCAAAAGATACAATAGAGTGTAAGCGTGTCAATCATCCGTTATATATTTCAAATAGGAAAACTTTGTATATTATGATATACAACAAAAATAATATCATATATAAATAAAAAGTATTAAAAAGACACGTTGTCATGTCAAAAGTCTTCTTTTAACACCTGCTAACATATGTTGACATAATTATATATATATATATATATATATATATAGATAGATAGATAAATTATATTGAATTATACATGGATGTTTTTGTGTATTTGTGTTGATTTTCAGGAACCATTTCTTTATCTTGCTGGAAGGAGAAGCAACCGGAAGGCTTCTCAGATATGATCCTCCTACTAAAACAACTCATATTGTTTTAGATGGCTTGGCTTTTCCAAATGGAGTTCAATTATCAAAGGACCAAACTTTTCTCCTTTTCACAGAGACTACTAATTGCAGGTAACTGATTAATTAGAGTCCTGTGTCCTTCCTTAATTTGCTTTCCCTCTTTCAATAATCTCCAGATCAGAATGACTCAAGAATGTTTACCGTTATTTCTTAAACAAAAAAAATACGTAAGTTCATATAAAATTCACATCCATTTGGATCTCATTGCATCCATGCGATCTCAACATTATGCTGACGTTTCGCCTAAAAGGGGCTTGTTAGATTTAACTGTAAATACAACGTCGAGTCTCTTTACTCAATAACCTAAACTTTTTCGACTAAGCGTGTAACTAACTATGTTGATTATGTGAACTAGCTTCAACGAAGCATTAGTTCCAGCAACTGGTACCGAAAGCACTTTTAGAGTATATGCAAGCAACTTTCAGCTTTTTCATTTTAAACAATGTTTGGCATTGTCACTTGCAGGATAATGAAATATTGGCTAGAGGGTCCAAAAGCAGGGACTGTTGAACTTGTTGCAAACCTTCCAGGTTTTCCGGACAACGTAAGAATAAATGACAAGGGCCAGTTCTGGGTGGCAATAGATTGTTGCAGAACAGCAGCACAAGAAGTGCTTACACATAATCCATGGATCAGAAGCATATATTTTAGACTTCCGATCCGACTGAATTTGTTAGCCAGAGTAATGGGGATGAAAATGTACACAGTAATCTCACTGCTCAATGAAAAAGGAGAAATCCTGGAAGTGCTTGAGGATCCAAAAGGGGTAGCGATGAAACTGGTGAGTGAAGTTAAAGAAGCTCAAGGGAAATTGTGGATTGGAACAGTGGCTCATAATCACATTGCTACACTTACTTATCCTTAGTAATTAATTAAGCAATTAATTTTAGGTTGATGTAACAGATTTTTCAACTATATATTATATGATGCTCGACATTAATTAATGAAGTCTTGATATTGTTTAGAAACTGTATAAAATTATTGATGATTTACTTAAAAAATGAAATTACAAGTTGTTATAAAATTTAGCCGAGCCTAGTGCCTGACCAAATTGACAATTGACTTATGCAATCTACTTAGGTTGAACTTGCAAGTTCATCTAGCAAAACACCAACATTCAAGATGGGCTTGAAAGATGAGGATCCATCCTCAGTTCATGTGATTCAAGTTAAGGAAGAGACAGCCTAGCATGTGAAAGACATGTACTATATCAAGGGGCTGGACATTGATGGGTCATGCGAATTAAGCGTTAATCTAGGTAATTTTATGTTTATGTTTTCTTTTATAGTTTGTGCTAAATATTATGAAAGGCTCATGCAAGTAGGCTCAGACATCTTTTGGAAAACTATTTTTATTAATTATTTTATTGTAACATATTGAGTTGGTTACTGTTCAATTAATGTAATACTGCTCATCTATGTTTTTATGATTTTCGCATGAGATAATATCTAAGTTTTTCAGTTATATTAGACAATACTGATTTTATGCATAATTAGTAAACTTTTTACAGGATATATTTTGCAAATAAAAATAAAAAAAAATGAATATTAAGGAGATAATAGTTCTATTTAAGAAAAACTTTTTTGATTTTAGGAATTAAGTTTAAGAAACAAAATCACACAAATCAAAGGCTAGGTTCTTGTTATATATATTTACATTATTTCTTATATCCTACAGCTTTGTGTATGCCAAAAAGTTTGGAAAAAGTGCTGTGAATTTGTTTCCTTGGTTCTTTTATTTTTCAAGTTATTTAGAAAAATAACATGATAAAAATTAAGTCTGTGATTTATAATTTTGTAAATTTAGTTTTGGTCTTTGTGTATTGTGAAGACATTGTGATATTATTTTTTGAGAAAAAAAATTCAATGATGTTAAAAGGAGTTCAGCATATATAACAAAGGAATCTTGTTAGGTTAAATCAACGATTTTCACGTATTAAAATGAGGGAATTTCACTAAATAAGGTTACCAGAAAAGATTTCAAAAAGTAATTATAATAATAATAATAAAATTTTATTTTGTACAAATTTATTAGTATTTATAATAATTGATTTTCTTGCTAAATTATTTTTATTTGAACGTGACTTTGTAGACGTAGGATTGAAAAATAGAACAACATTAATCTTCTCTGTTTATATTATATTGTGCTTACTTAACTAATCTGTTAAAATTAATTAAAGTTAATAAATCATAACCAAAAGCAAATCTTTGCAACTTATTTGTACATCGTCTGCTCGCTGCCAATGCTGTCATACAATACAATCACATTATTTGGGTTTTGAAGCCATTCAAAATGGTAACAGGAAAATAGTTGTTCTCGTTTCGACTGAAGAGTATTATCTGTTCTTTAATATTGGTTCCACCCCTTGCACGACTCGAGTTACACCTATTTCTTGCTAACAAGAGCAAAGATCATTCATTTGATTCATTAAATTGATTAGTTTCAATTTAATTGATAGAAATAAAGTCTGCTAATGGCTTGGATTGGTTAGCTGTTATCGTTCAATTCAATGATGTATTAATTTCCTTGTAGAGGATAATTTTTATCATCTTAAAGTAGGCAGTGTTGTATCTGTTTGATTCAGAGTCTGAAATATCCATGTTGTTAATTACTTACGGATAGTGTCAAGGCCATGCTATTCTCTATCCCCTTGTCATAGTTTATATAATTTGTTTTTCTCTTTCTCATGAATTTTCACTTATTCTTATAAATATATATATATATATAAGAGAAAGATAATAAATAATTTTAATGGCTTGGATTTACAAACTCTTAAAATAAATTCTTTATTTCTTAATAATTTTTATTACAATTAGATAAGTTTAGGTCTAAACATTAATTACGAACTAAACTCATAAAACAAATCCTAATTAATTATACTAATGTGGCCTAAGATAATTTCGTTCACAAATATCATAAATATTATAAATTATATTTAATATTTATAAATAAAATTTAAATAATTATATTAAATCAATTCTTAATATTTCGTAATCTAAAATAATAAAATATCATATCTTTTACGATCATGATTAGCAACTTTTAAAGAATTTTGTTAATAAAATTCATTCTTATTAATTCCTAATATTTTATAATCTTATATCATAAAATATTTATCATCTAGATTAGGCTGTTACAAAAGCTGGTATAAATATGGTGTCTCCGCTCATTTTAAATCAAGAACAAAACAAGTTGGTATAAACAAATTGCCAATTCTTGGTGCTGAAAATGATGAGTCTTTGGTTTTTGACGCATCACATCTTCAATTTCTATCCAGTATAACTTCACAGTTTATATGGCCTGAGCATGAAAAACCATGCCTGGACCTGCCACAACTTGTCATTCCTCCAATTGACTTGCGAGGTTTTCTCTCTGGAGATCCCGTTGCCGTCGCGAAAACATGTCAGCTTATCAATGAGGTATGCAGGAGGCATGGTTTCTTTCTCTTTGTAAATCATGGTATTGATTCAAGGCTTATCAACAAGGCTCACGCGAATATGGATTTCTTCTTTGGCTTGCAACTTTCTGAGAAACAAAGTATGATATTGTAAAATAGTATGAATTATTCAATTGATTAAATTTAAATTTATAGCCTGGAATATTTACAAAATTAAGAAATTAATTATAACCACAAGAAATCTGATAATTACTCCTAATTGATCTCATATATTTAACCAAGGATATCAAATCTAATATGATAATTCTACACTCCCACTCGGGCTGGGTGATGAATGTCAATCATACAAAGCTTGGATCTCAAATTATCAAATTGATTCCTTGGTAAAGCTTTGGTCAATATGTCTGTTGTCAAGTGACTTGTGGGAGTATACACGAGACTCACAATGCCTTCCTTCAATTTTTCTTTAATGAAGTGCCTATCAATTTCCACAAGCTTCGTTCAGTAGTAATGCACTGGATTTTTAGCAATACTTGGAGCAACCTTGTTGTCACAAAGTAAAGATAGTGAGTTGCCTCCAGGAATTTTTGACTCTTCAAACATTCTTCTTAGCCATATACCTTCACAAATGTTGCGAGATATTGCGCTAAATTTAGGTTCGGCACTACTCCTTGCCATCATTGATTGTTTCGTACTTTGCCCATGTATCCAGTTTGCCCTAACAAAAGGTGCAATAACCTGTAATTGATTGACGATCTGTTATGGATCCAACCGAGACTACATTAGTGAAAACTTCTGCCCATCGAGTGGTGTTCTTCCAAAAAAAAATATCCTTTGCCAACACTAGCTTTCAAGTATTGAAGAATTGTGTTAACTGCGCTAAATATTTTGAATGGGAAAAATAGATGAGTTTCCCACAACTCTTTTATATCTTCTCTTGTCGATTATTGGGTTGTCTTCTTGCATCTCCATCTTACTTGAGGGATCTAAGGGATTATCTGCTGGCTTGCATCCACGCATGCTTGTTTGTTTCAGATGATCTAGTGTATATTTCCTTTGAGAAACCGATATGCCTTTGTGAAATCGAGCAACTTCCATGCCAAGGAAATATCGGAGAAGACCCAAGTCTATATCTCAGATTCTTGAGCCAGAAATCTCTTCAAATTGCTTAGTTCTTCAAGATGACTCCGTGTTAAAAAAATATCATCCACATAAACTATAAAGATGGCTATTTTACCTTCTAGTGAGTGCTTAAAGAACATGAACATCGTATGATTGGTTTGACTTCGAATGAATCCGCGCCTCTTCACAACTTTAGTTAGTCTCTCAAACCAAGCACGTGGAGATTGTTTGAGTTCATAGGGGATTGTTATAATCTGTACACCTGCTCGGTATTATCTTGATTCTCAAATCTTGGTGGAATTTCCATGTACATTTATTCTTCTGCATCCCCGTTCAAGAAAGCATTCTTGACATCCAACTAATGCAAGAGGCCACTTAAGATTAGAGGCTAGGGATAGACATACTTAAATTGAGTTGAGTTTAGCCACAGGAGCAAATAAGACTAGCTTCGTGTCTATTCATACTCCGTTAGCATTACATTTGATGGTAAAGGTCCATTTGCATCCAATTGCATTTTTTGCACTCGGCAGTTGGGTAATTTTTCATGTGTTGTTCTGCTCCAGTGCTCAGATTTCCTCCATCACTGCAGTTCTCCATTGTGGTTTCTTAAGCGCTTCTTGAATGTTCTTAGGTATTTGTTCATTATTTAAAGAAATAGCAAAATCTTTATACCTGGGAGATGTTTTCTCATAAGAGATAAAATTCCCAACAGGTTGTTTCACGCGAGAACTCCCTATTTTCCTTTCGGCAATCATCAAATTAATGCTGTCATCAAGCTCAATCACACACGGCTTAGTATGAGATTTCAGAGTCTCCGAATCCAGTTCAAGTTCTTGAGCTTGCTTCAATGTCGTGTATTTTGTGGATCAAGGATCAAGGTTGCTACAGTGTAAGGGCTAATCTGTACAAATGCAGTGCACCCAAAATTTTTAATTGAAATATTAAAGATTGTTCTGACCTGAGAATAGGATTCACGAAGTAATTAACACAGGTGTTTTGAATCGTAGAACTCGTAAAGACATTCTGCTGACCAAACACAGGCCGTAAGAACTATTCCACCCCAAAAATGTCTGGAAACATTTGTCATTATCATTAGTGATCTCGCAACTTCTAAAATGTATCAATTTCTCTTTTTTGTAACTCCATTTTGTTGAGGAGTGTCAAATGCATGAACTCTGATGTATTTTCTTGTTCAAAGAGGTGAGACCCAAGAATGGAGTGAAAGTATTCCATCCCATTGTCAATCTTGAGTGATTTTATCTTTCCTTGAAATTGCGATTGGACCGTGCTCCTGAAATTCTGAAAATTTTGTCCAACTTCTCATTTTTTTTTCTTCATGAAAAAGTTAGACAAGTGTGATCATCATCAAAGATAGTGAACCCTTTAGAACTTGTAATGTATTTTACTTCAGATAATCCCGATATGTCACTGTCGATCATAGAAAATGGGTGCAAGGCCTTGTAGGGCTGAATTGGACCAGAATTGCGCATATGATTGTTTTCTAGCTTCACGTTTGGTAAAAAGGATCTTCTTCTTCCGACTTCACCGCAACACCTGCAAGATAAACTTGTGTTTATATAATTTATTTTTTTCTCAGAATTTTTACTAATTCTTATAAAAATATAAAATATGTAATTATAATACAATACTGTTAGGCAAGTTAAATTTATACTAAAATTACTATTATACAAAATAATCGGTATTCTTATATTCAATAATTTGATATAATTGTAATTGAATAATTGAAAAAGAATGAGAAATGTTAGTTATTTATATCAATAAATTTGTATAAAATTTAATAAATATAGTACTACTGCACCAAAATAATAATAGTTTTTAATTGTAACATTTCAGGTAGTTTTATTTAAACAATTGATTAGGAATGGGAAATGTCTATTCGGGAATTTGTATTCTATCCCTCAATTGCATATCTTACATATTTGCAGGTATTGAGTAGGGCATATTTGTCTTTAACCTTGGAAGTTCACAGTCTATGGTCTAATATATTATCCTAATCATGCATTTTCAATGAACATAATAAATCAATAATTGAAATGCATGAATACCATAAAAAAAACAATTAAAATTATCTATATAATCTCGAATTCTTCCATAAAAATTTTCTCCTATTACTTAAAATTAGCCTATTTTACAAAGAATCATAAATTCTTACGCTATTTTTATATATTTATAAATCAAGTTTCCTTCTTTGTTAAAAAAAATTATAATACTTATTAGCTCTTTACTAATTAATTATTGTCAAACTCTTTAAAAAATTTTTTATTTTATAATAATTGTTATTATAAGTAAATAAAATTTGGATCGAAATTTTAATCATGGAATAAATCCTAATTAATTATATTAATGTAGTCGAAGATAATTTTATCGTAAATATTATAAAATTACTAATAAGTAAAGTTTAAATAAAATTTTAATATTTGATAACATGAAACAACAAAATAATTATATTTTATGTTCAAGATATACTAATTTTTAAAGAATTTCGCTCTCAAAATTTATTCTTATTAACTCCTAGTGTAGTGTTTTATTTATAATCTTATATCATAAATATTTATCATTTAGAATGAGGTGTTACAGAAGTTGGCATAGATTTGGTGTCTGCTCAAATTTTAAAAAAAAACAAAACAATTAACAAATTTTTAATTAATTACCATTAATTTGTACTTGTATGTCTTTTTTTTCTAGTTGTTTTGTTTTGTTTTTTTCCGAATTTAGCCTTAATTTAGTTATATTTTTCACTGACTTCGCCAATGGACGGCCTTGCTTCATCTGTGTTTTCTATTTAACTCTCTCTTCCTCCTTGTTCTATTTCATTACCCAAAATTCTCTTACATTTTATAAAGCACATCATGTCAACGGATTTTTTCAATAATTATTCACACAAATTGCCAATTCCTGCTGCTGAAAATGATGAGTCTTTGGTTTTTGACGCATCACATCTTCAGTTTGAATCGAGTATACCTTCACAGTTCATATGGCCTGAACATGAAAAACCATGCCTGGACCTGCCAGAACTTGTCATTCCTCCTATTGACATTGGGGATTTTCTCTCAGGAGATCCCGTTGCCGTCGCGAAAACATGTCAACTTGTCAATGAGGCATGCAGGAAGCATGGTTTCTTTCTCGTTGTAAATCATGGGATTGATTCAAGGCTTATCAACAAGGCCCACGCCAATATGGATTTCTTCTTTGGCTTGCAACTTTCTGAGAAACAAAAGGCTCAGAGAAAGCTAGGAGAACATTGTGGATATGCCAGTAGCTTCACTGGTAGGTTCTCTTCTAAGCTTCCATGGAAGGAAACACTTTCCATTCGATATTGTTCTGGCAGACACTCCTCAAGCATTGTCGAAGATTATATCTGCAGCGTAATGGGCGAAGATTTCAGACAATTCGGGTAAGATCAGTTAATTATTATTTTAATTTATGCATGCTTGAAGTTCACATGTTTAAGCTTTGAGATTTCTGCAATGCGCACACAGGAAACTGTACCAAGAGTATTGTGAAGCGATGAGCAGTCTCGCCCTTGAGATCATGGAACTGCTAGGAACAAGTTTGGGGGTTGGCCCAGTATATTTCAGAGAATTCTTTGAAGAAAATGATTCTATAATGAGATTGAACCACTATCCTCCATGCCAAAAACCCGACTTGGTTCTAGGAACTGGACCTCATTGTGATCCAACATCATTAACAATCCTTCATCAAGATCAAGTCGGTGGCCTTCAAGTGCTTGTGGATAACAAATGGCAGTTCGTTCGTTCCAACCCAGACGCTTTCGTTGTAAACATTGGCGACACATTCATGGTAATTGGGTTAATCTTTACTAATTAAGGTTTTCAATTGAGCTTGAAATTGATTAATTTTTTTTTCCTTTTTAACTTGTGTCTCTGCACGCAGGCTCTATCAAATGGCATTTACAAGAGTTGCTTGCACAGAGCAGTGGTAAATAGTGCAACCGTGAGGAAATCCCTTGCTTTCTTTCTCTGTCCGAAGATGGACAAGGTGGTGAAACCTCCAACTAGTTTGGCAGATATTGGTGAGAATCGAAGGTTATATCCAGACTTCACATGGCAAAATTTGCTCGAATTTACACAGAAACATTATCGAGCCGACATGAAAACCCTCGATGCCTTCTCTGACTGGCTTCCAAAGAAAAACAATTAAGAGGGTAACTAAATAAGATAATATGAAAGAGAACTAAGCTTTTCTTTTGTTTCTTTGTATTTTATCGTGAAGAGAGAAGGGACATATTAGTTCCTTCAAGTATTAAATTTTATAAAATATAATAAGTTTGAGGTATGCACCCTTTTGAATTGTATATTATTTAAAATAAATAAACAGTGTAAGAAAATTTGTTTTCTAGATCATAATATTTCATAAATTTTTAGAATTTGGTAGTTTTTTATTTGTTACCCACAAAACTTATAAAGACGCACAAAGTTTTCTAAGCAAAAAAAATATTGAAAATGAAAGATAACAAAAATTATATGTTCTGGCCACAATTATGTAAAGTATGATTTCATAGAATGGTATGAATTCTTAAATTGAATTGCCTGAAGAAACTTTACATCAGCCCCTCTTGCAGAAGAGGTTGAATACAAGAATAGGAAACTTTCCTATTAGAGATCATTGACTAAATCTACCCAATATTTACAAAATTAGAAAACAACAATGACTCCTAATTATCCCATATCTTTAACTAAGCATATCATATCCTATATAATAATTATATATGTATATATATTTGTTATTTACATAATTAATTTATTTAAAATATAAATGTTTATCTGAGAAAATATTATTGAGTAATTTTTTAAATATTTTGATGAGACGTAAAAAAATATTTTAAAAAAATATATATTATAATAATATCATTATTCACTCGAGAATGAGATTTAAGTTCGTCTCATAAAATTGACGTATAAGTTCAACCAAGATAATAATATTCTTTCAATAATTATTTTTTTCTTTGGCCCTTTGTCCCAATACTTTCAATTTCATTAATTTTCAATGCTCTAATAATTCCAATATTTTTCATCACTACAAGCAAACATATTAACACAACAATATAACCCTCGATTAATTATCCAAACAGATAATGAAGAAAATTTATTTACATAACAATTGAGAAACTGTACGCATAGTCGGCCTAGATTCAGGATTTTCATCTAGGCATAAAAATGCAACCTCCATGATTGACATTAATTTGCCCTGGACATCAAGCGATGGTGTTGGAAGCCGAGGATCCAGCATTTCATGAACTGATATGTTCATGTTTGAAGATGAAGATGAAAATGTGGAAAGAAAATCTCTTGGGTAATTTCCCTTGATTACTTCTAACGCTAACACCCCAAAACTGTAAACATCGCACTTTTCAGTGATCCTCATTGTGTAAGCTAGCTCTGAAAAACGAAAACATAAATACAATCACATGTATATGTAGATATATATGTGTATAGCTATTAGAGGATTAAGGAAGAAAAAAATAAAAAAGTGCCGACAGCAAGGCAGATGAAGATATATATAAAAGGTCGTACACAATCATATACAAAGAGATTTTCATCTTAACAAGGATACTACTGAAATTTTTTACGAGTATGGTTGAAAGGATCATGGATCAAAATAGATGAGTTATGTCCTTAAGAAATATTTTTTAATTGAAAGAGCATGATCGTGAGCATGAGTGCGCATGAAACTAAAATGACTTAAAATGGAAAGAGGGACAGGCCATACGAGGGACACAAAAATAACAAGTACTAGTTGAACCTGTAACTAGTTTGAAAAACTTTCTTGGTAGCCAAAAAGAATATATAAATTGAAATAATTCTTGACTAAGATCTTTAAAAACTTATTAATGTAGTTGATAGGGAAATTCCTAATTAGTTAATGTTAAGAACTTTTAATAACGTGTATATAAATGGCAGGAAATGGAAAGACGCGCGTACCTGGAGCAACATATCCACATGTACCTGCAAATTCTGTCCAATTGGATGAATCTGGCTTGAGAAACTTAGCAATTCCAAAATCTGAAACATGTGCTTCATATTCCAAATCCAGCAAAACATTCTTGCTTGATATATCTCGATGGACAATCGGCGGGAAGAAATCATGGTGCATGTAAGACAATGCGTGGACTACACCTTTTATAACATTCACTCTCTGACTCCAGCCGAATTCTTCTATTTCTGCGTCGTTGCTCAAGATTGAAGCCAAGCTTCCCCGATCAAGATATCCATAAACTAGAAAAGTGTGTTGGACATGTGAACAAAAGCCATAAAACTTCACAATATTGCGATGCCGAATCTCTGCCAAGGCCTTAGTTTCGTTTAAAAATTCTTGCTGATCTGCAATCTCGCCTGGAAGTGGGGAGTGGAATTTCTTAACTGCTATGATAACTCCGGATCGTAGCTCAGCTTTGTAAACACTTCCTTGTCCACCCTTTCCAATGCAATACTTTGTATCAAAATCATTTGTGGCTTTTATGATTTCTTCGTACATGATTTTCCCTTCAAAAGTTGATATCGACGGTAGTCCTGGGTTATTCACACAACTGCCTCCTTGATCTTCTGAGTATCTCTTCCGTCTTCGGAGAAAATAAAACACTGCCATCACCACAATTGAAACGCAAAGCGCTCCTAAAACAGGGAGCACGATTACAAGCCAATTTTTTATTCTTGAGGATTGCTTCTGAGAAGTGAAACCGTTGCAAGATGGCAATCCTTTAACGTTGCCGCACAATCCTCTGTTTCCTTCTAATGCTTCAAGAGGAGCATCTCGAAATGTTTTGCTGCTAGGAATTGGACCCTGTAACTCATTATGTGATAGGTCAATGCTTGACAAGCCGCGCATTCTTTCAAAGCAAGTTGGAATTGGACCAGACAGATTATTATGGGAGAGTGTCAGTTTCTCCAAGCTTTCCATAGTGCAGATTTGATACGGTATCTTATCCTGAAGAAAGTTGTGACTCAAATCTAATTCTGAAAGTTGAACTAGTTTCTCTAATTCAATTGGAAATCCCCGGTGAAAATGATTGTTGCTCAAATTCAAGTAGTACAATTGCAGCAAGTTTCCCAGACTTCCTGGAATTGAGTTGCTTAACCTATTTGCAGACAAGTCAAGGTACTGAAGTTCGGCGAGTGAGCCGAGTTCTCGAGGTAGACTTCCTGAAAGTTGATTCCCTCTCAAAATGAGCACGTTTAGAGAATCTAACTTTCCAAGTTCCTCTGGAATCTCCCCAACTATATGATTGAAAGAAAAATCAAGTTCATGTAGTTGAGATGAGTTTCCAATCCCCGGCGGTACACTCCCAACGATATTATTCGCCGAAAAATTTAAAGAGCCTAATTGTGGGCATTGTCCCCAGTTAGATGAGATTTCACCATGAAAATTATTGTGACTTAGATCTAAGAAATTCAGGTTTGGATAGACACCAAAATCTTCGGATATATTTCCACTGAAATTGTTTTGCTGAAGCCGAACTCTGGTTAAGCTAGTGCAATTTCTCAAGCTCCTAGGGATTGGTCCTAGAAAATGATTATTACTGACTGTGAATTTCTCTAATGCTCCTCCTCGGCATATGTTATGGGGTAAATAACCAGTAAACTGGTTGTTGTCCAATGCTAAGATACTCAACGTCAGGTTTTCCATTTCTTGAGGAATGGAACCAAATAGCTCATTACTATAAATGGTTAAATGCTTTAAGTTGCTCAATCTACCAAATGAAGGCGGAATATAATCAGTAAATTGATTTGTGTTCAATAATAGATATTGAAGATTATTCAAGTATCCTATTTCAGCAGGAATGGAACCCGAAAGCTCATTCGCATACAAGTGTAAAGAAGTCAAACCAGTTAAATTACCAAATGAATGTGGAATGTGACCAGAGAGTTTATTTGAGCCCAACTGCAAAGCTACAAGAGATCTCATATTTCCTATATTTGGCGGGATAGAACCAGAAAGCAAATTATCATACAGATACACACGAGCCAAATTGCTCAAGTTACCCAAGGAAAGTGGGATTGAACCATTCAACTGATTTGCGCTTAAATCTAGTTCATAAAGGGACTTCAAATTTCCCATATTTGGAACAATAGATCCCGAAAGGGAATTGTTGTGAAGAAATAATTTATTCAACCTGCTCAAGTTACCCAAAGAAGGAGGAATTGAACCTTCCAAACAGTTAGAATACAAGAAAAGCACTCTAAGAGAACTTAAGTGACCGACTTCTGGTGGAATTGAGCCATTTAATCGATTCCCCCAAATGGAAAGGATTTTCAAATGAGTTAGAAGGCCAACTTCAGGCGGTATTTTTCCTGACAACTGATTGGCTGACAAATCAAGAAACTCAAGTTTCGAAAGTTTACTGATTTGAGGCGGGATAATACCAAAGAATTCATTAATGCTGAGATCAAGAAACTGAAGTTGAGGAAACGATGAGAATGAGAAATCCTGAAGCGTACCTTGTAAACTTGTATTCCTCAGGTTAATAGAGATGACACTTCCAGCATGACTGCAATTAATTCCGGACCAAGAACACATACTTACTTTGGACGTGGAATTAAGTGTCCATGAAGGCAGAATAGAAGAAGAATTGAGCTGGTTTTGAAGGCTGGCTTTCCATTTAAGAAGAGCATGAGCTTCTTTGGTAGATTCCGAAGAAACAGCATGTGAAAATTTTAACACGAGAAATATGATCAAGAAAACCATTGAGCTATTATTCATGGTTGACGACTTCATTGATTAGGCAACTCTAGACACAAAGATAAGATCAAGAAACACAAGTGAATTCAAATTCGGAAGATCATATGATTCTTACAAGGCTTCTGAAAAAACTTTAATAAATATAAATTGAACACAGAGAAAGTCAATGTGCGTCGTGACTACGGCGGCGGGGGAGAATTTTCCCTTGACAAAATAATTGCCACTGTTTCCTGTTCTGGAAAAAAAACAAATCTTTTCTCGGCGCGTTTGCTCTCCCGCGTTGATTACAAAGTTAATAAAATCGGACTGCATGAAAACTGACGAGGAGCTATTCAATCAAAAAAAAATTTATTTAATAATAATAATATTATTATACTAAAATAATAATAAATTATTTATTTAAATATAATAAATTATTATGAATAATTTTATAAAAATATTAATGAAAAAAAATATGGCTAATTGAAATTCTAAATATTTAATAAGAAAATAAAAATATTAATAAAAAATTAAAATAAAAAATATTTTAAAAAAAAATTCTTTTTTTTTAAAATTTTTTCCACAACTCCCGTCACCTTCAACTTCTCCAGTCCCGTCATCTTCAACTTTCTTTTCCATTTAATCTGAAACTGCTTTCACACACCATCAAATCGACTCGATTTCAATTTTCACACGCTCTCTTTTGGTCTCAAATGGCAGCGTAACAAACACTCAAGCTAATCTTCTTCGAAACATCATTTTCCCTGGTCGACATCTTCTACACTCTCGAGGCATGCGAGATCAAAGACCCAAAGCAAAACATGGAACCGCGGGTGGTGGTCAGTCATGTTGATAAAGCACTAATCTCTTCCATTGTCAGCAAATGGAGAACGGCTTGTGTTTACACTGAGAACTTTGGCCCTTAGAGAAATAAGATGTCAAACACGATTTACACAGTTTGCATTCAATGATATCGCACAGAATAATTAACACCAGATATTTTGTGTTACACTCAATAATGCAAATCCATAACAATGAGATGCGGCCACAATCAAAATCATATTCCCGAATAAATCTATAATTCTGATTGTTGAACCGAAGACATCAACTCATTGCCCAAGAGATGTCACTTTAAAGACAGCAGAAAGCAATTTAAATGGGGGAAGAGACTCCTAAATGAGAATGAAATAACAAAAAAAGTGACAGGGCAGAATCAGCGGTAACATGATTCTGACAGCACTGAAAGCATGTAACAAGAGAATTCTATTCTTCATAAAACCAGCCACCGAAAATACAGCTTCATAAAGTGAACCAAGAAAAGTGACCCAAAGTTGCAACAAAGTCACTAAATAAACTATACCATGTAATATATATCTCTCATAATTCAATCTCCAACTAAAATCCAATTGCTACCTACAAATGAATGTAATATTGATGTATCTAAACAAACTAAAATAACATGACAAAATAAGCCTATCTGATAACATACTGAAACTAGGATTCCGGCAATTGCCCGATTCATTCCTCAATCCTTTGTAGCAGAAGGGTTAACATCTGAAGCGTTGTCTTTCTGGTTAGGAGAAGGCACTGACCCTCTCATTTTCAAGTCCCCAGTTTGCTGTTCCTGCTGCAGTTGTTGCTGCTGAAGCTGATGCAGTTGATGATGCTGGAACTGCTGCTGCTGCTTCTGAGAGTTGATTTGAAGTTGCTGAAACTGCTGGGCAGTTAGAAGAGTATGCATAGCATGGTTGTTCTGGTAAAATTGCTGACCACCTCCAAATGAAGCAAAGTTCATCATGGGTCCACCGTTTGGCATTCCTTGGCCAGTCATTACCTTCAGATGCTGAATCTCCTCCTTCAGTGCATCATTTAGTGCTTCCGGGGAAAAAAATTACAAAATTTAATAGCATTATTGCGAAACATAATAACTCATAAACGCTTAAAATAGAGTAACATAAATACTGTATTCTTCAATGGAAAGGAAAGCTGTCATAATCCTATACCAGCTAAATAATTTAATAATACAAAGTACAAATTATTAATGCTACTTAAACTTCTAAAATAGCCCACACAGATTAGACCTTCATTAAGATGTTGCTACATCTCTTTGAAGGGTTCAAATAAGCAACAAAGATAATAGCATTCCACAATAAATTACCATTTCCCACAAGTGTCACACGGAGCAACCAGCAAATATGGAACTGGATAAGATAGCTTTTTAGCAAATCTTCAATGATATAGAACATTTTTACAGCAAATCAAATACACATGGAGTAGTTACAACAAGGCACACGGAGAAAACAAAATGATTTTTCAAACTAATATGTTGTTATAAAAATGCTTGAGAAATTAGAAAGAAAATGACAAAACATAAACAAGCTAACATCTCTTCTTATATCATACAAGTACAGAAAATAAGAACATAATTAATGCTACCATACTATGACCTGCACATCAACTGGACTATCAAGTGCATTTTTTTGAAATACAAAAGTTAACTCTCCAAGCATAGTCAACTAGCTAACGGTTAGCTGCACATAATTACAAACACGTGTCATAAAAGAGCAACAAAGGTAATGCATTGTCCAAGCAACTAAATCCTGGATAAAAGATATAGATATAGATATTTATAACAAAAGAGAAAACCACTAATTGTAGCATCTAATTAATCATTTTTAAGTCAGCAGAAGTCACAACCTCATAACGTAAGCATGGTAAGCAAGAACACAATATGGAATACCAATTCTAACTTGTGCGCCAAAACTAACTGTCTGACACACCAAAAACATCGAAAATGGAAGTTCCCAATCAAATATAAATACACAATTGAAAAAATGAAGCTCAAAGTTTTATACTTAGAAAGACAAGCGACAGATTATTTTGACTAAGGTTTCATATTAACTGCAAGATGAAGTAAGAGATCCAAAAAATATTAATTCTATAGATGTCAATTTTATTGACTTTTAGGTAAAGCTTTTATTAACATCTTTTAAATAGCTATAAAAAAATTTTACAAATGGAAAATGATATGAAGTTATTACAATGACATAAAATACACTAATCATTAAACATGCATTAATAATTACATAGGCAAACTCTATCAGAAGAGAATTTCCAGCATATCTCAGTATTCCATGATTAAGATAAAATTGAAAAGATCAGACATGTATTTTACCAAGAAAAATCAAACCCAGAGCAGGTGAGTATAAAATACATTTTAAGAGATTTTTAATAATAAATGACCCACTTTTGAATACATGGTCCTAAATCTCCATCAAAAAACATTTGGCAAGCGAAGAATAAAGGAAAATCAAAAACTCCAATAACGGAATTCTATATAAAGTTATTAAGGGTTAATCCTAACGCATACACACAATTCATAAACGTGTCAATACTATATAAAAGGCACAAATAATGAACTTTCATTTCAGAACACTAACACGCAATTTTCCAAAATATCATCTTCGAATAAATAAAAAAAAGAAGATAAGAAACAAATAGGACATCAAAAGCATATAGTTGTATAACTATTTGTGAAGAAACTAAGATAAGATAAGGTGTAAATACATTAACAAATAAATACACATTTTACATATTCTTGTTGAACATTAAACTATTTTCAAATTATGCATGCATCTCTCATTGCATGTTAGTTAGAAGTCATGTCACAAAACCTCCTAGTTTTGGTGAGAAATGAATTTAAACTACATTTTAAGAACATTCCCGTACAGTATTTGAAAAGTTGAAACGTCCCAATCATTCAACATGCATTCAGTTCATATCCAAAGTATACGAGAAGTTTTTTGCTACGTTTTTGAGTCTCAATTCAAGTTTCTTGGATAATTTTCGGGTATATTAAGAATTGTCAGATATGCATCAGGAATGTTTGAAAAGAATTATCTTCTTACCAGTATGAACCAAATGCGTGGCTCATTCCTTTTACAAATATTTGAAAAGATTAGTTTTTACAAATATCTGAGGAGCATAGTATACTAAAAATGACTCATTCCCGAATTGTATCTCTTTCTTTCCAATTCTTACTTCGGTAAGAAGTCTTACTTCGACTCCCAAGTTGCACGGCATTCACAGCCAAACCAACATTTAGAAAAATGATCTACCAATTGAAAAGAAAACATGTTATAATAAACAAGACCACAGACAGATCAGGAACCTTCTTAGAATTTGATTGATATTTTCATATTAATCCTCAGTAAATTACCTAAAATTAATCCCAAACATAAAACCAAGTAACACCTCAAACACATGGCATCTTATGGGCAGCCGCGGATTATATAAAATTTGGCATTCTATTTTCTTTTTTTTTGGGGCGCGATAAGAAGCAAAACAAATTCACAAATGAATTGACTTGCATATGTGTCAAAATGTTTTAACTCTATTAAGTTTTGGTCGTGTTAGAATGTAGCGGAACATAATAAAAGCCATTAATTAAAAAGGAGGGGGGGGTTTCCAGTATGTCTCTCCATTCAAACAATAAAGAAGATAAATACTAAACAATAAGGAACCCAAAAAAGATGGTACAAGATAATAGTCTTTAGTAAAATGAACCCAAGAGAACCTCACCATCTTGCAAGTGGACCTGTTGCTCCATTGTTTGCAGGCGCAGTTTCAATTCACTATTTTCAGCAGTCAGACCATTTGTATCTCTCTGCTCTCAAGAAACCCACAAGATAAACATACATATCCATTATTCATCGTACAAGATAAATACACTCAGCATGGGATTATTATTAATGAAACAGTCCATAAATAGCAGAAAAGATAAGTCACAATATCCAAACAGCAAAAAAACCAATCTGTTGAAAACAAAAGTATACTGACTTCATGCAACTTACCTGCAATAATGTCAATTGAGCAGACAATGAGGTTGCTTCAGTTTGCAATGTCTGTACTTTACGTTCAAGCTCAGCTATGTATCGCATCTTCCTTTCCTTTGACCTTGCAGCTGACTGCCTGTTTGCCCAGATCCTATCACATTGCACAAAAGAGAGTTTGTGGTTACAATGTGAAATGCATAATACAGTAAGTTGGCAGGTAGTTTCTTTTCTGATTAAGAAGTGGAATATCATAGGTGGAGAACACATAAAAGGAATAAGTATAATCTTCAGCAGAAGTAAAGATATATAGGTAGATAAATACAGGTCTACCTATCACATAGAGGAAATGACAGAAAATATGCAAGCCACGCATCCATCAGTAATTCATTTGTCAGCAAGGAAAGAGCAAAAGGAATAGATTCACAACCAACTTCCTGATGTGAATCTACTAGGACAGAGAAAGAATGCAGGGCATATGCTGGGCTGACAGCCACCAATATTTCTACATCAAGACTATCAGAATTTTCAATACAGAAAATAGAGAGAGGAGTTCATATCTGCCCAGTATCTCCAACTAAACAGATGCACAAGTAGACGGGGCTTTTCTCCCATAAGAGGTTGCAAAACATGAAGAACAGTAGAGTTGCTTTAACATGTTTCTCCAGCAATGAGATCTTTCAACACTATCACAAAACTAAACATGCAAGGCATAAATATACTCAAAGGCAGCAAGTACTGTAATACTTTATGGCTGTGATGTATTAGTTGAAACACTCATGCTTAAATCCATTTACCTAACCCATGTACCAATTTTATTCGATTGTTAAGATCATGCAAATATTCTATTCTTCATTATCATACAATGGAACATTACATCCATGGCATATAATGAAACCATAGGATGGACCATAACAACAAGACCTTTCCCATGAACTTTGTTTGGTAGCATACATGCACAGAAAAAAATTCTATTATTTCCTTGAATGCAGAATCATACATGGTGCAGAAACTAGGTAGCAAGATAAAAATGTGCAGAACTCAAAATTTTCAAAGAAAGGGCTTTTCCATCAAAGAATTCATGGCAAGTGTTAAAGTTTTAGTAATGCAGAAAAGAAGGTAAAGTTGGTGCAAACAAGATTTTATTTTCCATCGTGAAATGTCTGACTAATTAAATGAAAACTACTTCGTTTTTTTTCAAGAGAATTTCCTCAAGGGCTAACCACATCTCATAATATGAGCACATTTCAACGAGCAAAAAACAATTCATCCAACATGACACAGGAGTATTCTTTACGGTCAAATAAAATATAATCAAAGAGCTTGGAAACAACAGAAATGTGAACTATCAACATTTCCAGAAAAACATATACATATAGACTTTCCATTCACATAATATACATTATGAACTACCACTAAGATTAAAGAGAAGAATCCACAAGATTAAATGCATTTAAATAAGAGATCAGAAAAGAAAAAGTTGCATCCTGATGGAAAAAAGTAATGCCAGCACTTTTAACAAGAATTTCATGCTTGTAAACATAAACTCGTAACTAAAACCTGAGTCAGTGACAAAACAACATATCATTTCAATGACTTCTGATTCAAATCAGATGAAGCATACCTCTTAGCACGCTTTGGATCAATAAGCGCAAGCTCAGCAAGCTTAGCAGCAGATATAGCTTTCTTAGAATCAACTGCAGGTGACTCTTCTGAACCTGCCATGAGCATCTCTGGCTTAATACTTGTTGAACCATCCATTGACTGGCTATGCTGATGCCTAATCCTAGGCCTTTCAGTAGATCCAACAATCACATTCTCTGCGGCAGAATTACCCACACCTGTAGCCCCTGCCGGTGCCGGTGCCAGTGCTGGAACTGCAGCCAGTGGCTCACCCATTTGAAAACCTGATGTCGCTGTGGAAGAATTGAACTTATCCATATCAAGGTACATTGACAATAAGTCCTCCTCAGTCTCATCCGAGAAAGATGGTCCATCGGCACCACCAACCACACCAAGATCACTATCAAAACTGATGTCATCAGGAAGAGTAAGGATCTCGGAATGGGCTCGGCGATGGCCCACATTCTTCGGTGGGTTATCAGGCATTCGGCTAATATCATGGCTAAAGCAGTTAGCATCAGCTTGATGACCAAAATGTGCCCCATCTGAGCCAGAACCACCTGGTACTACTGGTGGGAGTGATGATGGCTCAGGCTTCACATTGAAATTATGGTTTCCAGTAGCTGAAAAGCTCAAAAAACGACCAGATGGAGGCAGTAGACCACCACCGTGACTCGAAGATCTATCCTTATCCATCTAGCACCAAACTCCCCAAGCTTTTCCAATAAGAATACTAGTAATTAACTGAGGCAAACAGCTCTATTGATTCCAAATCAATAGAAGCTCCGGTTTCTCCAAACTGTCTGTGCAACAAAGGTTTTGACACCTTAGAGAAAGACCTAATAATACAGATAAGCTGTATTCAAGCTCCAACAATGCAAAGCCCAAGATAAAAAAACCAAACCTAAAACGGATACATAAGAGAGCTAAAGCGAACCCTAATGCTGAATTCAAAATAAAAGTACAAGAAACAGAACAAACACTACAAATAGAATCCAACAACAAGAAACATAGATCACACAACAAACGCTAGCTAACACAAGGAAAGACAACCCAATCTCCAAAATCACTAAACAAAACTGCACAAACAGTGAAGATTCAGATAAGCAAACCCCGCAAACAGCCGGACGGCCGTCGTGAACTCTTTCCTCGGCGACAACGAAATGCTGAAACTCTCCACGAAAATCTAGAGGCAATAAAAACCAGAACCGAATTCTGGCTAGATTTCTCCCAATTATAAATTGCTAAAAAGTAACCAAAAAATAAAAAGTAAAAAATAACAACACAGAGAGAATCCACAGGCTTTTTACAAAAAGCGAAAATCGTCGGATAAATTATTTGGAAAGAAATGGAAGAAAAATCTTTCCTTTCCGCACAGATTTTGTCTACAACACCGTGAGATCTGATTAACAGGGACGGTAGAGAAGAAGAAGCTTCTGGCTTACACAACACGAATGCTCAACATTTTTTTCATTTTGTGATTTTTTCAGACAGTAGATATAATGAGTAAATTAAATGTGTCTAAAATGGTCAGTGGGGCCCGCGGGATTGGGATAAGCACCTGTGGTGTTGTACATTTGACGGTAGACATAATACGTAAATTAGATGTTACTGTTAGGTTGTCTACGTTCTTTTCCTGGATAATAACTTTCGAGTCCCCAAAATATTTATATTTCCATACTATAGTACATATTTATTTATTTATATCATATAAATCTCTAATTTACTAAAATAAGTAATATATCATGTAATTTCAAAGAACAAATTACTCATTTTAGTAGAATTCCAGTTAATATTTCATACAAATAAAAAATATATCTTCATTTATGAATAATTAATAAATCAAAAAAATAAATAATCGATTGATTAAATTTTATAATACAAATTTTTTGTATAAATTTGTTATTGATTATAAAAATATTATTAATTAATTCTCAAATTTTTAAAATTTTTTATTTAATTATATAATAAATCACATTTTCTAATTATTTATTTATTATAAGTTAGTAATTTATTTCATTAGCTAGTAGTACCAACACGCAAGAATCAATGAAAATTTACATCTTAAAAATATTTTAAAACTACTGTAAAGTAAGGATCGAAATGATAAATGCCACAGAAAGGTTTACGTGTCTTGGGTACAACTCCGGAGGAGCGCGACATGTGGCAAAAACGCGGGTTTCTAACAAGGTGGGATGGTAGTTGGTGTGTGTATCCAATACATCAAACCGGCTTTAAGAAGTATGTCTATTTCATGACATGATTTTTGTTAATTATGCGTTTTATTTTGAAGATGTATTTATAGTATAATATAACATATAATAAGAATACGTAGAAATACAATGACTATACCTCTGTTTAAGCAGCTGATTGAGATTCGAATATGTGCACATTCCTCCTTAATTCTTCTTTCTTGTGGGTTCTCTCATTTTCAATTCCTTACATTATGTAATAATTTTTATTCAGGTTTTAAACCTGTCCCAAGAGATCAGGGATGCATGCCAAAAGCTTCCCGCCATGTCTGATAAACTGCCTGAGGGGAGATTATAAGCGAGCATGCAGTAAATACATACTGTTAACATTAACATCGTATACTATTTTTAAGTTTGAAATATTCCTTATCGGCATTGTGTGGACAAACCCGAGTACAATTTCGTCCATAGGTTAGACTGTATGAACACGACTTATCACGAGTCGAAGTTGCCAGCACGTTAGTAAGAGGTTTAACCAGCACGTTATAAATGATCTGTCATAAGGGTATTTTTGTCAAACACTGTGAAACATTGTGATCAAATTGCTTCGAAGCTTACGATTCACCAACCAGCCGCTTTCATAAACACAAACACGCTTTCGTGATCCTGGCCACCACCAACGCACAGGAAGACATGTCCCGTGATTCTTCCTCTGGAAACAATCAAGAATGTCCAGCAGTTTCTCACAATCCATCTAGTTGGGACTTTCGAGAAGATACCAACGACATCAATTACCGGTAGTATTCCGACAATCGTTAGTAAATGTCCGGAAATCCAGTACAGCAGCAAGCAACGACAAGAAGAATAAGGATAGGGTTACAACTAACGCAGTGGATCAAAAAAGAGCTGAGACTTGGAAGAACAAGAAGAAATCTCCTACGCGGTGAATCAACCCTAATTGCAGCAATGCAGCTGAATCGGTTCAGCCTCAGTTAACTCAGAATAAGGAAGCTAACAATCTCTGCATTCTCCGTTTCTCTTACAAGGGACAAAAACAATTGAAGCTGATTTTGTTTCCGGGACTTGCCATTGAAATACATACTACTATGGAGTCTAATAATACTAGACTAATGTTAAATTAATTTTACAACATATTTTATAATCCTTGTTCAAATATTCTAAGATAAGCGTTGTAACTTTATTTATAATTAGTAATTTTTTAATAAAATTAATTATTATCAAACACTTTAAACTTTTTTTATATTTCGAGATTCAGTTTAAATTCAGATAAAAAAAGAAAACGAAAGAAAGAGATATGCCTAAAGTTTGTAAGCCAGAAAAAAGAAAAAAAAAGCATGTGCTTGATTGTAGTAAAATTACAAAATAAAAAGAAAAAAAAAGGGGGGGTCATAGAGACCACTTTGTACAGAGAGAGAGAGAGAGAGCAGATAAGTTGGTCCTTCTTCTTCTTCTTCTTCTTCTTCCTGTTTGTAGTTGCATTTCATTCCGTACGGTAACGATGTCCATTGCCCAACTTGAAACCATACCTACAGGCAATCATCCAACACACAACTCGATAACGCCGTAAACGCAATTAATAATGCTCATATTCTTTAAAGGTAGAGTAGAATACGAGTTTAAAAAGGGTTTAAAAAGACTAACTGATTCAATTCAATTGGTAATCAAAATATCTAATTCGATCGCTCACGTCAAAATTAAGAGACATTTTTGTCACAGTTACGTATTATTGTACAATAAGCAAAGGTGAATATAAACCCAATAGACGTTCTTAACACCATGTCTAACATCCTGCAGCAGCATTAATCTTATTTCAGGCTATTTGATTGCGCAGAACGGTCTTCATTCACTCGCACTACACACGCAAATATCTTTCACTCCCTGGGCATTCGGATTTCACGTTTCGAATTAATAGCCTGCACTACTGATAAAATTTTGACAGTTCTCCAAGCCCAGCTCCCAATCTATATCACCCACAACGCATGATATGGTTGGCTATAAGCAAGAAGCCAACTCTCTAAATTGCACGCTCTTTAATTTTAAGTTCCAAATCCCCCCTTCAAACTCCACCAAAAGGCTAACATTTGACGGTTAAACGGACGTACGTAGTCAGCAGAGCTCCATGACAGGAGTTGCAATTTCAACAACTACGTGGGTAAGCGAATGAATATCAACACTTGTTGCGATTAAATGCAGCAACATCAAGGTAAACAGATAGCATTGATTGATAATTTACCAACATCTTTCTTTTCTTTATCGGTATTGGTCCTAGGTTAGTCTCAAATCCGGAGACAAAAATTGCTGAAAGCAGAGTGAGATAACATAAATGATTTCAACCATCTGACGATAACAAGCTTTAGGAATCCATCCACCCGTTCCCTGCACTCTAAAAATTGGACTAAACGCACAATTGAACCTACGAAAAATGAACTTAACCAGGATATTTCTTTACAATAAAGAACTTAGTGGTCAATCGGTTCTCAAAACTCATACATCTGACAAAATTCAATTCTTTTAGAAGACCCAATTAAATTTAGTTCATATCTATTGTGTATCATAAACAGATGCGTTAATAAGGTTAAAACTTTTAACGATTGTCTTATCAAATGAACAACTATTCCCTAGTGATATTCAAGCGCAAGTGCGCAGACTCTTTAACTGTGATTCAATAAAATGTTTAGAAGAGAATTATCACAGCACGAAGGAAGCTCATTATCAGCATAATTAAAACACATCTTTGTCCATACTTCTCAGTTATTTCTTGTACTAGTAAGAATTATAGGTAATTTTTACTTTGAATTTCACTCTAGTGAAAAATCTCAGAAGAATAACAACTACCATTCGGTTATGTGATCGATTCCTCTAAGTTACCAGGAAGAGTCTATCAACCGATTCAATTGTCAAATCTATACAGCTTAGCTCATCTCAGATCGATGCCTCTACTTTTATGTTCTCACTAAATTTTTAGTGGATCTTTGCTTTGTCAAATATAGGGTCCATTCATGAGTTATGGGGATGCGAGAAACAGATAACTATAAATTGTAGATAATTTCTGAACTTGAGCGACTAACTTCAAATGGATTGAACCATGATGCTGAGATTCTTTTCTGTATAGTGACTAGCTAATTTAGTAGTTGTCGTTGAATGCTCTCTAATACAAAATCAGGCTATAGCAAACCAATGTAGGATTGATGCTCTGTCTAAGCAGTGTATCCCTAAACCAAGAGGATGATTTCATTAACCTCGATTAAGTATTGTAGAACCACAAATGATAAACATGAAAAAGCCTATTTCACATGGAAGAAACAAATGAAGCCTTCTTATTTTGACATTAAATGTTTATGAATTTAATATCATTATCAAGTAAGTTTTTGGGTTATTTTTAACAAGTTGTAGATTCATTGAGAGAAATTCTCTAGACATACTCAAGAGACACAAGTCTGTTATGCATCTTCAAATAATATCAGCTAAGGATCAGTAAATCATATAAAGTTCAATTACAGCTCTTAATAATTACAATGCAATAACATTAAGAATGATCCAGCCTAAAGGTTAGTAATAAGAAAGCTAACTTTGAGGGGAAAAAATTTCCACAAACAATATGATATCAAGCTGTAATATTAGCCAACACAAGCACAGGCAATACAGAAATTAGAGAATAAATACAGATCATGTAAGAAAAAATGCATAAACTAGAGAAAATAGCGTACTAGCAGAGAAATCTTTTTGACATGTTAAAACCTTTTCCAGGAATAAAGAAAATAAGTCAATAGACACAATGAATCATTAGTGTTCATGCATAAAAGCACATGTTAAGGAATCATAGCAATTATACGTAATAACCACTCCAATAGATAAAAGCATCCCATATATAAATTCAATACAAGAACCATGAAAAAAAAACACACAAGAAACATTGGTCCAAAAGAAAGAACATAATCAAATAACAGAGGGATTATGAAAAAAGTTATTCACCTGAAACTTATCTAGGAAGAAAGAAAAAAATTCCAAAAATGAGAAAGACTGGGAACCAGGCCTTTGCTTAAAAAGCAACTTCAATGGTGAAATATGAAGACCCTATGTTCCTTAATCTTATCAACAATAAATTCCACCGTTAAGCAATTAGAGCTCTAAGTAAACCTTAAATCCTTAACTAGCTCTGCCAAAACCAACAAAATTTCACTGTCACCAAGAGATAACTGATCAACATAGATATGACCCGCAATGAGAAGTCTTCATACCTAAATACCTAAAGCAAATCATCAATGAAAATTCCACATAACCCCCAGAAATAGAAACTAAATAAAAGTCCTATCAATGATTATTGTCTGAAAGCACTTCAATGACTAAGCTTCTAAAGAAAACTAGAGATCAATCCTCTCTTTCTAAAAACTTGCAGACATCTCCAACACTGATTTCCTAAAATGCCATGTGGACATGTGTGCATTTATCCCAGGGCACATTTAAAACACCAGAACCACCATGCATTTGGAGGAACATGAAAGTAGACATAAAATCCAAAGATGATTTACTTCATCAGAAACCCTTCACAAAACATAAACAGCCAGAACACACCATGTAAACGCATTTTAATTACCCTAAAGGAGACACTAGAATAAAACAATGAGATAAAACTTAAACCAAACAGCAAACAATAAATAACAAACAAATCTAATGTCTTTCCTCTTGATGCAAATACAATTTGCAAAAAAGGTCTCCCTAAATAGTCAATTCATAACACTTAGAAGAAAGATATGTTATTTCCTGTATGGGATATCTATTCAAGATAATTAGCCATGGTAGAAATAATTACCTAGATTAGGAAAATCTCATAGCTGATTTCCAGTTCCTCTTCCTGCAGGGGAATTTGTTTGCTGCTGCTGCTGCTGTATCTGGAGGAGGAGGTTAGCTGCAAACTGTAGGGTTGACTGGTATCGTTGATTCTTATCAACCTCACCCTCAGATGTTGTACCTTGATCAGCTCCAGACAGCGCAGACTGAAGCTGCTGAGCATGATTGGGGTTCTCCAAATTCACTTTGTCAGTTGATAATGTCATAATATTTTGCGGATGTGAAAGATTAACTTGATTTGATATAGCAGTAGGATTGTTAACTTGCTGAAAACCTGACGAACCATACATGGCTGAAGCCTCGGTTCCTGGCATCATTCCATAGCCTTTGTGAGTATTAGAAGGAGCTGCATACTGATACTGCTGGCTAACTGGAGCGGAAACAGCAACATGAGCACTTTGAGCAGCTGGAAAATTAATCAAAGGCCTAGAAGACACTTGACCCTGCAGTGGCAAGCTGCCAGTTGACTCTTGAAATTGAGTGTTTCCAGCAAGCATGTGTGCAGAATTACTAGGAGGGTTTGAGAGAGATGCATAATGATGAGGCAGTGGTGGTGGAGCTTGAGGATTAAGCTGATTACCAAATTGTTCAACCAAATGACTTTGAGGCTCAGACAAAGGCCTGACTGATGACAAGCCAGGTGCAGGCTGAGCACCTTCTGCAGACTGTGTTGCAGGAAGTAATGAAGCTAGAGTAGCAATGAGATCAGGTGTTAATTTCACTCCAGCTTGGGAGACAGCAGCTGAATTATTTGACCCATAATCCATGGAACTTGACTGTGTCAAAATGGGCTCACTAGCAGGCGGAAAATGCACTTTCGATTGAACCTTGGAGTCATCATGCGAAAACCTGCTGTAGTCCACAGGCAAAACTTGTTCCTCCTTTAGGTGGGTTAGAGCATACTCAGCATGAGGCACAGGAACGTTCTGTCTATCCACAGTGTGTAGTGGGGGCATGGATTGTTGAGGCAACTTCAGAACAACACCATATAAACGCTCTGGCCCCACAACTTTCAACACCTTGGATAAGAAATCTGATGGAGGTACCAAGAATAAGGTTGTTCCATCATCAAACTTTGCAACGCCTGCACGGTTCTTCGAACCCAGGTAGCGAAGGAACTCAGTATAGGAAGCAAAATCATCTTCACTGTCCGGCAAGAAGAAAACAATGTCAAAACCGATAGCCTCAGCATAGTGCTTTGCCAGCATATCCAATCCTGTCCTGGCGGAGCAATTAACAACTTCAGGACTACAAAACAAAAACCCAAACATAAAATTAGAAACAGAGAATTACAAGGCAACACAAGGTTGATCTGCAAATAATGAAAAATAGTCAAATTGATAATTCTCAAAACAATAAAAGTGGCAGCTAAAAGTAAAATACAAGAATCTTCAAATAATAAAAACTAGTCAAGGGAAAAAAAAATTATTAGTGAGTGGACAAACATATCAAAATTTGATATATTCACCCCAAAGAACATTCTACTCAGAAATAAAAATGCATTATGTTAATATCTAATGAATAAAAGGACTGTGATTCTGTATACTATTGTGGTATGGTGTATATCTGGTAGTTGGATTTTAATGGGTTGTTTTTCTTGCCCTTGTGGACCTTTGTTCATTTTTGTATCTTCCTTTGCATTTTAGAATAAAATTCACATGCTTCCTGTCAATAATAAACAAATATGATAAAAAGTAGAAGAAACATATTAATATGTAGGAGTATAAAATCATAGTGTATAGATCCATAGGGTTTACCATGAGATGCAATCAGAATAGATCCAAAACTGAAAATAAGCCAGCAATCTAAGCTAAAACATAACAGTATACCATATAAAACTAGGAACTTAGGTAATAGGGAAACTGCACTCACAGTTCAGATTCTATCCCTTTTCCAATAGGGACACATCGAGCACGACAAACTGGTGTGCCACCCTTTGCAATAATGCCACGCCAAATGCAATCATTGTCAGGACGAATTCGACCAAATCCGCCAGATGCTACCTTTGCAGACACTGGACTAAGATGACTCCTCCCCTGAGCATTCACAAATGCTCCAGAAGCAACTCCACCAGTTATTGAACCAAGCCCATATGACTGCTCCAACGCAAGCCCATGGTCATCAATGATTCTTGAAGGGAAATTAGCATCGTCAATGGACAAAGAACTATCTACCCTTGAACGTTTATAATCTCTTTGAAATTGATTTGTATCATATACATCCCATGAACCAGATGCATGCCTGATACCCTGGGCAGGAGAAGTTCGCATCCCAGGAGATGGTGGCGGCCTTCTCCAGTTTGGATCCAAATTTTTGGCGTTAGCATCTTGCATGCTATGAAACTCCTTAAATTCTGGACCTGAAAGCAGCGCTTCGTGACTACCATGAGCCCCAAAAGACCGCACAGACAAACTAGATCCACGAACTTCAGCCGATTGCAGAGGTCCAGCAAAATTATTTGGCAGTATTTGATGATTGGGACCAAGCATATCCCTCTGAGGAGGCCTATTCTGATGATCACCCAAAAATGCCTCTGGTCTTGGCCCTTTTATTCCAGGATAAGAACCAGAGTAATCTTTTCCTGGTGTCAGCTCACTGTTTGAAAACATAATGGTGATTCTAGAATCGTTGAACAGTCGACCTTGCAAACCCTCCTTAGCACGCCGGGCTTCATCCACACTTCTAAATTCCACAAAAGAGTAGTTTCTTGAAGGATAACTCTTTATTCTCTCGATCTCACCAAATAGTATCATTGCGTTGTGAAGCATTTGCTCATCCATCTGAACTGAAGGTGGGTAACCCACCCATAAAATCTTACTAGGTGGACCATCTCTGTTTCGCCCCACTGAAGACTGAGGATGCTGCAAAATAATAACAATCATTAAAAACAAAATCTAGCTGAAAAAATAAATAAATAAATAAGTAAACTAATTTTCACATCATATATTAGAAAACTAATTTTCACATCATATATTAGACTATGATATGGCCAACTGAAGTTGTTAATCTGCATCTAAATGGTTCTGCCCACCACATGTGACAAGGAGTTCTGTGGTGCTGATCAGACATTGCAAGTGCTACCCAAAATGACGATCATTTTGCAATATCTAATTACAAGGTCAAAGATTGCGACTCACCAGTCTTTTAGACGCCAAATGGTTATCGGTAAAACCAGTGCCCCTACTAAGAAATGACCCATCCCTCACGTCATTGGAACTAGGCCACTGTTCCTGAACAAGAGCGAAAACCCATGAAGGTTTATTTAACACATCTGTTTAGCTGTCATTTAATAAGAGGTTTGGGACCAACCGCACCATTATTTTTCTATGAGATGGGAGCTAAGCTAATGAGCGAATTGGTTTTTACTGGCATCAGCAATTGAAAATAAGAAGAAAAAAAATTAAGAGAAGGGTAATTGTGATACATGAACAACATGGAAAATTATCATTTAACTCCTTTTTAATGAACCTGCAAACCTAGCACAGATTGAAAACAGAATTTATTCGGGACTAAGTGCAACACTGAACATCTTAATTCAAACATGTCCTCAAGTTTTTCACAAGTTCTTGTAATTTTATAGTGAAAAACACTTATGACTTGAGAGCACAGGGAGGAAATGTACAAGCTAATAAGCCTACTAATCCAGTTTCTACCAAAACCTACCTCACTCATAAGATCTAATAACCAGCAAAAGTGTGTACAAACAAGTATCATTTCTTTGGAAAACAAACTTGACATTACCAACATCTGCACTTACTCTTCTTGAGGGTTGTGATCTAAGGAAGTCCACACGTATCTGTTCACCGCCTATTTTCCTACCATTCATGTTTTTCATTGCTTGGGAAGCATCTTCTAGACTTAAATATTCAACAAATGCAGTGTTGCGGTCTCTAAGGAACTTGAAATCTTCAATTTTACCAAACTTGAAAAATTCCTCCTCTAATTCTTCTTTTGAAACAGTAGGGCTGATTCCACCCACCCATAGATGCTTAGAAGGTTTGGCCTGGAAACAAGAATTTGTGACAACCCCTTACAAAGTTATAACAAGCTTCACATTTAATATGCTATCACCAAAAATTCTTTAAGTAAAAGAATAAATCTAGTTAAAATTGAAAGGCAAAATAAAATAAGTTCCATAAAAGTTCAAAAAATCTTATATGTTGACAACATAGTCCCAATATTTAACAACAAAACAAACCTATTTTCCTCTGATTTGAAGTTTTGATATTGTTCTAAAATAAACTAACATCACGGACTGCAAGTTGATTCTAAACGATGGAATTTCTCAATCTCTTATCTAGAATTCAACTCAGTTCCACTTCTTCATGCATTCTGGATGCAACTGGACACATTTTTTACACTAGATTTAATTACACTCAAAAGAGAAGTGTAGACGAAATATCATATTATTTCTATTTTACAATGGGCAGGGCGCGAAAAACAAAATACTACAAACCCTCTTCACCAATCTGAATATTGCTAAAAGCAGGAAACAAGTCAGGTAACTACTTGGGTCAATCCAATCAAACTAACACAGTGTCAGTGTTGGCACATTCAATAGGTAACCCACCATATGCTTTTTCTTCTTCATGACAATGATATTTGTTTTAACTTGATCCATCTCAGCGTAATGAAGAATCATACAATCCATAATCATGCTCTCTGAAAGTGAAAAATATATTTTTGAAGAGATATATATTTAATAATTATACAAATATAAATTTTTTAATTTTGCCTGGATTAAAAAAAATGTTTAATTATTGCTATCATTCATTTTGTTAGCTTAGTCCCTCCCTCTGTCTACAATTGTAATGTTTACTATTATTTTTTGGATATGCTCTAAACAAAATTACAATCAACTTAAATGGATTAAAACATAGAAGTTAAACATGCCTACATGTATTCTTGTTCTTGGTTGAAGATGATGAGAGCTTGTTCAGTTCACAAATTTTGGTGTAAAAAGGCATTAAATTTTTTTAAGGTCCCAACAATACCAAATTGTTGGCCCACTAACTTCACTGTTTGCACGTGGGACCTAGATGCCCAACTTCCTCAAAAACTGTTCAATTTGGAATAGAATAAAGAAAAAAATCAAAAGAAAGTAGACTTCTTTGCAGACCCTAAGTATATGAAACCTTGATCTAATGCCTCTCATTCCCCAGTAAGATACCTTCTCCGTATGCTACATTGAACAATCTGAACAAGAAACCGATAGAAATCACTTTGGTTTAAGGATGTTGCGAAGAGGCAGACCGCTTTATCAGACAGTTATTTTCAAAAGATACCCGTTTCATTCTTTGGCATAGTGCACCATTAATTAAGACAAATTTCACAGGGTTCAACAACATCCCTGTTATTATATGTATTCCGATCAAATCATTTACTCAATTTCAATTTTCTTGTTCAAGCGAGTTGAATTTGACCATACTCTGTAATTTTCAAACAACAACATGAACATCGGAATGGGGTTAAATATGAACGTCAATCGCACGCAAGGAATCGGGTCATATATGAACATTAATCGATATTTACGTTGACGGAATTTGTTTTCGTGAATTTATCAAGATTTCTTCGTTTGCAAAACAACTTTTGCTTCTCTATAAAAACTAAAAAAAATCGCACAAAACAATGTCAAACAAATTATTACACAAATACAAAAATCCACAAATCATCAAATTTAAATCGCAGAAATTAGAACAAACCGGTCGAGCAAACTCGATCTTGAGCGGGTTCCCACGCAAGGTGGTCCCTTGGAGCGCGTCTTTGGCAGCCTTGGCGTCCTCCACGCGCTTAAAGTACAGAAACGCGAAGCTCCGCGACGAGTAAGTCGTCACGCTATCGAGCGCACCGTAATTCGCAAACAGCTCCATCAGATCGGCGTCCGTAGTGTCGGACGACAAGTTCCCGACCCAAAGATTGTTCGACGGCAACTCCGTTTCGTCCGAGGAGCCGTAGGCTCTGAACTTACTCGGCGGTGGCGCCATTGATTGGTCGAACGAATCGCGAGAGAAATTAGGGTTTCAAAATTGATTGAATTCGATTAGCGGAGAAAATGACAATGCAATTACACTACGTTTCTACGTATATACAAAGATGTTAAATCAGAAAAACCCTAGAAATTGAAATTTGAGAGAGACAAAGAGAGAGGAGTGAGAGAGCTAAAAGATAACCGATAAGAACGATTAGAGTTTGTACCCAAAGGGGGGCGGTCTGTAAAAGATTAAAAAGAGAGGAGATAGGGTTTGTTGAGAATTGAGAACTTAGTAATAACACTAAGTCCCTACAATTTTATGTTTTTTCAAATAAGTGTGAATTTACCACACTATCCTTTTCTTATTGGACAACCCAATCAAGCGGCGGCTGATTTAATAGTTATTAAGGAATTTTATTTTATTTAAATACACGATTAATTGAACTCAATCATTTTGTAAATTGATTTTATTTAGAGAATGAAGTATTATCCATATACATCTTTCTGCCAAAAATCCTTGTCTTCCTCCCCTTTCTCTACTATTGACTCTTTTCATAAAACACAAGCATGTAAAATACCCAACTTGTATGAAGTAGAATACTTTCCTCAGTCTGAATCTCATCTCTTCCTCTAAATAAAATCCCCTTTTTAAATGTATATAGAAACCCTTTGTGTTTCTTTGCACATACAGTAAAAGTTCTTATAAATCCTCCTTTTCCTAAGATCAAGAAGCATGTTTAGTGCACCAACTCCCTGCCTCTTAGGCAGAGCAGTTTGTATCCATCGACATACCCGACTTCTGAATCTTATTTTGGATTAGAGAAGGATTCACCTATGTACACTTTGGAGGGATTAGATTTTGCTCTCATCTATCATACACGAAAAGGTTTACCAATCGCATCTTGTATCACTCTTGTTGACACAAGATTCTCCAACTATGAACACACATGCATTGGGACAATCTAAATAATGTTAAATGCGGGAACAATCATGATTACGTTGTTTTCAAATTTCAAACAGTTGTCATCATTCTTAAAATTATAGATACAAATCATTGGTGCTATCTCAGATGTCTCCACGTACATGGCCACCCTCCATGACCAGGTAATCTATAAGGTTAAAAATCGTGCTATGGACGTGGCACTCTCAAATCAAACAAATGATTCCATCTTTATCAATGTGGAATCAAATCAAGTCCCCAACTGTACATACATTCCGAAGCAAATCCCAAAAGAAAAATCTGCAAAAACATTTTCCTACAGCCTGGATCATAAATTACGAACAACATGCAACAATGGCAACAACATTGGCACAAGCCTTTTCTATTGAGTTTTTATTTACAAAAACTATTAGTGGAAAGACCAAGATAACATTTGAACCATCCCAACCTTCCGATGTTTCATTTTCAACCCAATTTGCCATTGATTTAAACACTAAATCTACGGCTTCACTAAATACGGAAGCCCAATTTGGCGTACAACTTCTCATGATCCAAACAGCATAGCCTGTTTAGAAAACTCTGACCCGTACCAAACAACCGATCTCAGACCAACAATCTCAACAGACCAAAACCCATAACTTCTGATACCTTCTATGAGGTATATAAGAATAGAACTCTAGGGTTTAATAACCTTGTCGAAGATACTGGCAAATACCAATTCATTTTCTGGTATTCTGCTCCTCCTAAAACAAATCACACACCTATCAAACCTACTAAATGAAATGATCCGTCACCATTACCCTTACTAAACTCAATATGTACTAGCCTTTTTTTCCACCAACTAATGCACAAGAAAATCCAATCACCCATGAAAAAATGTCTTGTTAAATAAAGCCCACAGTCAGGACTGTTACAAAGGAAATGACTTCTCTCTCCCAGATAGATGCAGCCCTTAACTAGCAAATAGAGAATTAGATGGCCCAAAATGCCTACTTACAGAAAAATCAATGCTATTATCTTCAAGATTGAATCCCAACTCCAACAACAGCAACATTAGTTTGTTGACCCAATTGAAGCCTTGAAACAACACATAAAAAAGCTCCATCATATCATCATGCAACATGTCCAACTGTCATTACCTTTTGACCACTATTAAAGGGAAATCAAAGGTCCAATTGCCTTTGTAGACCTCTGTACCTGCCGATTAAACATTCTCTCAAGCTTCACATCAAGACCTACAGCCCACCCAACAATCAGCTCCTTAGCCTAATCTAGAAACTATTCCATAGCCAACCCAAACATAAGTCTCCTCCTCACAAACTTAACCACAACCACCACAATTAGCCATAAACCCTTTATGTTAGTATCTTCAAAACCTCATTATTGTAACTCCTGAATCTGATAAAAGTGAAGATGATACAACAATTTTGCCCTTATTAACTTAACAATCCTCACATGTTGAGTCCTCTACCACTCATCAAGCCCCAGAGGTTCATATTCCATCAGATGATAAAAACCCTGCACCACAAACAAACTAAATTTTCAACACTCTTCCTATTTATCATTCCACAGAAAAACATTATCTTTTCACCTTTAATGACTACGTCCTAGCAGAATAGAGAAACAGGATTCATCAAATGACTTCTTGGTGCACCTTTTAACTCCTCAAATCAAGAACGATACTGAAAAATGTAATCCTAGATTTCATTTCCAAAATGACATGATGAGAATGGTGGCTACACCTAGAATATAGCTAGACAGAAATTATCAGTTTTGCCATGATTGGTGAATTTATATTCTACATCTACGCAGAATTTTAAGATAAGGTCTGCAAAAAATTCTTTCAATTAAAATGTTGCTCCTTCAAACAAAAAGATCTTGACAAACATTTCAAAATTGTTCGCCAAATATTCTACTTAATTGGTAAAGTAGATGACCCCAACATAAAACAAGTTTACCTAAACTAGCTCTCAAAACCTCTTCGTGCAAAAACTTTGCGATACTATAAGGCACAAAAGCTCAACCTAGCCTAAGTGTCACTTGGAGATTTATACCAACAGGTCCAAAACCAGTTCAAAAAGCTTTGTAATAGCTCTAAGTTTTTTAAGAATTATTAAAAGTTAGAGAAAAAGTTTGGCAGAGCTTGTGAAAGATCCTATTTGAAGATAAAATACAGAGGAGACAACTTTTGTAAATGCTCCTACAAACGAAAGAACAAGCAACCTCATTTCTTTAAACTTCCTGAGAAGAAAAGATGGCCATTCAAACGATTCTTCAACAAAAACAATACAATGGGAACAAAACCAACAAGATGTCTTATAAGTAAAAAACTTAGACATTTTGTGAATAATATCTTAAAAAAGAGAAAAGACAAAAATCTTAAAAATAATTCATTAATTCTATCAAGTTACAAAAGTCTGACTTAACCACAACAACTTCATTAACCATACCAAACGTCCCTGTCCTCATACAACCTACAAAATATGGCCTACCCATTGAATTAATTGCTCTTATTGATATAAGGGAGTTACTTCAATCCTCCACCCAACAAGAATAACTCCCGAGTATTGGAAAATTTATACTCGTAATTTTCAAGCTGCAAATAATAAAATCTTTACAATAGACATGATCAATAAACCTATTTCCATTGAGTTCTTTCCAAGACTCATGATTAAGCATAGGTTTATTGAATCGAAAATTCCAAACAAAGATCTTATTGTTGGATTTGATATTCTAGCCTAACTTTTCAAGAAAAAAAGTTTACATAAGATCATATGGGTTAATAATACATAGATCATATGTTTACCCTTAGATCCAGCACACAGCCTACAACTTAACCAGCCGAAAAGATGACATCCTGGCCTAAACTGCTGCAATCTCAGCCTATATTATTGCAACATCAACAGCTGAATCACACTCAAAATTCTTGACAAGGTGTTCCAATCCACTTTGGAAAAGCAAAGAATTTTGGGTTTCTCTTCCATTTAAAAACCATAAAGATCTCAGCCCAATAAGCCACTTAAGAATGAATTCAGACATTTGACTCTAGCCATTGAAGAACTAAAAGGTCTACAACACGAAGGTCTCATTAAGTCAACCAATTCTCAATAGGCGTGCCAAGCATTCTATGTTAACTAAAAAAGTCAACAAATCCATTGAATTTTGGGTTTCTCAATCTCTTTCTCCCAAATAGACAGATGGTTTTTGCAAATCTTGCTAAAGCAATTTTTTTAAAAAAAATTTAACCTTAAAGTAGGATTTTAGTAATTGAGAATCAAATCAAAGGAAAGATTCAAAACAACGTTATTTATATCAGACCATCATTATCAACAAAAAACAGTAATGCCTTTTGGATTAAAGACAACCTCATTAATATTCCAAAAGGCAATGACCAAAATTTTCATTTCTTTGGCAAATTGCATATTGATCTACATTAACGATCTTTCTGTTTTCTCAAAAGATAAGACCACTCATACTCGGCATCTCTAAAGATTCCATGAACTATTACTTTAATATGGAATAATGCTTTCCAAGAAAAAGTGTTTCTTCTTCAAGTAACAAATTGAATTCCTTGGAATGACTATCTCATAAGGATAGTATAAATTACAACCACACATCGCCAAGCATTTCCTTGATTTTTCGGATAAAAATCGCACTACCAAGCAGCTCCTTGAGATGTTTTCAGTAACAGTAAAGTGGTTTAAACTGGCCTAGATATATAGTCAAAAAATCCATACGGATAACTGGGCTTTTGTTACTATTGGACAATATACTCCATAGAGTCAAATTGAGCTTTCAAACCGTTCATTTCCCTTTGATAGAGGTCAAAAGCTAATGACAGTTGGACATGCTGCATCATGATGTGATGGAGCTTTTCTATATGTTATTTCAAGGCTTCGATCGGGTCAGTGAACTGATGTTGCTGTTATTAGAGCTGGAACTCAATCTTGAAGGCAGTAGCATCAATTTTCTGTAAGTAGGCATTCTGGGCCATCAAATTCTCTGCATGCCAGTTAAGGGCTGCTTTGGCCTGGGAGAGATGAGTCATTTCTCCTTTAGGAGTTTTAACTGTAGGCTTTATTTTCCAAGTTATTTTTTCATGGGTGACTGGATTTTCTTGTGTATTGATTGGTGGAAAAAAAGGCAAGTACACGAGGACTTGAGGAACTGATTTTGATTGGGGTAATGGTGATGGATCATTTCATCCAATAGGCATGATAGGTGTGTGATTTGTTTTAGGAGGAGCAGAATACTAGACAATGAACTGATATTTACCAGCATCTTTGCCAAGGGTATCATACCCTGGAGTTCTGTTCTTGTGTGCCTTATAGAAGGCATCAAAGGTTATGAGTTCTCGTCTGTTAAGATTGTTGGTTTGAGGTCTGTGTTTCTTTTTGGTCGAATGGTACTAGTCAGAGTTTTTTAAATAAGTTGGACAATAACAGACTGTTATTTGGATCATGAGGAGTCGTACACCAAATTAGGCTTCCATCTTTGATGAAGGTGTAAATTTCTATAGTGTTTAATCAATAGCAAATTGGGTTGAAAAAGAAACATCCGAAGGTCGGGATGGTTAGAATGTTATCTTGGTCTTTCCACTATTAGTCCTTGTAAATAGGGACTCAATAAAAGAGACTTGTGCTAATGTTATTGCCATTGCTGCATATTGTTGTTCATAATTTGTTATCTGGGCAGCAGGAAAAAGTTTCTGCAACTTTTCTTTTAAGATTTGCTTTGGAATGCATATGCATCTGAATACTTGATTTGATTCCACGTTGATAAAAATAGAATTATTTGTTTGATTCAAGAATGCCACATCCATAGCAGGTTTTGAACTCTGTAAATTAACTGGTAGTAGAGTGTGGCCATGTATGTGGGGACATCCGAGAGAGCATCAATGATTTGTACCTATAATTTTAGAAATGACTACAACTGTGGGTTCTGTACATACATGTTGAAATTTGGAAACACCATAATTGTGACTGTTCTTGCATTTACCGTTGTCTGGACTGTTCCAATACATGCGTGTTCATAATTGGAGAATCTTGTATCGACAAGAGCGATACGAAATGTGACTAGTAAACCTTTTCGTGCATGATAGGTAAAAGCGAATCTAATCCCTCCCAAGTGTTGTACATGAGTGAATCATTTTCTAATCCAAGATCATATTAGGAAGACGGGTATATCGATGGATACAAACTGCTCTGCGGAGTTGGTACGCATTAAATCTGTTACACTAAACATACTCCTTGATCTGAAGAGAGTGAGGATTTGTAAGAGTTTTTACTGAATGTGCAAACATGATAAGAATTTAGAAAGGGTAGTTTATTTAGAGGAAGAGATTTAGTGTGAAAAGTATTCTATTTCGTACAAGTTGGATATTTTATATGCTTGTATTTCACGAAAAGAGTCAATAATAGAGAGAGAGAAGGAAGGAGCACAGGGAAAGGAGGAAGACAAAGATTTTTGGCAAAACGATATGCTTTGGGAAAACTTACATGAATCTGAGTGGGTTGTCTCTTTACATTCATTATTTGCATGTTTGTTTAACGACACTAACATGAACTGAAATTTGACTTCACTGTGTTGTTGTTTACTATTTTATTTTATTAATAACATACAATATAAATAACATATAATATTTTTTATATATGACAAAATAATATAATAAATATTATATCAAATATAGTATTTTTTTATTTAATTTATTATAATTTAATTCAATACAATTCATTTAAAATAATATAATTGAATAATACGTACTATTAAATACACTCTATTTATTTTAAAATTTTTGTTTAAATTTTAAATATTTTATACTGATTATTTTAAATTTTATATTTATTTTTTAGAATAATTCATTATATATTTTGAATTGTTTGTTAGAAGATATATGTTATGTAATACAATAGCTTTTAAATTGGAGATTCAATATCTAAACTAATGCCATCTTTTCATAAAAATATTCTCAAACAGTTAATATTAATTATTAATAAATAAATAAATTTTACTAAAATTAAAAAAAAATCAGTAATTTAAATTTTAATGGACTTTTAATCTATTTTGTAACTACATAAATTATCATCTTGTAAAATGTAACTAGGAAAAAAACACACACAACAAAACCTAGCTAGTAAATTCTGAATGTAGCTAGCAAGTAGCATTTGAGGTAACTGGGACAGCAAATGGCTATTTCCTGCCAAGGCTTCATCAGTTATACTAATAATCCCAACACGTTCGAGATGTGATCGCTTCATTCGTCGTTCACAATTGGTGGTAATTGACAGAAAAATACCTGAATTTGCACTACGTTGATATGACCCAATCTCCTTGTTCTTTTCCGGGGGACACGACACGAGTGGCTCTATCGTTCTGATGCAAGCCTAATCGATCTAGCAGATCATGTAAATGCATTTAAACAATAAGTTGAAAGAATTATCACGCATTCATTCTTGCAGTTTCCGATCCTTTACCTCAGAAGGTGCTCTATGCTCTTGCAAGAGCTTGCAGTTACGACGAAATGTTACGACTGGAGTGCGTAGATTCCTTATCAAGAATTCCTTTGACATTTTTATAGGGTTGAACAGATATTTTGCTGCTCCATCAATTTCCAATTCATATTGCTCATAAAACAAGAATGCAGTGAATGCAAAAATCAGAGTTGCATTGAATTCCGAGATCAATCTGGAGAAAAATATTAACTGACAAATAGAAGGACCACTAAAGAATACCAAAATTAATAGTTGCTTACCTACACCGATCACCAAAGTGAGCGATGGCAGCAGCAACTTGAAAACATGAAGAGAAACTGCAACCTGAATGAATTTTACTAAAGTGTAAGGCTAAGTTTTCAACAGAAAACATCAATAGCACAGAGCAAAAGAAGACTAAACATGGAAGTCATTCTGAGGCTCTGGCATATGAGATTAAAGGACAACAATGATTGCTTCTTCGTTACGAAATTCACAGAAGGTCGCGCAATTTTCTTACCTAACGGGAAATGTCTTAGATTTTGAAGGACCATCCTTTTAAGTTGCTAAGTATCACAATGGCCAGAAACTGCTTCTAGGATGTGTTTTCCAAGACAAAACAGACATAATGTCCATGCCCATTACAATAAATAGCATTGCCATAAAAATTACATTCATGGAATCAACTTAAGGCAACTTCCACATAATAGGCACTACATGGGCATCAGAATCACAATCCATACCTTGAAGAAGTTATTCCAATCACCTCCTTTTGCCAATGATTTTATATTCTGAAACCCCAATGTTCCACAAAGATGCAATTGTTGCAATTGAATCTTTTATTAGGTTTCTGAAATTTCAAAACAAGAAGAAGGTATGCTCCGAACATTGAAGGCAAATCTGCACAAAATGGAAAATAGTCAATAGATAAAACTACAATCTTCTGTAACAAATGAGTTAGACAATACAAATACATGAAAACCATAAAATTGGAAAGGTGACAGCTTGCATAGCTCATAAACCAATCACATACACAAGAATTCTAATGCTAAAACACTCTAGATTCAAGACCATAAACTGAGACATTCTTGAAGAAACATGGGTGGGATTAGCATCTAAAAGGCAATAAGAAAGATCAAATTCCTTCACACGGCCCAGGGGACTCTGGGGGCAGAAATAGAGAGCTCTACAAACAGACAGACATGCAAACGCAATAAAGAAGGGGGCAAGTGGTAGCAGAAAATGAAAAACAAGAAACAGTGCATCCATTTACATTCCAAAAAGAGAAGAATTTAGAAAATGAATAAAATAAAATTTTGAACAAGAGAGGAAAGGAGCTGATTGTTAAAGAACTAGAAAGCATGGTTATAATTATGCTATTGAATCATGATAATACATTCCTAAATAAAAAGTCATAAAGGAAATCTTTTGCTTCCAGCCTTTTCCTTAACTCTTTTCATTTATTATTAATTTCTCAACCAACTGCATCACAAAGTGATGCCTAACCTCCCAATTTAACTTTTGTGTTGTCAGAAAAGAATTATTGGACATGTCAAGATAAATTAACCCAGCCATTTCAACATGTTTGCCTGATTGAACTTCAGATGCCGGGTATTAATTTCACATACACATTGAATGCGGAGAAGGAAACCTTTAATCCTTCCACCCATCTCCTTCAAATATTTGTCTTTTGCCTACCAAAACTCAAAAGGAAAAAAGAAGAAACAAAATACTGAAGGCAGACAACAATCCTTCCATTGGACACATCAGGCTTTCCATGAATATGGGCTGATTATTCCTCGGTCACCTCCCTTCTTTTATAGATAGTCTAGTTCTACTTGCTATTGCTATTGCCCACAGGAAACAAGGTGCAGATACATAAATAATGACAACAGTTTGCATTTTCCATAAAATCATATGAATGCAATAGAGGTCCTAAAGATTGTAAAATTTGACTTCATCAAATTCCACAAATCAAGCATTTGAAAATTAGAAAAGCTAACACAATATATTACATGAAGAACCCATTCAACAATAGACAGATAATAAAAAATATATATAGGTATGAAGAAAGGTATACAAAATGAAAGTTAACTTACTTCCTGGGAAATAATTGGTGAGTATCCAATATGTTTTTGTGCTGCAGTGCAGTCAAAGGCTCTGGGGCATGAGGCTGATTGAACAATGTATTGTGCTGATTGAGAATGAGTACACGATCTGAGCCCCAACTTTTCATGTTTTTATTTGACAAGTATGATAATATACCCTACCAACCAGGTAGGAAGTTTTATAAATGGTCTGCAATTAAAAAAGGTAGAAACTCAAGTGAACACACATTATTTGAAAATCAAAGAAAAAGCGTTAGATAAAAGAAACAAGAATTAGCCTGTGCCTTAGTATTCAATGCAGCATCATGAGGAAAGCATGCCAGGAAATCAAAAGTCAAGAAGATAGGCCAACATGATAAAAGTGAAATCCAGCCTTTACTCAATTCAAACTGTCTAATGAAACCTTCTTGTTTGATTTATCAAAAGGATAAAGGTAGGGTTGACATTTGTTCTACTAAATGACAAGTATATGTATGAATGTGTTTATGAGTGGAATGGAATATAACAGTGTATTCACCATAACAATATCCTTTTTTTGGTAATTCAGTCGATATATCTAACAGCTGAAAATTAATGAGGCAGAAAAGAAAACAAGAAAAAATTTAAACATCTTAGACTGAAAATGTTCCATTATAATAACAATGTTCAGCACTTGCAAATTCTCGCAACAGACAATCAGAAAGCTCCTGCTGCACAGATGTGAGCATGAGTGACATTCTCAACATAGGTGAAGTCGGACATATTATCTCCACTTCCTATAATAAACTGAAATGAGAAATCTTTTTACTCCCAAAAAGAGCAAATGAAGTACTTCGTGTGCCTAAGAATATAAAATCACATAGAGATACAATTTCTCGACTGAAGATCTGATGAAAAAAATAAACCTCACGATAATCAGGCAGCAGTCAACACAGCATATTCAAGAATCATCACTAAATAGGTTTCATTGTAGCTAGAGACTTGAGTGAATTATTTCAAAATAAAAAGGAAAAGGCATGGATAGTCCTGAAAAAGATTTCAGAAAAGGTCTATAATTGCATTCAAATATCTGTCTGTCAGCATCAAAAATTTCAAGACAATGAAATTCATTATGTTCAACAACTCATGAAAGCATCAAAGTCAATGCAGTGATAGTATGTAAACTACCCATAACATGATGTACACAAATTGTCATCAAACCTTTGTCCAACCAAATTTTGCTAGATTCAGTAGAAGAGGTACAAGCTGTGTGTCTCCTACTCCAAAGACATTGCTCGGGCGAAGAGCACATGTTAAAAGACCATCGATATCATTAGCAAACAGCACTAGGGCTTCTGTTTGAGACTTAAGATCACACATCATGTCCTGAAACTGTATCGTGTACACATAAGAAGATCAAAGGATGATTAGCTAAAACGACATGCTAAAAGCCTCCAACAATAAATTCTCTAAGGAACAAACATACTTTCCAGCAGCATGTCAGGGCATCTCCATTATGAATATCATGCCATCAAACACAACATCTGCAATGTAAATGAGTCTTCTAGCTTTGCATTCCCGGCAAGCAGTGATGACATTTTTTGCGCCTGATGTAAAATAAAATCCGAAGCAATCATTAATGACCAAAAAATGTTTTGTTGTAGTTAGAAAAAAAAACATTTAGTTCATTCAGATGTCCTAATTACCTTGGACTATGTTTATGTAGCAACTATAGAAATCATCCGTGTTCAGATCTGTGGCATCCATATAAAACACAATGCATGCACCATCAAGAGCTGCGTAAGGTAACAGCAACGTGCAAAGTTATCTACTGCCCCAAATCTTGTAATTGAACAATGCGCAAGGTAGATACTTCACTCTCCTTTTGTTTACAAATTTCTAGCTGTAACTATCAAACATTTTCTTAGCAGATAAAATTTGATTTCACATAAGTTCTTTTTCTGAATTTTATCAGCAACCAATACGCATGTAAAATACATACAAGTAAATATTCTTCGCACAATTTTTTATACATACAAAATTCACAACAACCCATGGTGTTCTATTTCAAAAACTTAATGCCTCACTCAATTCTCAATTTTTCTCAGCATCCAAAATAATTCCAACTCAACAGTCAATTAAAAGTTAAAAGAAATCGCTTCTCGTATCTTCGTTTCCTACATTCTCAATAACCAGAACACGCAACTAATATAGACACATATTTATTTCTCACATATCTTGAAAGCGAGCTACGTATTCAAACAACGCGCATTTGTGTTTTCATTGTTGTTAGTATTTACTTTCTTAAATTGAGAAATTCAAAACTTTCAGTTCTCATATTTTCTATTTCCACGTTTTCCCGGCGACCAAACAGCATCAAGTACGCAGAAAAATACATGCAGAGACATACAAATATACATACGTTTCCTACGTTATGTGACGCATATCTCAAATTTTCAGCATACCTTTTTTGATTTGAGAGATGTCGCGGACGTCGACTTGGTGATACGCGGCGCGACCGGAGGAGAGCGAATCGGAGAGGTGAGAGTTGGACTCGGAGGAGGCGAGTTCAATAGACTGAGCGGAATCGGCGAATCGGACGATCCAGTTGTCGATTTCAACAGAGTAATACCAGCGGTCTTCCCAAGAATCCTCTCCCGTTCAGGACCACGCAGGTCCTCGGGATCGCGTCGTCGTAAGGCACGCCGTTTGAGGCCATTTCTTTGTAACTTTCTTCGAAGAATTCGACGTCGTTTTGGAGAGAGTGTGAGGAAAGAAAAAAATGAGTCGGTTTTTTTTTATTTGATCAGAGTGCGTTTGGCGGGGAAGAAAGTTGTTTCCGTTAGATTGCTTTGTTGACTGTAGAGTGTTTTATAGGTGGCGGGCCACAGAATCACGTGGTCAATTTTCTCTATTTGGAAACGTCTAGATCCCTAATGTCTAATGATTTGATACATTAGGACAATATTTATTCGGTCGTATCAAGTACGTCCTTAAAGATGGCAGAACTTCTTGCAGTGACCTGCAGGAGCTTGCCCCCGGACGGGAATCTGTGACAAGTTCATGTCCGAAAGGCCCGTTGTCATCGCCTCAACATGGCACACAGTTAGCCCATAATTTAGAAGGCCCCTTCGAGGTCCCATAGTTTGAAAGCCTGAGAGCAAAGGACCAAACAAATGTGTAGTTTGAGCCGGTCAAGAGCTGGCACGTGAGCTTTATATAATTTTTATACATATTTGATATACTTTTTTAAAAAATTTGTATTTAGGCTCATGGGCCGCTCATTGGGCCTCATTCATTTTATGTGGGCCTAGTTGGTGTTATTTTTTGCAACCGAGTCACTTCAACTCAGTCTGGTTGACCCTGAAATTATTTAAGACTACGTTGAGATCGTTAAACTTTGTTATACTTTTAAGTGCATGGTAAGTAAAGTATTTAATAAATAATTATTTTTATTTAATAATTAATATTTTATTATTTACTCTCATGTATTTAAAAATAAATAAATATAATTTTAAAATCACATAATATTATCAAACGGTTGTGCCATCTTCTACCTAGGCTAGTGCCCCATAAATTATGGGAGCAGGGCCCATGTAAATATTTGGTATTCTCAACCAGAGAAAACACAGACAAGGACTCATGATAATGACGATTAGATGTTGTCAATGTAAACATCACACGTTACAAGTATCTAAGTTGAAGAAACTGTAGTGCAAATGCACGGATTTCTTCATATTTATCATCCTTTAGCTGTGCATATCCCGCATGTACTTAGACCATCAAGACTTGATGACCGACCAATTGATTCCCACCGAGTATTGTCAACTAACGACCAACTTCCGACATGTGAGATGTTACAAGATTGATCGTTTATTGACAACACTCGTTAATGCAGTGTAACCTTTTGTCATATAAGACTTTCTGTCAAAGTGGATTCCTGGTGTTTGAATTTTTTGTCGTTTCCTAAAGTGGCCAATTGCGCACTAAACTCATGCTCAAGAAAGATGCAAACTTCAGGGAACTTTCAGATATCTGAAAAAAATTACAGTGTAAACACTGGGGGTTTTATAGGCAAATGCATCAGGTTACCACTCTGTACACAAATAGAAATACTACAAATTATCTTAGAAATTATCCTTTGCTCGACGGATGACACCCAAGGCTTCTGAATCATCTACTGTGTCTGTAATACCTAAAGACTGCCGGATTTCCAGGTTAGAAGGGCGAAGAAATGGATTGCATAACTTCTCCGTCTTTAGAGTTGTCGGAATCTGGAAAAAAGCAGCCAAGTCAGCACACTTGTTAAGAAAATGTTGGTGGATAAAGAATGACATTTACCAAAAAAGAGGAAACACCCACAGCCTTCAGAATCAGAATGAATTTGAAAAAGATTTATATGTCATCCAATCAAATATGACAAAATGAGGAAGGGATACGTCCTGTAACAGACCCCTTAAATTTTACAAGAACCAAAAAAGGTGGTGGTTTGCTGGGGTTGTCAAAGGAGTTGATGCAGATCCTCCAACATTTGATCTCAAGGTCTGCAGCCCAAACCAGGGCCAAGAGCAAGCTCATCCAGCTCAAACAAAGGGGATTTGTCTGGCTCCTCGTAGATTGGCGTAAACCAAGAAGATCACTAGTGCATTGCAACAAATAGCAAAGACAAGGAGGAACACAGTAGCTTAACAAGCTACAACAGACAAGTATTTACTACAATCAAGTATAAGGCTTAAGATCTAGCCACATGCACACTTATGAGACAAATTTAAGATCTGATGAACAGCTCGTGCTTTCATGCAAAACAAACTACCAAGCTTCCACCCCAGTTAAAAATCACAAATCATATAAACAGAAAGACAACTCTCAGAAGAGATTCAACAAACTAGAAACCAAAAGAAGAAAGTCCTAGAAATTACTGTGGCCATGCCCTTGCTGCAAAGCTGGGCTACAACAGCTGCATAGGATTGGAGTGCCTCATTCTTGGGTTCAATAGACAATGCAAACTTTGAATTACTCTGTAAAAATACCAGAATCATAGTTAGAATCCATTGCTTAACTTGACCGAGCAAGCTTGAAAGGTAAATTGCTGAATTGAAACATGAAAAAACAAAATTTTGAAAAAAAAATTACAAACCAGTGTGTATTCATGACCGCAATATACTTGTGTATCATCTGGCAGAGACATGATCTTTTGAAGAGAAGAATGCATCTGTAACACAGATAACCATGACAAAATCACAAGAAATTGCTACTTATCTGTTTTCAATGAGAAAGCTCTTTCCATGAATTAAAGACGGACAACATTTTGAACTTTCAATCAAGTAGTATGTATCTTAAGGAAAAATGTCTTCAAGTGTGACAAATAAACATTGAGTAAAACAACATCTGTGGTTTATTCCTTCTCTTTCACAAAATAATACTGCATTTGTAATTTTTTACATAGATATATAAAAATGAATCTCATAACTGTATAGTAAAAGGTTTGACACCATTTAAGAACCTTGTTTTAAAGAAGAAACTAATGGCAAAAATTTTCAATTTTCTGAAAAAAATTGACTACAAATAAGGTCCCTTTTTACATGTGTAACAATAATAGATAGGTTCATAGAATGACAGATTTGAATATCTTCTAACGATGACAAATCACAATTTCTAATTAAACTACATCTCAAGTGGCCATAATTATTACATATTCAGAGTTCTTTAGCTTTAATTTCTAGATTATACTGGTCAACAACCAAAAAAACGTGTCAATTTAACATAATATCATCTACATACCATAGTTTTAACAATGAAAAATTCCAAGCCAATAATAATGGAAATGCATGTCAAAACTTACCTCCTCAGCGGTGCCTTCAAAAAGCTTGCCACAAGATAAACTGAACAAAGTGTCCCCGGTAAAAATAGCCCCTGATCCAGGAAAGTAGAAGCTAATATGGCCTGCTAGCAATTAATAGCGATACAACAAATCAGAAAAGTGGAATGATCCACATTAAGGTATAATGAAATGGAAAACCACATCAGTAATGATTCTACATCAGAACATAATCTGCACATGAAATAGACAAGGCATTCTTAGAATATTAACTTCATATATGATAACAAGGCACTAGAAAACATGATGCAAGGTCTAAAGAAATTCAATATTTGAATGAATATCAAGTTTATACTGCAATACACTAGACGAATCATTGGAGACAGGTCCATTAAACAACTTTCACATGACCTGCAATGGATGAACCATGGAATCTGTCTGAAAATGGAAATCATAGTCTGAAGAGCCTAAGAATATTTTCTTCTGTAAACAGCTATAACGTCATTTGATTGTCCATCAGGAAAATAAATGAAACAAGATACCCTCAACTTCTTTGATGGATCAACGAATTTTTTACAATTTAAAAGATGATGGAATTTTTAAAGCTCACACCAAAACATGTAGACTCCATGATGGAGGTAAGGGAACTAAATTCAACGAATGGTCAAATGAATCTCCTTTCATTTAGTAAAACAGAACTACAGAAAAACAATTTAAAGTGTTTAAATAAAGGGGCCATATAATCTCATTTTTAGTGCATCCCTAGGTCATATTGCTTCTCAAGGCATTTCTACAAATGAAAAAAGTTTTTAAAAAAATTCTAGCACTAAATAATTGTTGGAATGAAAAGAAGTCTTTGAAATGAGTATTTCAAAGACATAAACAAAAAACAGTCATGCAGAAGCTGATATTTAAAAATAAATAAATAAATAAAAATGAATTGTTTTATCAACATCATAAAGTAACAAAAAGCAGGTAAGGATTCCATAATCTGGGTGAATAATAATATATGACCTTGCGTATGACCAGGGGTTCCAATCACATGCACCTCATGACCAGCAAACATCCACTTGTCTCCATCATTCAGAACTATATCAATGCCAGGAATTCTATCCTTGTCTACACCTGAACCAATCACCTACGAGCAACAAAGGAAAGTATAATGCTCCAAAAAATTCACACGCATCAGAGAACTACCTCATATAAACAATACTTGTTTCTCTTCGTAATAATAAAAGTACCTTTTATTTTAATTTGGCCAAGACCTTGGGCTCAAATTATAAACAATATAAAGAGACAGAACAATGATCAAAAGGATAATTATAATAAAAAAAAATGCTCAGAGTCAGTCATAAAATTGAATGCTGTAATCATTATTAACAATAACAAAGCTTTTTTTGACATCAGCAATTTATCGCATTTCAATGACCTTGGCTATCATGGCAAAAATTATCATTTTCATTTTGACACACGCAACAAACTCATCAACTGACCAATAATTATTTCATTTATTAGTTTATGTTCATCTGTGCATCAATTACTCATTTTGAATGAGATTCACTGGCGAGGGTTATGAGAGAGAGATAATATAACCATACCTTCGCCCCGTACCTTGCTTTTAGTTCCATATTACCACCAGTGTGATCATGATGATGATGTGTATTTAGAATGTAAGTCAAATTTCTGTTTTTCCTGCTCAAAGCTTCTATTACAGGTACAGCTTCAGAAGGATCAACAACTCCAACAGTGCCTGTGTCCATATCATGTAAAAGATATGCATAGTTGTCTCTGAGACATGGAACCTGAAAAAAGAAAGTAATTAATGGAGATACAACAATAGACATTACCATAGAAGTTTTTCATGCACCACATACTGTGAATGTAGCTAAGTATAACTCTCTCTTAGCACTCACTAACCACATTGGAAGAAAGAAAAGACAGAACATGGGTAGGAGTACCACAAAAGAAAATCTCATTTGACTTTTGGTGTATATGGAACATGTCCAAAGTCCAAACTGTTTCTGGGCTAGTTGGTTCAGCTGGTAAAACTTATCGTGGTGCAAGAGATTTGGGGTTCAAACCCTGCCCACATCAGGTTGGGACGGATGTTTATTTCTTATGATATTTAAAAAAGGGAAAAAAAAAGATTAAAAGAAAACATCCAAACCATTTATTTATTGCAAATATGGAGTACTAAGTGGTGTCAGTTTTTCAGTTCCTGCACCAGATCAGGCAGATCATTTGGAAGAACCCTTTGTAGATGAATGAAGGTAATTCATGCTCTGAATGGTGTAAATCAAAAGAAGCCCCCATCTCTGATCAAGCAAGACAATAAAGATGACAAGGAAGCTTGATGCATGCATGACTAAATAACAAAGGAAAGTCGGTAAATTGTTAAAAATGCAACTTCTACATCATTTTGATGCTATAAACAGGGTGCTGGGAAGACAAAAGACTTTACATACTATAACGAGGTGCCAAAGGAAAACAAGTAATGGTCAAATATCAGAGAGGGCAAAATCATTTTCACCTGCAATTATGGTATTCTACAGACCATTTTAAGGATATGATGCATACTAGGAAGATGAAGATAAAAGAATTCTATTTAAATCAAGACCAACAAAAATGACAGAGAGAGAGTACAGAGAGCAGCCATTATATTTACATTCTAAAGCAAAATGATGAGAGATCAACTCACCAATTCAATTTGCAATGATGAAGACATGTTGGAAACACTGCAAAACTGAGTGACTCTAAGAGATCGACTAGCCAAGTGCAATGTCTTGAATGGCATTGATAACAAGCGCATGAAACCATACAGAAGACCATTTCTAAAGCAAAGTTGTCTTGCTCCTGGCACTACACAGAGGCCACTCTTCCCCTAAAATAGAAGAAAAAATTTCAATCTTAATTAGCACAAAGTCATTAATTACTTGATTTAAAAGGATTAAGAAATAATCCATAAACTAAAGCACACACCAAAAGTAGAAAATAATGAAACACTTACTGCCCTCTGTAATAGAAAACTTAGGTAACAAAATTTCATATTGGTCCAAATTTTGATATTCATTTGTCAAATATAAACATTTCATGTTATGATTATTTATCACAAATTTGTACTAAGATCATATATTCAAAATACACAATTCACGCATTTCCTTACAACGTACACATGCCGTAAATTCACAATTTTACATGAAATTCCTTGCCCAAATTGCATCACCTACAAAACTTACTACCTGAAATTACAGTTTCTAACATGCAAACATATTGATAAACAGCATTTCACTAATTTCATTTTTTTTAAAGAAAAGCATGAACTCTGCATACATTTCTTGTTTGCATCAAAAGCTTCAGTTCAGTTTATCAATACCAAATACCATAAATTATGGTCCTAACTAAAATATGAAATATGACAAACTAAAAATTACAGACATCACAAAAAATAAATAACAATAATAAAATAAAAGAAAATATCAAATTTTCCTCCATTGTTTTCCACTCCAAAATTGTTACTTGCTCATATGGGCACATGAGAATTTAAAGCAACACAACATTAAATCTCCCAACGACATTGACAAAATATTTATATAAAAAAAAATTGTTAAAAAACATGGATCAAATATGAAGATATGCATCAAGGACCCAAAATAAAATCCAAAAAGAAAAAAGAAACAGAAGAAAAAGAGAGAGAGAAAACAGACCCGTGAACAACCGAAGGAGGCCATGGCAGCAGATGATGCTTTGGAGATCATTTGCACCTCTCTCTCAATCCCTCCGCCTGAAATTTTGAGAGAGAGAAAATTTCTACGGAGAGAGAAAACATTTCGGAAGGATAAAAAAACAGAGTGTTCTTATAAAGGGAAAGTGATTTTAGTGGGCTGGCATGGCAGTTGGCATTAGATGTCCATTATTTATATTTATTTTATATTACTATATTTTTTAAAAAATATTTTAATATTTTATTATTTTAATTTATTTAATATATATAAAAAAATATTATTTTTTTAAAATCACGAGAAGATAAAAAAATTTAAGGGATTTATTATTTTTAAAAAATAATTTAATTATTAAAACATATTTTTTAATTTTTTTTATGAAATTACAAAAAATCGCATTATAATTAAAAAAAATTATATAAAAAATTTAATTAATTTAATTAAAAAAATAATAAATATGTGTCATATTATTTATTTATTTTAATTTGTTGTAGATATTGAATATGTGATTTGTTTGAATTTATGACTTTTTTGGGAACCGCGACCACAAATTTAATTGATTTAAGGAAATTTATTAATTTCCGGTGATTTGGACGGCTGATAAAGTTACAGGTTGGTGAAGAAATTGAAGACATTTTAATTTCTTTTTTTGAATTTGAAGACAGTACACGTGGAGGTGGGGGCCGCCATGTTAGGCTATGATTATCTCACCAACGATGACTTTGCCTGTGTGTCACCGGTAACTACTTTTATGCTCCACGTGGCTGAACGTGATGATTAGAGATTTCATGCCTTTTATAGAAACATGTACTGCAATCCCAAGGTATTCATTTTTTTAAAAATATAAAATATATATATGCAGCTGAGCTGTTAATATTTAAAAAATATTACTCAAATTATTTTTAAATGTATTTTAAGATACGTTTAAATATAAAAATATATTTTAATCTCGAAATTGATAGAAAAAAAAATTTATATTTGATGGTTCGAATTAAACCATTCAATAAATTCACATGTTTTTCTTATTTTATTTTTATTATTATTGATCAATTTCAAAATAAATAAATATTATAAAAAACTTTGTTAGATGTGTTTATATATATTTTTTAATCTAAAAAATGTTACCAGAAAGGCTTATATTATTCAATAGTCCAACACATAAACATTTAATCAATCATGTGATGTAGTTCATATTTTTCTTTTATATCATTGTTATTATTATCATAATTGCTAAATTTTAAAATAAAACCATTCAGTTATATTTTATTATATATAATTTAAAATTTTCTTTATCGTTATTGTTATCATGATCGATCATTTTAAAATAAATAAATATATGTGACAAAATTTTATTAGATGGGTGTATATACATTTTTTAATCTCTAAAATGTTATAAGAAATAGTTATACTCGATACTCCAAGTAGAATCATTCAATAAATTATATAATGTAGTTTATATTTTTCTCTTATTTTATAATTGTCATTATCATAATCACCCGATTTTTAAATAAAAATATATGACCAAATTTCATTATATATAGTGTAAAATTTTCTCAATCATTATTATTATTATTATTATCATTATCATTATCAATTAATTAAAAAGAAATATGTCAATTTTTATTAGATGCATGTATGTAGATATTTTTTAATCTCAAAAATGTTATGACAAAAATTTATGCTCTATAGTCCAAATAGAGTCGTTAAATAAATTACGTCATATACTTTAAAATTTTCTCTTATTTTATCATTATTGTTATTATGATCAATTGTTTTTAAAATAAAAAAATTTACTGAAATTTTATTAGATATATGAATATATATATATATATATTATCTTAAAATTATTATGAAAAAGACTTAAATTCAACAGTCTAAAAATAACTATTCAATATATTACATCATATAATTTGATTTTTTTTCTCTTATTTTTTATTATTATAATAATAATTATTATTATTATTATCATGATGAGTCGGTTTTAAAATAAATAAATAAATGACAAAATTTTATTAAATGCTTTTATGTACTAATTTATAAAAATGTTTAATTTTTTTTTGTATGGTTTACTTGAAATATATAATAAACCTTCTAAAAGAAGTCTTAGCTTATGGAGCTCTCCTCTGTTTCTCTGCCTCCTCAAAGGGCTCTTTTTCTGCCTGAAAATTTCACATATTAGTAAGTAAAAATAAGCGAGTCAAGAGCTCGAGTTAAACTTAACAACGGGCTTTGGTAAGCAGCAATTCACCTCCCTATTCCCAGCAAAGATATCTTCCACAACTTGTTTTGCATATTGTGGATCATCACAATTCAAGATGTTGTCAAAAACTGAACCAGCTTTCAGCTGCAATGCAATGATTGATCAACTTATTCTGGTACTGCTGAAAGTACATTAAGACTTAAAAAAGCTTCAACTTTGATGTCATAGGTAAAACTAGCATATTTTAAAATTCCAATCCAAGGTGTGAGAAGAGGAAGCATCAACTTGAGCAGCCAAACAGATACGTGAAATCAGCTAAGTAAACAGCTGTGCTGAATTTCCAGTCAAGAAAGAAAACCCATTCACTGCTGAAGTTCACAAATTTTCTTCATTTGGATAAAAAAAAATGCCATTTTGGTTGACTATGATAACTTGAGTGATATCACGAGCAGCTACTGAAATGATATGACCATTTCATTGACCCTAAAACTTAAATCTAGCTTCCCGAGCTTATTAATCCAACAATTTTGTTGGTTTTGTCAACTTGTGAAATTAAATAACAAGAATGTTAGCCTATCATAACAATGACCAGAATGATGTGGAAATTCTTTGATCACTGAAATTTAAATGTCTATTGTTAACTTCAAGCAGAACAAGAGGAACACTCACAATAATTACCTGCCATACTTCAATTCCCACATACTTTATTGGCTTCAGCACATAAAGGTCAGGGTCATCTTCAAACTCTGAAAAATAAGAGTAAATAAGCAATGTGTTACAATGGAAGAATGAACTTCTTACAGTTGCAGATGCATGTACGATCGAATACTTGCTGCAAAAGTTCAGCCAAGCAAATGACTCTATACATGGATCCAATCAAAACGCATAAATTCCTTTTTTTTTCTTGTTTAATTGAAGAATAAGTGTTACATTGAAATAAATTTTTATATAAAATAAATAAATGTTAAATGGAAATTACATTATCTTTCTACTTGGCTAAGTAATTTATTGAGATAAGATGTCAAGGAAGTTCTATCTAGCTAAACTAATGGCAATATCATGTTCAAAGTTCTCCATTCAATTGATTTTGTAGCGCAAAAGATGGGTTTAAAGTATATGGTTAGGACTGTCAGCACCAAACCATCAGGCGAATTAACTGTTAGTCACCAATATTTTGGGCAATAGCTTATTTATATTTAAGCACACATCGCTGCACAAACTGATTAATGTTTATTTTCATTCAAAAATTTTTATATCTTCTTTGGATGAGGTTCAATGCTTATGTTCTATTCCCCAAACTTGTCCTGTGACACCATCTAATCCCCAAAATCATAGAGAGCTTGAAATTTACTTGGGTTATCAATCCATGGAGTCTTCCACCTTCCCTTGTAGCTGGGGTTCTTGATTTTCTGCACTAGCAAAATGATTTCAATAATTAGCAACTGCAGCAAAAAGATCTGGTGTCAACTTTCAGTTAAGAACTTGAAAGCACCTTGTGCTTCCATGGTCCTTTGTACACTGGATTTGGTATCTTTGGTGGCCTCCAAATTCCATCCTCTTCTTCATCCCAGTCATCAGGCTATTCAAAGACAGCAAGACAAGGTCATTCAATGACACAAGTCTGTCTGCCAAGATAAGCAAGAGGGAAAAAAAAAGAAATTACCCGCATGGTGCATGATAGACAAAGAGCCTTCTTTTGAGATCAATTTTGGATTAAAAAGTGTTAATTTCTCAGTTAGGTGGGAAAACATATGTCTTTTATATCTCCCAAAGTGAAACAGGCAAAAAATAGAACATTATACGCGTGAAATACTTGAGCAACAAACAAATCTCTTTAGCCTTTGGATCAGGAAATCTTGGCTGGAATTAAGTCATATCCCTGCAGCAAGAAGAAAAGTAAATACAAGCAAAGTTTATGTGGAATGATAACCAGAACAGTTTCAACAATCAAGAAAGAGTGCCATACATCTTACCTCTGGTTTGACATCATTAGGATCGCCAATATATTCTCAATCGTCCCAGTCTGCTGGCTGTGAATGGAAGTCCAAAAATATTATGCCAGAGAAAAAGAACTTAAAAAGAAGCAATAACAAAGCCTTATAATCAAAAGGGCAACAATAAATCATAATATTATAGAAAGATATTTAACTCCAAAATTCTACAAAATTAAATGGTGTTTTCCACCGTAGCAGATATAATCCTCAGAATAAAGAGCTGACATTTATGTTCTCAACTGAAAAAATGTGATGCTAACATTTATGTTGCAATAACAATGTCGTACCTTTTTTGCATTAGCAGCCTTGATTTTTCGAGGAGGAAGTATATCCCAGTCTGTGTACATGCTCCCGATGTCTCTTTCTTGATTATCAACAAGGATGCTGCAACTTGCATCAGGCCGAAGAATGAATGTATAGCAATGTGTTAGCTTGTCCGTTTTGCATTGTAGATCTTTCTTGATGGGATAATTCTGGCCTTGGTAGGAAAGTATCACATGAAGCTTTTTCGACTGCGAGCCACAGATACCTAGTCCAAACATCAAACTGCACAGACAAAGTGAGAGCCAGAGGATTTATACCTGTTTATAGTGAAAGTAGTAATGACAAGTTATAGGATGAATTTTAATCACAGGGAGTGTAGTTGTTGTCAATGACACTGAAATTAATATCGATATCTCACAGAGCAGAAAGCATTATTAGAACTTGATGCAAGCAAAATCTAGAGAAAGCATTATTTTTTGGACCTTAACTCAAGCTTAAACTTTTAAGTCAAGTGGTAACTTGATATGGTATCAAAGCAGGAATCTTGTGTTCAAATCCCCCAAAACTTATTCTAGTGCTAATTGAAGTCATAATAACTTTAACCCTATAGTCTTGTTTTCACGTATGGCAACATGGGTGATCCACGTACTTCCCTACACACAACATAATTGAACATATTTCACACCAATCTTTTTTCCTCATGCATTTTATATCAATAATCCCAAAGATTGATTTCTACAGAAATTTTCATCAACAAAAAATCAACCTCTTGGTTAGTTAAATATAAATACTAAAAACAAAAAGTAGATTGCTGTTGTACCTTAGATGCAAAATCATGATCAACAAATAATGAAACTCATGGTTAGTAAATAATAAATACTAAGAAGCAAAAAGCAAACAAACAGAAACAACAACTGCATCCCCAAACTGGTATGTAAATGAAAGTAGAATTGATGTACAACAACCATTCAAGATATATTAGATCCAAGAAAACTGAATTTACATTTCAGAGAGAATGGATCAAAGGAAAGTTTTAACAAATTTGACAAACCTGTAAAGGGTATCACCACCAAATTTCTTCTGATTGACATAACCAGAAAGAAGCTTAATGTAACCGCCACCACATTCAATATCCTGCTCAAACTTAATAGAGTACTGGACTACCAGAGTTCTATTCTTGTTGCTGAATTCCGGCATCTTTGCAGATATGGCATAATGTTTGGCATTGTTATAAGTCTGAATTCCTGACAGATTTCTGGCCATCATCAGTACAGCTATGATCAGAAGCACAACACTCAAAGGTTAAATGCATTTTCTTTTTCATTAAGCTAGTAACTAACCATGTCATTGAAATTTCTTGCACTAACGTGCATTGCTCTTGAATAGAAAACAACTTGAATTGATATATAGTCCGAACTCCCTTACAAATATTGAATCAATGCAGGAAAGTATCAAAACACAGCAAGTTTTTCAAAATCCCAATTGGAGGAAACAATGTTTCACACAAAATGCAAGAGAATTAGTACCCTTATCATCAGGATCTCCAGACCATTTCCCAGCTGTGTGCTTAAAAGTTCCTGCTTTTCCTTCTGCTCTTTTCCAGTCTGATAACACCCATCTTATGCACACTTTCAAAAGCAACAATAATCAGCTTTTAATCAATCATCAATAAGACAACATTCAAGAATAACTTTTTGACTTCGTTAAAAGCACTTACAAATAAACAAAGTGCTTCTATTTAATTTTGCAGTAATTTAACTGAAAACTATTAGATAGCTGCTTTTTTAAAAGCATTCAAAGTGCTTGTGAAAGAATAATCACCACATAAATGTTGTGAAAGAATAATCACCATATAAATGTTGCGAAAGAATAATCACCATGTAAACTCCAGAAAGTGCTTCTACAAGAAACGCTTATACCAAATGTGCTTTTAAAGCCACCATAAATTTCTCAATTTACATAAACTTAGCATAAAAACAAGTTCATCAAATTATTAATTAAGCATCCAACAAAAGAAGCTTCCAGACTTCTAGTCTCAGCTCTGTGACCGATCAAGATCACACACACACTAAAGATTTTAAATATGATTGATAGCTAGTTTTTATGTTCTTCTTACGGCTTACCGTCGAAGCGCTCTTCGAACAAGATTTCAGAGGAAGCGAAATTAATAAGAAGAAATGATGAAAATAAAAGCAGAAGCCGAAGCCGAAGCTGTAGCTTCTTCTTCCTACTGCTCTCTCTCATTTCTGCTAAACGAACCGTTTAATGGACGCTGACTTTGTTATTCAGTTTGCATTATGAAACATCGCCGGCAAAGCATTCTCCCAGAGGTAGAATCTCCAAATTACCCTTGTTCTTTTAATTGAACAACCGCAATTCCTTTTATTTGTTTTCGGGGTATAGTTGGTAAAAAATTAGCCGTGATAATTTGAATTACCATACCATTTTGTATTATATTACAAGAGATTAATATGAATTCAGTGCATTTAATATTTTTATTAAAAACTAAAATTTTAAATTTGACAAAATTATTAAATAATTAAACAAATTATAATTATATCATATTTTTAATTTTTATATTTTAAAATATATTTTAATATTTTTTAAATACTAATTAATTATATATATAATAAATAAATATAAATAAAAATTTAAAATAAAAAATTATATAAAATAAATTTTAAAAAATGTATAGTAACCAAATCCCAAAAGTAAACATGGTTGTCATGAATGAATTTTGCTCTTCATCATGGGGACAGCAAAAATTAAGAAACGGAACAAAACCTGAAGCTTAGAGTTTCAAGCACGTCTGCAGTGAAGACATTGTTTTATCTTTCCCAAGTGTTAAGCTGCTATTTGCAGCAATCACAATGTTTCCTGTCCTGAAACAATTTTACATTTCTAATGTTGAAAACATTCGCAACATGAGAAGTTGACATCTTACAACTGAAAGATAGCAAATAACAATTGAATGGCAATTCTTATCAATGACTAATCCAAACTGTTCTCGTCTAAATGGCATACATTTTCATGGCACACAAAGGAATGATCAACTTTCTACTCCCTTCCAAACTGTTTTCATTTCTATAATTTCAGTAAACAAATTACAACAAAAAGGGACAAATCTTTGCACTTCATATCCAATTCTGTATCACCTCCCAGTGTAGGATTTATGTACGTATAAATTAAGAAACTGAGCCCCTGGAACCACTTGGTGGTTGAAGAGCACAACTTTTGTGGCTCAAATATGGAAATATACATTGACAGTACCGAAATTTATGCAGGCAAGTCACCTTTTTGATTTTGTTGTTTCAGTTGTTCGAACACATGGCGAAGATTGTGATCCACCACCTAGTGCAGCAGCAGCGGATTCAACGTGTGTAAGGAGATACTCGTATATCTTCTTCCTTAGCCTGTCAACTGTCTCGGCTGAAACATGGGGTGTTTCTACTTCATCTTTTTTCGATCCAATCTCGTCTAGCCAGTCGTTTACACTCTTGAGCTGGGTCAACATCCCTGCTATTTGACCATTGTCTGATAACGATGAGGTATCGACATCAGCATCCAAGAATTTATCAACAAATCCCAAGAACCAATCCTGAGATTCCATCTGCAACATGTCAGCCAAGTCAACAGCCTTGTCAAGGCCGTCTCCTCTAGTCCACTCTGGTAGAGGTTGGAGCAGTGCCTTCTGACAACTGGCTGGACTGTCACCTGGTCTGCGAAGTGCACCTGTTGCAATCAGCTTGGAGCCTGCTGCTGGACGGGGTTTCCCTTGGGTTTTTGCCAAGGCATTCTTGGTGGAATTTTCAAGCACTATCATAGGTTGATTACCAGAGACGATCTTTTGGCCTTGAGCAGAGACGGTAGGTGTAAGAGTAGAATTAGGTTCTTTGCTAAACAAAGAGAAGGATGATAAATTGGTGGCTAATGCAGCTTGGAGCCAGGTGGCTGCATGCTTCCGTCTATCTGATGTGATCTTTAGTGCCTCTTCTGATGGGTTTTCTTCATGATCTGGGGATGAACCAGCCGGTAGAATTTTTGATAGAGAATCAGCAACCATGCGAGCATTATTCAAGCTCGAATGAAGGGTCAAGAATTTCTCCACAGCAGGCCGTGGATTGTCTTCTTTGGCAGAGGTAGTTAGCTCAGAATGCAAACTGCAAGATGAATAATAACAAAATATAACGAGTCAGATAAAGAGAAGGTCCAACTCCTAGGGCTAAAAATTTAAAAAGAAGAAAAAAAAGATTCTACCACAACAGAAATCATGCTCTAAATTGCACCAACGAATTCTGAATTTGTAGAATTAACTTCTTTAAGACACTCCATATTTCTCCATTATAAACCCCTTACTTACAGAACATTGTTGAGTACAGTTTTCCTGAATGCTACAAACAATTTGATGATCATAATGTTCATTGATCCAGTAATACCACCCTTGTCCTGCAATTAGTCTATGGTTTTACTGAAATCATCGATCATCATTTCTTTTGTGAGAACATACAAAATCGTTCCAGGCAAGTTTCTTGACCAGGGCAAAACAAGGCAAAGCTTTGTTCAGGCATTACTCTATATATTTTGGGATGTACTATGGCAATTTCAGACAATCTAGACACAGATCTAGCAAACAATATGAGGTGCCTTGGGGAAATTGCAAATGAAACTTGCAACATCAGAAAAAATATAAATGGGGAGCCACCAACGGCAATCCTGACCAATTATTATTAATACCACCACAATCCTGCTGGCATAAAGAACTTTCACTAAGAGGGAGAAGATTTGGTATCAACTAGTTTTGCTGGTGAGGTCTCTGGTAGTTATACATGAAGCCTTGGAATTTATTCCCCTCGTTAAAGTTAAAATGAAAAAAGGCAAAGAGCATTAAGAAAGGGAATGTGAGAACCAAGAAAAGCTTGGATCATTAGCTCTTGCAAAGAACTTCTAACAGAACTTCAATCCTTATAGCAACTAAGTCAAAATACCAGAACTCAGCCATTTTTATCCTATATTCCACAACAAAACAAAGCCACTCATGGGTTATTCTGACAGATTGCGGAGATTTGTTTATCCACACAAACAATTTCATGTAGTTTTGACCAACTCTAATTGACCTTCACTTCATGGTCAAAGCATTAACCAACCTGTTGTTTTGATTAAAAAAAATTCCTCTAGATGAGAAACCTCAACACAAAATTAATTGGCAATCAACGTTCTGCGCCAGTCTATTGGGTTCAAGCTTAACGAATTCTTACAGCTTTTCAGACGTCAAGATAGACATCCTATTCAAGAATATATGAGAATATAGGATCATGAATCAACTATAGCACAGTCCGTGATATAGGACAGGGCAAAGGAAAGAAAGGGTCCCAAAAAAAGGGAATGAAATAGAAAGAATAATGGTAGAAATTTCAAGATTTCAGAATCTAGTATATCAACTCACACAATCTTTGAAACCTGTTCCCAACCCAACTTGGGTTAAGAGTCTTCCATAGATTGTAACAATAGTCCAACCTATAAGATTCAGGTGCTAATATAAGAAAAATATATAAAAAAAAATGTCTCTCGATTCCAGGCCAATAACTTAAGCATGCTACAACTGCTGTATGATTTAATCAAAGACAATAATGCCATCAGAAATTCCAGGCAATGAATAATTCTTAGCAATTAAAAAAATATAATGCACCTAGTTTTACCTTAAACATCGAAGTAAGCTCTCTGCAGCAGAAGCCTCCTGCATAGCCTCTATTGCGGCTATCTGTGCAGCATCTCTATGCTTCATGACTTCCTGTAATAACAAATATGGAAACATAAAATCAGAAATATGACGTGCAAAGCCAAAGAAATTGGCACATTTCTTACTTCTTCAGACTAACTTCCTGGTTCGTGCTTGCCTAGCCAAACCAGCGAATGACACAAAGCACAAAGAATCAAGTAACACAAGGCACAACCCCAACTTATCAGATATGTTAGATAATTCTTATTAAATCCAACTTCATGAGTGTTTTCGTTTGAAATTTCAAGGATTCCTAATTTACAAACAGCTTAATTTAAATTTGCCAATAGCGTGTGTATGCAAGTGCCAATTGTGTTTGTACAAGCATGCACAAGAAGCTGATAGCAAGTACTTAACTGTTATCCTAAAACCTAAAGAAATTCTTTCTATTGATAGTGAAAAAAACTTATCGAGAACCAAGTTAATGTATCCTTTATACCTTTCCAAGCTTTGCAAGGGATGAGGGGAGTGCACCCCATGAAACACTTCCATCTGTTAATCTTCTACTGTTTATTGGAAACTTGATCAGATTCCCAGGGAGACCATTATTATTCAGTTCTCCTGATTTCCTTCCAATAGAAGATTTTTGTTTATTTGGTTTCTCTTGAACATCCAATGTTCCATTTGCAGGAACCTTCCTGGCAGAGATTTGAAACTTATTCTCTTCTTTAGATGACTTTGCAGACACTGGGAACTTATTATCCTCTTTTGACAGCAGCCTCTCACTTGATGTGCTTTTTCTAGGAGCCTGAGGAATGGGATTAACTTAGAATCACAACATAATTGTTAGCAGGAGGAATAGATAGCAAAAAGTACAAAACAACGAGCCAGCATGCATAAATTTAAGAAAAGCTGCAAGAAAATTTTGAATTTGAAAGACATTCAGAAAGATCATATAAAATTCAAAAGAATATATGAAACATCATTTTAGATCCTTCAAAAACATAACTCACCACTAGCATGAAATTTGATTAAAACTGTTATACCTCAGATTCTAGAATATTAATCATTTCACCGAGGACCACCAAATAAATAATTGATAAGACCATAAAATTCTCATGACAACAAGGAATAAAATCAATTATATCCAGTCAATATTCAAGCATATCTTAGACTCTTCTCTAAAACACAAGTCAACAAACTCAATTTTAATCTAATTTAATAGAAAAGATTAAACTCACCGAAGTACTCCGAGATTCAAGCCTGGGATCGTGTTTGGCAGCTCTCAATTTTGAGTTTTCTCTACTCTTGACCTCCATATTCCCTTCCCAGCTCTTCCTCAAGGCTTTGGCCCCAAACTCAATCCCTTGAACCATATTCTTAATAACCGGTACCTTCCTCCCAGTTGGACTCACTCCACGAATAGAATTCGCCTTTTCCACTGATCCCACCTTCGCCACAGCCTTATCCAATCCCTTAATCTTCGACTGAAGCTTAACCCCATTTGCAAAGTTCTCAAACGAAGTAGGCAACGAATAACAACTTGTCGGAGAAGAAGGGATTGACCTTGAGCTCGATGTCTTCGATTTCCCCAAAGCCTCTTTCTTCACAATATCTAAAGCCAATGCTCGTTTCGACAACTGAGAATTTGATCTGCTTAAATTTGGTCTTTTCTTTTCCAATTGCTCGTCTTTAGCTCGATCATTCAACCTATTTCCCAGTAATTTCTCCTTTTCATCAACATGACTATTACCTGAAACTACTTTCAAAGGTGATTTCACGTTCTCTGCAGGTTTAGAACATGAAGAATTATTATTAAGGAAACCAAGCGAGTGAGCTGCCACGATATCTTCCGGGCTTCCTACACAGGGGTGCCTTCCGGGAACCGGCCGAACCCCGCGAAGGATGGGTACAGGAGAAGCAGATTCAAGCTTCTCAACATGAATAAACTGTCCTAACTGAATCTTGTCACTAAGAATCAAATCATCATGTTCGTCAGGCAAAGATACATATGTAGCATGAGATGAATCTGAAACCTTCAAGTAAAATCCTCGGTTGGGAAAAAGCTCACCTCCTGCTAATGCAGGAACTATACTCACCACTTGCAAAAGAGATGATCTATGCTCGCCTGCAACTTTCACATCTGTGTTCATGTGTTGCAAAAGCTTGAGAAGCACACCAGGCACAAGATTTGCCATTGCGGAGACTTCCAATTTGCATTACTGTCAGAACCCAGATGGAAAAAAAACTAAAGATTTCCCGCGAGAAACCGAGAGATCTTGAAAAGATTGGATTTTGATCGATGCCCTGATTGAGAAAATAAATGAAAACTGTTTACACTTTACGCCCGGGTAAAATTTGTCGCCAAAAAAGAAGGATTTAATCAACCAAAGCTGAAGAGCGAAGTACGGTATTCAGCGTTCAGACTGGGAAGTGGTTGAAGCTTTTTTGATAGTAATAAATATGGCGCAAAGATTTATCATTTAAAACACAAACACTGAAAATAAAACAGAGAGAGAGAGATTACACACCAACCCAACTGACATTAATATGAAAAAAATACACTAATCATGGAAACCAATCCAAGATAACAAAATTAAAAGAGAAAGTTTCAGTTTCTGGTCAGTAAAAATAACAATGCTAGACAGCTTGGAATTATTTTTTTTTAATATAAAAAAATTTACCAAAAACACCGACCCAGAGGCAAAAATATGACTGAAACTAATAAAGAACAATTGACATTTTATGAAGCAAACAAAAACAGAACAGAATGAAAGAAAGGAACAAAACCAAACTAAAGTACACAACTAAAATCTTTTGGCTGGGTTTACAAGTAACAACAAGTTATTCCAGCTAAAAAGAATGCCCAGAAGAACAAAAAGCAACCTTTTTAGAAGATGAGAGAGAAAGAGAGGCAACCAAATTTGAGAAGAAATCAGAAATCAATGAGTTCTGTAGTGTATGTAACATGGGCTTATTGAAATATATGCTGCAAGCAACATAAATAGGCAAAAAGGAATAATAATTGATGCCAGGCTTACTCTTCAATGCATGATTGACATGAATATATATATATATATATATATATATATATGAGATGGGTCAGAATATGACAAAAACACAAAAACATATGTATACAAACACATGGACTAAGATGATCCACTTAAGGTTTGGTTGAATTGTGTTGTGTTGTTGAAGAGTTAAAAAGATTTTTTTTTCTTTTGGTTTTGTTTTTGTGGGTTTTGAACCAATCAAATCAAGCAGAAGAGTCTCGTTCAATTCTTTCAGGAAGTCTGATATGGTATCTTGGCAGAGAATAAACATTTTCTTTCTGTAAATTTGAAGTCAAGTTATTTATTTTAAATTAATTTTAACCTTTTGAACTAAAATTTGATGACCATCTTTTTAATTACAAAGAACATATTCAAACACTCCAACAAAATCATACAAGCATTCAAAACCTTCAATAAAACTTGTCAACTTTATTTTTTTGCCATTTTGGAAATGCATCAATTACTTTTTCTTAATACAAAATAGACATTCGAAGACAATTTGCAATCACATTCACATAGAAATATTAAAGATAATCTAATCCTTAATGCATATTATGGATAGGAGAACAAAGAAAGTCTTCCTTAATTAATTATATTAAACAGAGGTATTTCACTTGAGATAATAATTTTAATTATTAATTTATTAAGCAATGCAAATGGGTGCATGTGCAAAGTTATAGAGATGGTTGAAAACCAAAGTTAATGGGTGTGTCGGCTACCATGAAAAGTTGTTCACATCCCCTATATAATTGTTGTTGTACTCTTTTATCATCTTCCAACTTTTTTAATAATTTTTTAAAATTTTTTTTAATTTTAGTTCTTTTTTTTAAATCGTTTTTAATTTATTTAATGTTAACCACAATATTTTTTAAGGGAGTATTGATTCACAAGTAATATATCAAACATGTGGTGGGCATTGGGAGATGGATCCACTCCCACCTTCATCAACAAACTTGTAAAATAATTTATTTATATATATATGTGAGAAAAAGATTTTGACATTGAAATCTCACCTTCTCAACTGCATAGTTTGATATTGAAGTCTCACAATGTCAAAGGTATAAAAAGTATGAACACAACCAATATGAGGTATCATTAATTTTGTGAAAACTATCCAAAGTTTGTCACATATCATTGTCAATGAAAATAAATTTGAATAAATAGTATGAACATGAATTTCATATTTCATTCAAGTCATATTTTGTGGGATTTTTTTTCCCACTATAGGTAATTTACATTAATTTTAAATTTATTTTATAAAATTTAAGTGCAAATTACAATGCTTCATTAAGTTTTAAACAAACTTTAACTCTTGTCAACTTTGGATTCCATTGAATTTGCTGAAACTCACTATGAATATTGGCAAAACCAATGATTTGGGACCATTTCTTCTTTGTCATTACAATAAACCAACTTTAAACTCATTTATTGTATGTATACATATAGCCACAGTGTTTGGTTGGAATATTCAATAAATAATTGGCTCATGCTCTTTCCCCACCCCCCTTAATTTTAACTTGTCTTTGAAGAGAGTTTAGGCAACTAAGGTGACGATGAAATTACATCTACAAAATTATAAATAAAAAAAATTGTTACTTATTTACCGTAAAAATATATTGATTATTCTAGAAATAAATTAAAAATTCTCGAATATAACGGATATTACTTTTTAATTTATTAAAATATATTCGTCAAGTGAAATTTATTTATTATCATCGCGTCAGTTTGTATTCAATAATTAATTTAATTTTATATATAATTTTAAAAAATATAGATTTTTAAATAATAAAAATTTAAGACAGGAGAAAAATTTTATACTAAAAATTATTAAATATTTAAAGCATAATATAAATATTAAGATAATTTGATTTACAATATCATTAAAAATAAATTATTCATTTGAAGCAATTGCCACACAATCATTCCAAACCTGGACGCTCTTGTCCGAAACGTATGATTCATTTGCTTTAGGGTAAAAAGCGGCCTTTATGGGCACCAAGATATCGAAACAAGCCTTTCCTTCGGCGACAAGTTCCTTGCAACATTCATCAGAGAGTTCTTCATTCATGTATGCTCTTGCAGCTACACGATTACCACAATTATTGAAGAACTTTGCCCCACATTGATATAAGAAATCCAGTTTTCTTGCTGGTCGATCAGGTAAGGCCGCAAAATCCTGGAAACTTCGAGCTGCAAGCACCGATGATAGCACGAGGAGCCCGCTAACTAAGAAAATAACAGTCTTCAAGGATTGAAACTGGATGTTTGCCATGTTTGTCTGTAAATACGAGCGACTTGAATGAAACAAAAATGGTTAGAAAAGAGGGCGATTTATGGGATGAAAGACGAAGGTTATTAGATTTTTAAAACGCATTATAAGCACATGTTTTATTTCAAATTCATTTATTTGAATTTAATTACATTAATTAGTCTTTAATTTAAAATTTTAATGATTAAAACAAACAATTTGTCTAATTAATTTTTATACTGAAGATGTAAGTAGTAAATTTAAAACATATTTAAACTGAAATAATCAAAACTGACTACAATCCTAATTGGATTGAAGGTTAGGCCAAAAAAGGTTACATTAATAACATAAATACTATCATGTATTCATTTTCCGAGAAAGTTTGGAATGAATTTTCCGGGAAAGTCAACTAGAGTGAAGAACATGAACATGCTAGAAAAAGTGAACTCCAAACCACATGATCTAGCATTAATTCCATATTTCATTGCGACATAATTCATTTAATGGGGACATAAATACAACATTATTGTAATTACGATAATGTTTATTCCATTTTAAAATTAAAAATTTAATAATAATAATAAAACTAAATTATAAAAAATATTATCAACCAATAAAAAGTAAACTACTTATGTATGATTATTATTATTAAGCATCATACTTAATTAATAAGTCTTCCTTTTGATTCTTAAAATTTGGTGCTCCCCACTACCCAAAAAGGGTCATGTTGAGATAATTAAAGTAACAAAAGATGATAATGACGTTAATTAAGTATTTAGTTACGTTACATATACGTTATATATTTTATCGTAAAATTTAAAATAAATAATATAAAAAATTAAAATATAAAACGTAAATATTAAAATAATGAATATAAAATTTAGAATACATAACATTAAAAAAAAACTTAAAAGATTAACATAAAAGTTAAAAAATTAAATATCTTTACGTTAAATAAATTAAAACTAATCCTATTAATTAATATTTTAACGCAAAATTTAAAATAATCAACATGTAAAATTTGAAATATAAAATATAAAAATTAAAACAATTAATATGAAATTTAAAATAAGTAATTTAAAATTTTAAATATAAAATAAAAAAAATTAAAATACGAATAAAAATTTTAATTCATCTAATTTAAGAATTAAAAAATTTTAATATAGAATACATAAAAATATATCACAAAAAAAAATCTCAAAATTTAATTACTTTCCAACTTAAAAAATGAAATTTAATTACTTTCCCAAGAGCCCATGATTATTATTTTAAATTAATTATAACATTAAATTAGACAAGATCATTTCTCCTCTTTGGAAACTACAAAGAGTAAGCTTGCCGACAATATACTTGTTAATTGATTGATTACCTAATGATACTGTGCTTGGAAATTGTTCCACTTAAAGGAAAACACAGAATAATTAAAAGTAATTAATTTTGTTTTAAAAGATAATTTAAAATTTTATTTCAGAATATAATAAAGTAATTGTAATTATTGGATAGATTTAAGTTAATAATTAAAGTTAAAGCAACACAAGCAAGAAACTAATCTCAAAGAAAAGCAAAATGGTTCAATACATTAATAACTCAAACAAAATATTTATATATTCAAAAATTTTTTAAAAAATTTAATAATATTTTAAAGTAATAATATATCGAATATATATAATTATATTACGGGAATTTATGTAAAATAATTTATATTCTTAATATTATTTTATATAAATAATTATATATTATAGTGAATGGTGTGGAATAATTAAATTATTATAAAGTCATTAGCGCATAATCCACAACTTAATATTCTAATAAATAATTACTAGACAATATTCAATTTATAACGGCAGATAATCAGTCAGTCATCGTTGATGCATGTGTCAGCCCTTTGAGATTATGACACGTGGAACACCATCGTGACCAAGAATGACAAATTTGACGGCTGAGATCAGTCAGCACGAGGCAGCCTTTGTGATTGTGACATGTAGTATTTAACTACAAATAATCCCACACGAATCCATGTCATTATCAAGATTTTATGTTGAAAGCATGTAGAATCTCAACACAGAGTGTGGAAAAATACTCATTTTTTAAATATACTTCAAATTAAAAAAAATTATATCTAATTTTTAATTAATTTTTTTAAAAAAATTTTGCATTGTAATAAATTATGCTTATTTTTGCACAAATTTTCTGATTAAACTAACATATAAAATTTGTATAAATATTTTAAACTAGTAAAATTAAAGTGTATATTTGACCAAACTTCATGAAAATATATATACTCTTTACCCCATGAACATGAATATGTATGTGCTGCGGCAAGAAATACAAACTTGCAAAACGAAAAGAAGTGCTCTGTTGCAATTTCCTAAATGCACACAGAGTACAAATCATTTTCAAGTTGGCCGTAAAGGTTTTTCTATACCAACAAAGCTTCTCCCAGAAAGCATTCACAAATTCTAATGTAGTATGAAATGATACGCAACGAAACTTACTTTGACACTTGCATTGAAAACAAAAATGCACCATCTACCTATGCATTGAGCCTTTTCTCAGATTTTGGAATGAATGCTAATACTTGCTCACCAGACTTGATGCATGAATTTTGCATCTGTTTGATGAATAAAAGTTAAGAATAATTTGTTACTATGTAATGATCACCTATAAGAAGCTTGTATCTTGTTTCCCACCTTCCATTGTCTTTACAATAACCTGCTGAGGGACTTAATAAGTGATTTAAGATTCTGTCTTGTAGCCTCGTCTCCCGTGAATCCCAGAATGTCAGAACTTATATTCTGCAGCAATGGAAGGTTCAAGAGAGGAGACAAAAAAATTAGAATATATTAGATTCAGCTGAAAAGTAACTGGCAAAGGATACAGAGAGTGAACCTCACCTCAATGTTCTTCAGAGTAAAAATCAGAGTGTATATAGATTTTTGTATCAATTCGGTGTTCTCGGGTGTCATAATTGATGAATGCACCCTTCTGTAGAAAAAAGTAATTATGGATGATTTATTAACCTTTCAACTAAAAGAGAAGGGGAGAAAGGTAGAGGGGAGGAAAATGCATCTATGTCAATGTGTGTGCACGAAAGAGACAATTGGCAAATTCAATCCATTTTGGGTAAACTGTTGAGCCTCATCCTCAAGGCCTGCTTATGGGGTCATACCAAAAAAAAACCAAATTAAATCCAACAGTAATATGTCCAGAGGAGAAAGTTTGCTAGATAGTCATTTTGCCCAACCTGCATCTGGTCAAAATCTTGGTGCAGCAAGCCATTAAACCATAGCAGCTTTCAAACCACTGATACTTTTTCTCATGATCAAAATAAGCACCAAATCACAATAAAAATCTGAGTCAACATGCTGACTTCTAATTTCATGTATATATGTTGCTCTCTTACACAAACCATAGTTCTCTACCAATGCAATTGTTCTTTTATTCTACAAGTTGCTAGTGGCAATATACAAATAATTTTAAATGAGAAAGTGCTTTTGTTCTGTTCACTTGGGCCAGAAGTTTTTTAGTTCTCGGGCATTTAGCCCAGACTTCTATTGAACTCAGAAATATGAGTTGTTCTTGGGTGTATAAAAGCCAAATAGCTTTTATATAACATACAATTCTCTTCTTTTTATTCCTCACAATTAAAGCTTGAAAGAAAATAACAACAAAGCCATGGGCTTTGGCCCAGATCAGCAAACTTCACTTTATCTAGTTCAATCACAGCCCTCATCACAAAAAACTTTCTAGGGACAAGAAGGTGTGCAAGCTCACAGGAAACTAGTACCCAAGCTAGGACACAACCTTCCATGGACTAATTTTTTCTCTCTTTTTTCGTGCATCTATTACTTTCTTTTTTACACCATGCCAAATAGCATTTTTTCAAATTGTAATTCTAGTGCAAAATGCATGTTAAAAGAAGAAATAAAAAGAACAGAACGAAAGAATGCACCTCAAATCCTCAGAGGCTTGTGTCAGGCTTCTGGTTAAGCTGTCAACTTCCGTGAGCAGACCACTATCACGAATTTCAGCCAGCAAAGGTTGAACATCTTTGGCCATGGCTTGAATCTGAGACATCACTACATCAATGCCAAAGATTAGTGCACCCACATACATCAAATCCTATTCTTTTAACCAAAAAAGGAAATGGTCTAATTTTGCTACATGTATATCCTCTCAACTATGCAACCAAGTGAATCAGCTGCTATCATTACACCAAAATTTAAAATAAAAATAGAAGGGAACATCACACCTTTGCAAGCAATGGCTTTGCCTCTTCAATAACAGAAGAAACTTGCTGAGCCATCATATATGTATTGGTAATACCAATTCCTTCCAATTCACGCCCAAGACGGGTGACTATCCCAACGAGTTCGTCCACACTTACTCCTAGATGTCCCTTCATCTTTTGTTTATCGCACACAATTAGATCTTCTTTAACACATTCAGGATCTAGAGGCCCAACAGTAGGTGTTGGAATTGGATCCCTAGGTGTTATTTCAATTAAAGTTTCATTAAGAAGACCAGACTGGTTCACTTCAACCAGTGAATTTCGAGGTATTATTATTTTATCATCTTCAACCTACCAAAAAAAATGCAATGTATGTGAAAAAATTAAAAAAAAGTAGAATCAACAAATTTCTTCGCAGGGTTTTATAGATTTCACTATCAAAGTAGAAAGATGATCAAAATGGAGCATCGATGATAAAATTTATAGCATTGAAACACACCTCGACAACTGCTTCAATATTTTTCAGAGAAGGATTCACTTGGATAACATTGCCAACAGGTACCCCTCTAATCCTCACCGGCGTTCCTGTAGACATACCACAAGCAGTAGAAAACTCAAACACAGCCAAATACTTCCTGAATTTAGATCGCATCTGAAACCCCCTCAACCATGCCAAACTAAGGATAAAAAGAGCTGTGCCTGATACAAGAAACAACCCCACCCCACCTTCCCATATGCTCCTCCGACCAAAACCAAAATCACCTAATGGACGTAATGTTTGTCTCCAAATATTCCGAGGAACATCCAAAACAGCAGCAAGTGGATTCTTTGGCTCCAAGGAAGAGGGCGGTTGGTTATGTCTTGTATCAGCAGACAAGACTCTTACAGGACCGGATTTTGCCTTTGGTTTTGGAGGAAGACAAGGCAAAAAATTTGAAGAACTGTGTGAGTGAGTAATCATTGACGATGATAACACAGCAGGGCATGTCAAAACCTGGAACAAAGAATTCCCTACCATCTTCTCCACAATCAGTTCAACTTAAGTTGCTGCAATGACCACCAATGGCTCTCCACAAGAACCTTTATCAATAGAAATAAATATCTTCAAACAGATTACAATAATCCAAATTGAGTTCTCTGTAAGTGTTTGCCTGCTGAAACTTTCATTTGCAAGTGCAAAACAAAAAAAATGGAAATGGGTCCTCGTCAAACTTAAAAACTCATCAAGAAGCCAATAGTTGCACCCAGTGGCCAGCATATTGAGCCAGTAGGGCACATGTTCAAAAACATAAGATGTAAAAAAGGGAAAAACTAAAAAGATGCAATGGTGCTACAAGTTACTAGCAGAATAAAGGAAATAAGAGGTAAAGAACATATAATTTATGGCCTATGGAACTTAGCAATTGATAAGTGATAATGAAACAAGCAACAGCGGGGCGAGCATATCATCTTTCAGTTCCAGTTTCAAGTAAAACCTGAACCTATCCTAAATAAATTCAGTTACTAAATTTTGGAACTAGAATCTATCTTGTTTATTAGCTCTAGGGTAACTTTTTATAATTGCGCATTTTTTTCCCATAGATAAATAATTAATTCAACTAAAATCCTACATGATTTGAGCAAATTTTTAAAAAACTTCTATAGACACAAAAATATTTACCGGAAAATGGCAGCCCATGAACACACCCCAACACAATAATTTTTTTTTGGTTTTCAAACCAAAATTTTTAAAGTAATATTAGTAAGAAAAAAAGGTAAAAATGTAAAGAATGCTTATCACCTTGCAACATGAAAAGCTGACTTCTACAACATAAACATTATGCACTGCATGGTCTTCAGATTATGGGCTATTGCTTCACCCTGCATAAATCAAAATGGGCCAAATTATGCATTTAAGAAATAAATTAGATGCATTTTAGATTAATAACTAAAATTAAAACAGAAAATTAGAAACATTTTCAACTTATAATTGGCAATACACCCTTCATTTTAAATAAATAAATAAAGTAAAAGTAAAGGTCCATTTCATCATCATTCATTTTATATACCTAACTAACCGCAATTATACACCAGTCAGAATACAACAGATAAACCCATTCGCCAAACACCCCAGGTTTGATTTTTCATTTTATATATCTAACTAGCAATCAGAACATTCATTCAATGTCCAGGTGGGTTTGATGCCAAAAACATATTGACTGCAGAATTTATGCACGCACAATTCCATATATGATTATAGTTTTCCTTCCCAATAGAATCATTCGAGTGATCCCAAAAATACAACTTGATTGCCTTTGGTTACTGCTTTCTTTGGTGAAAACCCAGAAAAGAAAGATCCAAACCCAGGAATTTGCAGAGCAAGCAACAATACTTCATACATCATAAATTAGCCTTCATAGCTTTTGCAATAATGAGCATATAAACAAAGATTCAAAGTCCAAACCCAGAAATTTGCGAACCAAAGGCAGAGGAAGACTAGAAGAGAGAAGAGGGAGAGAGTTAGGGTTTCTTAAAACTTACATCAACAAAGGCAGAGGAAGAAATTGTAGACGAACTAAAGAAGAATTAACCCCCAATAAGAGGACAATAATAATCCTTCAAAGAAAACCAAAAAAAAATATCCGATTGAAAGTATGGATTCAGCAGAACTTTGAATTCATCAATTAAAAAAAACAAAAAAAGCAATAATGACATAAATTAAGTAAAACTTCCACTAGAAGGTCGTTGTTATACATGATTTTCTCTTCATTTTTCGACACTTACAAAGTAGCCAAGCATAGCAAAAGCGAGAAACATGAATCTAAAAAATGAAAATAAATCTGGTAAACAGATTTATGAAAGAGAGAAGTCGGGCTTACCTTGAACGAGGGTTTACATTCAAATTCGAAGACAGAATTGTCTAAAAGCAAAAATGCAAGCGGACAGCAGGCAGACTGCCTTTGTTTTCGAATTTCCGAAGAAAAAATAATAATAAAAGAAAAAGCGCTTCATCTTGTCATATTGGATATTTGAGTGAAAACCGAGGGTGTATTCGTCATTTGACACAAGAAGTTTGGTTAGTTAAGTGCTTCTGCATCCAACCCGTAATATTGACTTTTTATTAAACATGTGCTTCGTATGAATTGTCATTTGTCACGCGTACATCAAACTTTCCTCTACACCTAATATTAAATGGAAAGATCACTTCATTAGAAAATTTCATTTACTCTTCTATCAAATGCCGGAACTTCGTCAATATAAAAGCGCTTTTTAAAAAGCACCTTCAAATTCACTTGACAGCATTCAATAGGAACATCGAAATGAAATGTTAGAGAGCCACATCATACCACTAACACGTTTCATGCAATCTGTATGATCAACGTTAAACTCGTCATCATTAAACTTAGTTGACTCGGGTTAATTATTTCATACACTTGATGTATCGTTAACAATAGCTAATCGGACATGATGTGAACTTGAGAAGGGATGACACGGCACAAAATAGAGAGACTGGGGAGTGCACAGGGAAGAGGGCATAATATTGACGGAGCATAGATGATACTAGAACATTCAGGGACCAATAGCTCATATCAGGAAACCCCTTGTTACTTTATCTTCCATCATGTGAGTGGAGGGGAGGAAGTGTACGAGCTGAGACCTTTGGCGTCAGCTATGTCTGATATATAGGGGGCTGTACAAACCCCTGCTAGTTGAAATATGAGGAGTTCTCTTCAGTCTCTTTATGAAGAGTTCCTGGTCCTCTTTAGACGCATCTCGGAGTGTCTTTCCTTTCCCGATCTCTAGGCTTTCTTTTTTTTCCCTGGTAAGCAGAGGGGACCGCAGAAATGGCTGCCCGAGATCCAGAGGCTCCCTTTTGGACTACTGCCATAAGCTTCTCCTTATCGCCAAAGAGATATGAGAAGAACGTCTCCTACTTTTTCTCTCGTTAACCTCCTCTTCGGTGGATGACCTTTGCCAGCCCCGATCCAGACTGAACGGATCAAACAAGTACCTTTGGATGCAAGGCTCAGCAAGGGCACCGTGAACCTTCGCTTGAAGGTGGTGTTCAAGCTCAAGCCTTCTTTTTCGAGTGATTGCATGAAAGATTGTGTAAGAGCTAAATAAAGACAAAAATTATAAGGAATCACGTCTAGAAATAGACCTGCCATGCTGAACCGAGTAATACGATCATAGATTGTTTGTGGATCCTCCAATTGTGACCTCACGAGCAGCTGATAAGAAATCAACGGTGTTTCCACTCTTTATTTGAAGTGGACACAGGTCGTGGATGGATTTCTTCCTCCCCGATCAGGAGATGAAATAATAAAAACCTGGGCTTGTTTTGGGGTTTGGCCTCAGGTGATAAAGGGATTAAATTTTCTGCATGGTTGGCTTGGCAAGATTGGCTTTCCTCTAGAACACAAACAGCCCCGGGAGTATCTTCCAAGCATTCACGTTAAGCTGTGAGGGGTAATCCCCACAACAACTAAGAATTGGGCAAAATAGAGTTGAAGTCCCAACCTTAATTCTTTCTCGTGCAAGGTTACCCAACCTTCTAGAGGTTTACTAAGGAATTCTCCCTCCCTAAGAAATCAGAGATAAATGTCGAGGAATTCTCCCTCCATTGAAAAAGGCTTTTCTCCTTCTAACTAGTGATAGGTGTTTGTAACAAAAACCCAAATTTCTTCTCCTTACTTTGAAACATCATGAATTTATTTGCTTCACATAGTTTAGTTAATTACAAGTAATTTTCTAGCCTTTCCCACTTCCATTATCCAATAATTTCTTCAAATTTTCTTTTAAAAAATGAAATAGAAAATTCACAAGTTATGATTTGGGTTTTCATCTATTTGAGATTAGTTTAAGTTTTTCAGATCCTAAGAGTTTAACTACTTATATAATCACAATTATTAGTATACTCCCAATAGGGTAATATATCAATCCCAAACCCTAATCATAGATGCTTCCGCTAGCAAATTAGCCTATGTAATCATCAATAAATATTTTCTTGCACCAAACCTCGTGCATAAATATTCTTAATATAAATATATACACATTAGCAAATGTAAAAGGAACATTGAGACAATATAACGAGTATTATCAAATAGTAATTTCATTCATAAATACATATATGAAATAATTTCCTACAAAATCCCACCAAGGGATGAGAGAAGGAAACAGAGCAAAGCAATCTAAATGGGAATTGGGATATAATGGAACTAGGAACTAAAGATATAGGCATAAGTTTCAAAAACCTTCAAACAAGAACAATGGTCTAAAAGCAAAAAAAAAGCATAAAACATGATAATGTAAAATTTGGACATAAATAAAAAATCATGTGAAGTATTAAATGAAAAATAAACAAAATTATATATATACATATATATTTTATATCCTAATTATTTGTTTTAATTAATTTTTGATAAAAGAGAAGGAAGAAAAAGCTGGCATTAGCTGCCCACTCATTAAGTGCTTTTGCATCCAACCAATAGTATTGATTTTTATTAAACTTGTGCTCCACCTGAATTATCATTTGTCACCCCTGCATTAGACTTTCCTTTTCACCTAATATTAAATGGGTAGATCACTTCATTAGGAATTTCATTTCCTCTTGTATCAAACTTCGATTCTTCCCAAAAGCACTTTTATTGCACCCTTTTAAAAGTACTTTCAAATTCACTCGGTAGTAGTCAATAGGAATATAGCAATGCTAAAGAGAGTCACAATAAACCACTAACATGTTTCATTCTATTAGTTTTGCTCACTCACCAAGTTATATGATAAATGTTAATCGTATCATTGTTAACATTAGTCAACACTTGTTAATTATTTCTCACTCCTGATGTATCATTAACAATAGGCATTTGTGCAAGACGTGAAAAACCTTGAGAATAGAAAATTTTGATGGTATCACCAATTCCAAATATGATTCATGTCTAGCAACAGTCTAACCAGCCAAAAGCTTCAGGGCACCAACATCATAAACAAGACTCATCCCATTAATGTATCTTTGCATGCAGATAAAATCATTTTAATGCAATACCATCCATGCAAAACTTTCAAATCATTACCAAATCCTAACAAAAACTTTAAGGAAACAAAGAACTGCAAATAGGAGAAGAGCTGCAATCATGAAAACCAACTTTAAAACGTCCATAAATCAACTGGTAAAAAGATCCACATCCTCCTAACAATAAGAATTATGAAATACCAAGCTCAGATCCATTACACAAAAAAGGAATGAACCAACTCCTAGTACACAAAGAACAATCTCAAACTGGGCAACATTCACAGGTCTTGCACATTCAAACCTGCATGCACGAAATAGACAAACAGAGATTATACTAGTCCATCAGAAACATCCAACCTTCACAACATTTAAATTGAAATATAGTGTATTCAAATACTCTTTGTTTGTCAATTTGACAGTAATGGCATGGTATACCATAAGATGATTTCTAACCACAGTTTACCTGGAGGAAGAGATTGCTTCAACTTGTCAGCCTTCTCTGAGTCAAACACGCAGAGGGTGTAGAGGTACTTGGAGCAGCGAACCTTGAACTTGACAACATCCTTGCTCCTCTTGATTTTCACAGAGCGTGCATCCTTCCTTCTGGCAGTGAGGAGGAAATCCTTGATCTCATGGATCTGTTTAGGCTGCAGCATAACACAAACAAAAAATTAAAACAGGAAATTAACTCAAGCACATATTACATAGATGATTTACGATATCAACAAATGCCCGAATTATCTTAATGTGGCTTAAATAGAAGTTAGACTGTATTTTTTCACACCAAAAGGAAAACCCGCATGACACAGCACCAAATAGAGAGACTAGGGAGGGCACAAGGAAGACAGCATAATATTGACAGAGAATACATGCTATAAGAACAATCAGGAACCAATAGCTGATATCAGGTAAAAAGATCAGGAACCAACAGCTGATATCAGGTAAAAAGATAACCAACAAGGTTCAGTTTTTTTTATATGATTTGTGTCAGCTTCAAGCTGTTCAGCAAAAAGATTATCTATGGAAAAAACCGATTGCTTAAGTAAAATTCTAGAAAAACTTGAAAGTTATGAGACCCTTTACTGAAATCAAAATCCAGAAAACACAAGTTGACTTGTCAACAAAATTGTAAAGTTTAAAGATCAAAGCCAATTAAAACAAGGGCTTGTGTAGGGTACATCAAGGTACTGTTGCATCCATTTTTTCAACTTTTGTATTATCAGTTTTAAGTTTTTCATCTATACTTTAAGTACTATTTACTACATATTTCAAATTTTTCTTGACAAGTTTTTAATTTTCTGTTCCGTGTTTTAAATATTATTTGTCATTTGTTTTATATATTTTAATATATTTTCTTTGTTTCAAATTTTACAAAGGCTGTTTCAAGTTCCATACAGGAATTTTTTTTGGGATACAATGATATATAAATGTACCATAGCTAATTCCATAAAACAGTCCAGAATAAAAATGTCTAATCACACCTAATAAACATCAAGTACTTATACTACAGCAAATCAGTAGCCACCATCAAGTTTCAGAAAAAAACCAAATACTGCAAGTAAAATCTTCTGCCACAAAACCATCATTTCAAAATTCTAATTGTTCCACAGTGCTCTAATCAAAGCAACTTGCACACCAGTCTTGGCAATAAGAGCGTTTACTTCTTTGACTCTGTTACTCTACATTTCACTTGATCTCCATTGCCTTTTGAATCTCGTCCTTGAGAAACTTCTGAAGAACTAACTAACGTGGTCAAAAAGAAATCAAATCCAACATACACATTCATCTCTTCAATACACAAATTTAACCTTGCAATCGTTGTGCCGCAACCACTAAACACACTACGTCGAAGGCAATTACTCTCCAAGGAATCTATTTTTATACTTCCACCGAACATGTAAAGAACTGGCATTCATTTCTACATTCACTCACTCTATCAACCCTGTATGTGCACAAAGATACTAACTTTCATAAAAATTGACAATACAGAAGAAATAAACCAAATCCATATTACAAAACAAGGAAGAAAGACATGAGAACCCATTACAAATTTCTACTCCCACGCATACACATACATTAAACGGGTCAAAAACAAAGACAACAAGAAACGTATCATTAGAAAAAATCAAACGAAACTGATGATTTTGCATAAGGAATAACAGAAAATTGAAGATAATAAAGCAAAAATTAGAGTAAATACCATTCTTGGTTGGGGTTTTCGTTTCTCTGGTTACAAAATAATAAGCACGCCCCCACCCCCTGACGCTCTTTCGAACCTTTCTCCTTTCTCAGCTGCTGATTGATTATAAACCCTAGAAATTTTTTGTACTTACTTTCCCGTTTTAACCCTGTGTGGTTCTAATATTACGTTTACTATCTTATTGGGCTTCTATAAATGGGCTGAAATTGTTAATTATGTGTTTATTTGGGCTTTAAAAGCTGGGCTTTTTTAAACTTTGAGCCTGTAAGTTTAAGATAATGGGCTTTTTTTTAGGATAATTCTGAATTTAAATGATAAATCCAGATAAATTATGTTTATTGGCCAAGAACTCGTGTCTTTTATAAATTTTATTATTATATTAATCTTAATTAAATAGTTGAGATTATATTTATTTCATACGTTTATTAATTTTATATATATATATATATTGAATTCAATTTTAAACTATTAAAAATATATTAATACAAATATGAAATGATACTTAAAAAATTTTAAGTGTTTTCATGCAAGCAATACTAATAACCTTAAGAATATGTTCCCATCAAATCACCAAATAAAAGAATGATAAGATGAAGATTGGTGCATTTTGATACTTTGTCTTAGTGAGAAATTTTAATCAAATTAACATATAGGTAAATAATAAAATCTACTAAGTATTAGTCAATATTTTGTCGCAATGACTCAAAATAATATATATAATAATTAATAATACCAATAAAGACAAACGATTTAGGAGGTTCACTAAATTAGTTATGTTCATAAGTGTTGCAATTTCATCAGTAATGTTACTTAAAAGTAAAACTTCTTGTGCTCTCTCTGTACATTTTTGTGCGCGCGCGTGTGTAATTGATGAAAAATGGGCATATTCTCTGTTTGCAATTGTATGTGTTTAATGCAAACAAATGTATTTTTATAAATAAAAGAATATGCAAGTGTAAGTGCACACGCATGCGATGATGCAAAAGAGATTGATAATTGGTAAGAAATTAAGTGTATGGAAAGGAATGGGGAGTACTTAATAGTGCAAAGTCTTATCTAATCACGAAAAGTTGTTTTCCACTAAAATATGTTGGAGTAAAGTGAGAACAAGGGCATAGTAATTAAAGGCAAAAATATATATGCTATTCAAATCATTAAGACATAAAGGCAAACATGGGATATCTATTTGGTACTGTTCTGTTTGCCACCAAGGTCTCTTCTTGGCCCCCCAAATTCCTCTCTTTATGTCAATTGTATTTCCTTACAACATGAATCACTAGCTACCACTCTCCTCCATACCAATTTCCAATAATTATATACTTTGTTTTGCTTTCATTCTATGACACAAAGAATAAAGAAGGTTTATCATGATTGAATGATGAATTGGTATAGGCTCGAAGTTCTCTTCTGATCTGAATTACACACATATTTGTTGTTATTTTTTAAAGAATTTTATTTCATTGATATATCATTCATTTCAAAGCCAAAGTTTGAGGAAAAGAAAGGGTCAACATGGAAAGGTAGTTCGCTAAGTGGTAGCTATGCAGAACCCATTGAAAGAAGGCTTTTCTCTTTTTAACTGGTGATAGTTGTCTGTAACAAACATCCAAATTTCTTCTCCTTACTATGCTTCAAATAGTTCAGTTAATCACAAATCATTTTTTAGCCCTTTTCCATTTTCTTTATCCAATAATTTCTTCAAATTTTCTTTTAAAAAATGAAATAGAAAATTCTCATGTTATGATTTGGATTTTTATCTATTTGTGGAAAGCTTAAGATTTTCAGGTCCTAAGAGCTTAACTACATGTGTAAGCACAGCTAATTGATAGGGTAGTTAGTATATCAATCCAAAGCCCTAATTATAGATGCTTCCACTAGCATATATTAAGCTATATAATCATCAATAAGTATTTTCTTGCACCAAACCTCATGCATAATATACTCTGAAAATGAATAATACACATTAGAATGTGTAAAAGTAACAGTGAGACAATACAATGAATATTATCAAATAATAATTTATTCATAAATACATTTATAGAATAATTTCTTACAAAATCCCACTAAGGGATGAGAGGAAAGAAACCGAGCAAAGCAATCCAAAAGGAAATTGGGATATAATGGATCTAATAACTAAAGATACAGGCATAAGTTTCAAACACCTTCAAACAACAACAATGATCTAAAAGCAGAAAGAAAACAACACAAACTCCCAAGCATATAGCACAATAAAGTAAAATTTGGACACAAGAATAAACTACAAGCATGCATGAACGAGAAGAGGGCTTAGAAGAATTTATGAAGAAGAAAAGGTAATTAAAACTTCATATATGCATGATTCATATATGAGTTCGAACTTGTGCATAAATTGTCGCTAAGCTCAGGTGCTTTTTCAGAGAATCAATAGTGCTTTTGGCCAATCTTTTAGGGTTTCCATGCTGAAGCCCAAACTACTGGTTCATCTTTCCACGTTAAGTAAATTCCTGAATCATCTGTTCCTTGCGGAAGAACAAGTGCCCATCCAGTTCTGTATCTCTTCAGCAATGCTTTAACATCATCAACAACATCGTCACTAAAGCCAACTGGGGAAAATCCTACTTCTTTAAGCTTCTCAGTCCATTGGCTTCCTCTTTCTCTTCTCTCAGATTCTTCTTCTTCTCCTTCTTCATTGTTGTTATCATCATCACAAGCCAAAACCCTAATTATGCTCCTTGAACATTCCCTCTCTAACATCAATCTTTCATTGCTAACTGGGGCAAAGCTCTCTTCTAGCATCTCAAAATACAAGGTATAGAATCTAAGACACTCTTCAAAGCACCTTACAAAGTCATATCTAGAGCTTGTGACATCAGCTTCTTCTTCAACAATTGTCACAAGCTTTGGCTTAAGTGATTGGAACATCTGGATTACAGACAGTCTTTCCTCTACCGAAACTCTTCTTAAGGCCCCGATACAATTCACCGCGACAGCTTCATCTTCTCGGACTCCCAGTGTCTCCTTTGTGAGCTCTCCTAAGCGATTTAATCCAGTTATCACATTGAATTCAAAGGGAACACCCATTAACCTAGCGAATTTCTCCATTCTTTGGCCAATTTCCTTCATGACTGATCTAACGATGCTTGCAGTTACCACAACGGTGAGCTTCAAATGCGGCGTCTCATCATTTCTTGTTGCCAAACCTTCTAACAAGGTCGGCCATTGAGTGCAAAGTGTGTTACTTATATCAATTATATGAAGTTTGGTCCCTCCTTCTAAAGCTTCTAATATTGCACCATTTGAAGCAACATGACCAAAAGTTGTCCAAGGGCTTACCTCTTGGAATTTCAGGATTAATTTTCTGGCTGAATCAAAGGAGCGACTATTTTCAGCAACTGAAGTTAGGGTTTTGTAGCATCTTTGACCTGATTCGGTGGCCTTACAAAAGAGAGCTTGCAAGAAACAAGAAGCTAGTTTCTGATCACAATCTCCGTACGGAGAAGCTAACTCATTCAACATCCACAGAAGTTGATGGATTTTGCTAGAGTCCTTGTCGGAGATGGCTCTAGCGCATTCCTTAAGAAGCTTTGATGCCCATTTGTTGCCGCTTCCTGTCGTCGCCGCACCCGCACACGGCTCGCCGGAGTCCGATGACCAGCTGGTTGATGTGTGGCAGCTGTTTTTAGGCTGAATATTGTTGTTGTTATTGTTGTTGCTTGGCATGTCTAAGGCTATGTGATCACCATTGCTTTGCTGCTGCTGCTGCTGCTGGTGGTGGTTTGAAGGGATTAAGAAATGAGAGTATGTTCCTTTTGGAGTAGTAGGCAAGAGAGTTATGTCCATGAGAAGAAATGAGGGAGGCCCCTCTTGAAGCTTGAGGAGGCAAACTTTGCAATACTCAATTTCATTTCATGAGTTTCAGAAATGGCCAAGTACAAAAACTATGGTTTACAAAACCATAGTATATATATTATATTACAAGGTCATCTTCTTGTTATACTTATTTATTTATTAAAATTATTTTTAAGTTTTGATTGTATGTATTATATCCAATTTATATATATATATATATATATATATATATTTAATAAATAAATAATAAAAGTTTACGTTTAGAGTGAATTGCTATTTTCATGTGGAGGAACATGGACCTACCACGCTTCCTCTATTATAATCTAATTAGGATTTCGGAAATTCATTGTTGGATTGTAGTTTTTGTTTCTAATTTGACCAAATAATATCCATTGAAAAACAGAAAGATCATCTCTAACTTGGAGACTTAAATGTAATCAACTTCCTACCTTGCCAGATTTTCCAGAGAACAAAAGGAAAACAATTTATGCTTATGCTTCAATATGGTGTACGACAATGACAAAACACATGAATTATACAACCCACAATATAAAAATACTAAACCTTCAAGACCCATTTTGAGAGTAAACTATGAAAAGAGCTCTGATTCATATGTCAATTCAATTATATATCCAAGAACATAAATAATTGAGAAGTTAAAAATACAAATAAATATAATTTAAAAATTATCAAAAATTAAATACACATAAATAATAAGACATTATATATTACGATAGTATTATATTATTTCGTCACATTGATTAATTTACAAAGTTTGTGCTAATTACATAAATACAAGATCATTCTAATTATAACTAATTTACATCCATTTATCTAAATTTTGGAATTATAAACATCTCAATATTAGTGCAATTATATATTTTACTAAGAGTATGGGATTTCAGTGCACCCAAAAGTTAAGCAAGTAGGAGATGAATAATTCATAAATTATAGTGTATGATTCATAGTCAAGTTGGTGTTATCACCATAGTTATGGCAAGGAATAAAGCATTCATTCCCAGAAATTAATATAAAAATTTTAATGGAATCGTCCACTGTGGAATAGCTGCTGCATCCTGCCAGCTGAAAACTAACAAACAACATATTTTCTTTTGAATAATGAAGACAAATAGATGGTGTTAAAAGGGCAATGCTATTAAATAATAATTATGATTAGAGTTTACCTCAGCTTAGTTTGTCTAACCTTTACCCAGATGAACTTTGTGCTCTTCTTTCTTTCTTGAAGACATTATTGTTGTCATTGTAGTTTTCTAGTAAGTTTTCAACCTCTTGGCCTGAATGTGTCTAGCTATACATGTATAGGTTCCCTGGCCAACTTTGGAATTATCTGGGACCCCATATGCAGTTGTATCAATCGCAATATTATTCCTGCTACATATATTTTTTATTTTATTTTCTTAACAATTATGAAATGACATCAATAAAATTTTTTATATAGAATCGATCACATTACATATTTGTTAATATAGTGCGATTAATCTTGTATAATACTTTTTTATATTGAGATTTATGTAATTTGATAAAAATAAAATAATACATGATAATTTAAACTAAGCTTGTAATTTGAATATCAATTAATTAATAAAACACTTAACTAAAAATGTTAAGATATTACAGAGTATTTCAATTACTCATAAAGACTAAAAAATTAATTGAAATATAATGTGAAGAGATTTTCTTTCAATATTATAATAGTATTAAGTATTCTTTGTCATTGAATTAAACTCGTGTAATTTTAATTGCAATATTAAACTTCAAAATTTAGGACGCCCGTGTATAGTTCTATCAATTGCAATATTATTTCTGCTAGAATAGAGATGTTTTTTTAAAAAAAATTTGTATTTTATATTATTAATCATATTAAATATAATATGACACAATATTAAATGATATTGATGAAAAGGTCTTATATCAAATTGATCATATTACATATTTGTTAATATAATAGTGTGATCTATTTCATACAATTTTTTTTTAAAAAAAATTGAGATATATGTAAATTGATAAAGACTAAAATATTGATTGAAATAGAATTAATACACAAGCATTTAAATACAAAAGAGTGACTTTAATACCAAATAATTAAGAGATTTTCTATGATCTATTACATATACTGTTACAATTATTTTACAAGTTTTGCATTAATTTTTTAAAATTTTTTATTTGTATTACAAATACTATTCACTACATCTTTCAAAATTTTCATTTATATTTTAATTACTGTTCATCATTTGTTTTTATAGATTTCAAATTTTGCAAGAAAGTTTTCAAAATTTTTATTGCGATTACAAGTTTCACATCTACTATGGTACATCTAATGTACCATTAATTAGTTACCAACTTAATTTAAAATTTGAAGAAATTTTCTTTTAATGTTATATATTAATGTTAAAACAAGGTTTTAACAATATCATTAAGCTCTTGAGTGGTTTTGTGTTTTGCATAAATCAAATTGAAAGCGACTAAGTTTTCACATTCAGTTATAATAATGCTGTTGTTAATTGTTTATTCATATAAATATTCTTTATCATTGAATCATTTGTTCATATATTATAGATAAATATTAATCTCTATTATTACTAGACCCTAGGAAATGGACATGTATCTTAATTTTGATTGCAGTCAAAAGAACTTCCAATTAAGTCTACAACTCAGTTGCCTTTTAATAATCATACAATAACCATCATTGATTAGTTTATTATACATACACTAATCACTTTCCATTCAAAAACAATTTGAACTTTGACAATTTATCTTTTGTTCTGTTCTTAGTTTCATGATATTTTATGTCAATTCAATCCTTCTCATTGTTAGCTTACTCAATAGTTAATTCAAAGCCCATATGTAATACTTTTTTCCTTAATTCAATTTCAATTCATATACCTCATTGTCACAACACATTATCATATTGAGAATGAAGGTCAGGGGAAAGAAAACTAATTAACACAGCATTCATGAATAAAAAAAATTGCTCCATCTACTTTAGTATTATTGTTAATTTAAACTTGTAGACAAAACTATACATTCTACAATATTGTACTTTCGACGTCTATAATAATTTTAAGCATATGTGCTAAAGTTTGCAAAATACCCATAAACATTCTAATTCATTGATTTCTATTATTATTATTATTTTGAACAAAAAGTCACTTTAAACTACAGCAATCATTAGACTGGGTGTTTATCCTAATTTGCTAATTTTTATTATTTGTTTTGAATGAAAAAAAATTAAAATAAAATACTTTTACACTATAAAAACTAACATATTTAAACGTTTATGTATATTTTTCAAATTATTGAAATTAATTTATACGTTAAAATAAACTAATAACACAACAATCATTTACCTTCATCTCAGTTGAAAATTTGAAAGGTGGGCAAAGTTTCAACTATATTAAACAAAAATTAGAAATAAGAAAGGGAAGAAGAAGGGTGAATTAACCAAAATAAAAATGGCATCAAATTCCTTGCTAATGATTAGACAAAAAGACAAGGACGAAACTATTGTTCTTCTATCCAATCATTGGAGAAATGTCTTTGCCTACACCTTTTTTTAATAATAATAATTGAAATTTAAAAAGAAGAAAAAAAAAGATAAGATAACCTTTTAAAACGATTCCATTCATGGGGTCCATTTATTTGCAGGCTACTTTGTTTGCTTGTTCCTCACCCCGCATACTTCCATAGAATAATAATAATAAAAATGGTAGTTAGAAGTTCAAAAATACTTGCATAATATGGGAAAGTTTACAATGTAATCTTATTAATACATAAAGCACAGTGCATGGTAACCATGTAGATGAGATATTGTGATTAAAGACAAGATATAAGTTATAGATACAAATTATTCACCAAAATAATACTCCTATGTATTTAAATTGATGTGATTTAATAATATCTTATTATTATGACATAAAATTATATATAAAATTTTGCATACTTAACATTACAATACGCAAACATTATAACATAATAGTGCAACAAACATATTTTATTTCAATGACATAGAATAAAAATGTAAACCAAGATTGGGACAGACATTAATAAATTTAAGATCTATGTGTCATATTTCTATTATGATTTAAAAACTCAAAGAGTAATCATTTGATAAACACCAATAAGAGGAGATTATTCACTTTTTAAGTATTACATTTAATAATTTTTTTTATAAAATGTAATTTAGAGTCAAAGCACTAATCCCAACTAAAGATCTAAGGTACCTTCAAAGATTTACTTTTTTATTTTTAAAAAAATAGTTTGTCCAATTAATTTTATCATAAAACTAACAAACAGTTATTTTCTAAAGGATATATCCCGTTAAGAAATACTTCAAATATTTCAGAAAATATTTTGGTTTATTTTAACCAAAATTTTAAACAAAAAGGATATAAAATACTTTAAATTGTTTAAAAGCAGTTCAAGATTAAACTGACCAAATAATGCATCGATGAAATGCTTTAACAAAAAGGTGACCTCTCCAAGTCGTCCTTTATGACTTTTTTCCCTCCCTCTTTCCACTGATGCAAGGGTCTTGGCTTTTACACTTGTGCTTTGCTGCTGACACCAAAGGTGTAGAAAAGCACCTCTGGGAATAAAAGTGCTGCCAGAAAATTGATTATGGTTACACAAACAACACAAGGCCCTGAAACCGATCCTATACACAGAAAGCCGAACTTTGGTAAAACTTGAGATCCTCTGAAAGCATATATTCCTACAAGCAATCTAAAATCATCATAATCCTCAACTAAAATTATTGAATTATCATTAGAGTTCCATAATCTTTACCTGTTTTGTAAACCAAGGTAATTTACATGGAATAATACCTAGCCTTTAAACAAGGCAACAAAGCTATATCAGCAGATACCATGAATAATGCTACTTTAAGTATCAGTCGACAACAGCCACATTCAATCGAATAGAGCAAAATCTAAATAGATTATGCATCAAATCAGTGAACATAATAAGCTTGGATGCCGAATATGATCTAATAATTATGTGGTGATGGAAAATTAAAGATGCACATGGCATGTTCCAACAAAAGTAGAAAAGAAGTACACTTTGAGAGGTGATGTTACATGCCTCCACTAATTTTTCAATTTTGTATCAAAATCAGGTAATACACCTAACATTCTTGGGCAATTTGTTTTTATCCCTGGCAAGTGTTCCCACGAGACTTCAAAGAACAGATCTACACAGCCACAAACAGCCATGATATAACTAAAGCCACAACCTTGCATACAAGAATAAACTTATATGCCAAAAACTGACATAAGAGGTATCAATTAAGACATCCAAGAATTTCCAATACCATAGACACAAAAGGAAAAAAACAATGGAATAAGAACAGTGTTCAACGTGTGTTTGAGAATTGCTGATTAATTCTTGGTTGATTTAATTCAACCACAACAACCTATCAAGACACTAGACTAAGAGGTTCATTAGATGTCTTGAGAAGACGTCTGAGATATGGAAAATCTTAATACAGTTTTGGGTCCATGGTCACTTCAAGATTACAGTGAGAATTACAAAATTCAACAAGCATCAGTTTTTTGTGAAAAAGCGTAAGCTCGCATAGGAAATGTCCAAATGAAAATTCTAGTTTGCAAAGACAAATGAAAATCTAATGGGGAAAAATAAAATAAGACTTCTCATGTAGATGAAACTCTTTAAGAAAAATTTATTGCACTTTAGACACCACAAACTTTGATTACAGATGAAAGAATAATAGATGCCATGTTCACTTCAAGACCAACCAGAGTACTGAATCTATTGAACGTGATCAAAGCAATGAAACACTAAAAGCATCCAGTGTGTTTCAGTTTCCCTCAAAAGTATGGGCAATTTTCATGCGCAAAGTTCATGATACCAAAAGCAACCCTTCAAATGCATGTGTTATTTGCCTGATTTTAAAAACATGATTTGGCTCATAACTAGTGATACATCACACTGACTGCTTAACTAGAAATCACTACCTTAAAAAGCAAAGCTAAACGGATAATGACAATCACATCATCGAGAGCGACTACAATTCATAGGTATGCATCTTCATAATTCATGTATTTAAGGCCTTGTAGATGTCAATAAAATTGCAGTTGTATGACTTTCAGTTTATATGAGGATGGCACTAGAAGCACAATTTAAGAGACGGGTCTAATAAAAATAAGAAACCGTAAAACTGGGGTTTCTGAAAGCAATGATGCCATTGTGTAGGATATGATAATAGTTTTATCATTCAATAATTATTAAAGTAGAGAGGAAACAGAAAATGTCTTTAGCTACTGTATGTTGCATGCCTTAAAGAATCCTTGAAGGATTAAACATAGCTATCAATTGTCCTCAGGATAACAACATACACTACATGTTAATGGCAAGAGGTCACTGATTATGATGGCTCAATCAGACATAGCTTGGAAGAACAAACCAGACAAACGAACTTTAAGACCACATAGAGAGCAATTAAAACTTGTCCACCTGAGGGGGCAGTGTGATGCAATCATGTAGCAAGCAGATCCATATGAAAGCTCCGCAATGATGTGGCCTACAAATATATATATCTTGGCTGTCAAGTGACAGGTAAAGTTGCTCTCCCTAGTGGTCGACATCATCAATCACAATCAACTCATATTATTTCAGCGTCGGCTGCATAGTTTACCATCTGTCAAGTGTTCCTACCTACAATCATTTTTTGCCCCTGTAGTTCATGAAATTGTGAGCTGGAACAGTGGCATAAATTATATAGTAATCATTGCTACCATCATCATGACAATTGCACTTATTATTAAACACAGACAGTGGTCAAGAACCAGCTTGATTTCACACTTACAACTTTGATGGCAGCAGTTGTACATGTAATGGTGCCTAAGCCACAAAACTAAAACTTCTGTATATATTCAAATTCAACTGGCATTGAAAGTGCCACTACTACTATTGCCAGTACCTTTAGGCAATAGTTCTCTGACTCTCTTTTCTGACATGATCCTTTTCTAATATACAATTCTTAACATTATTAAGCTTTTCATTGGTTGAAAAGGTAAAGACATAATTAAGGGATTACATCCTAATGTAGAGGAAGCATACAAGGATAACAACCAATGGAAATGTATGTACACATGTGCATACATGTGCATGCAACTCAAAACTAAAATTTTGAAGCACCTAAGAATTCCATTGGAGAGCCAAAAATGAAAAAAGTAAAAATGAGCAACAAATAAAGAAACAAGAAGCCAAAAGAGGAAAGTCAAAGCGTAATCCCATCTTAATAATGGTTATAAATGGAACATTTGTCCCTTAACTCAATATGGTAGATTCTCTAATGAGTAATAAATGTAGGAAGATGAAGAATTATAATCTTATTAATATCCAAATGTTATTTATTATTATTATTTTCTTCATAGTCAACCACATTTTCATCTTGTTAATCCAAGTGACTACTTATCTGATAACATTTTAATTAATGATTATGAGTACCCTAATCAAATCTTTTATGCAACTTTAATTATTTGATTAGCAAAAGCTCATCTCTTTTGCTTGTGACCATTCATACCATTAAAAGAATTGACTATCGATCCGCATTCCAATAACTTGTAATCATTGTAGAACCATTCATAGCATAAATGCATATGACACTACTTGAAATTAGTTAATTTTATACTATTTTTGTCATTTCATCAAACTTTATAACATGGGACTGACAATATTTCTAAATTGATGCACTGATTTTCTAATAGTTAACAATTGGAGATGGAACTTCATCCGAATGTTATTTCATAGATACTAGTAGCATTTTAAATATCATTATTATATGAAATAATTCTTTAAAAGCATGTTAATTACGGGGTAAAATAACTACTTTTAAATCATCATAATGTAGTTGGTCAATTAAAACACAACTATATCTTAGCTTATTAAACATCAATTACAACACAATTACAGTGACTTGAACTAAACTTGATAGCAGCCACAAAAATGCATTGAAGACAAGGGAAAGCTACATTCACTGTCAAGCTTCTCAAAACCTTAGTTTAAACCTTTCATAAAAGATATTACTTGAAATGTTAGGCACCCTCCAAAAAGAAGTTGAACTTTTTCTCATATGGGCAGTACAAAATTTGGATTACCTTTAATTCTCATCCCTGTGGAGTTGGAGCTGACAACTATGCCTTGACTGGAGATAGAGGTAGCTGTAGCAGTGGTGATGAACCTGGCAAATCATGTACCCTAGACATTGTACAGAGAAACAGTTTCTATGTCATTGTCACTTCCTAACAATTGGGAAAAGAAGTGAATTACTTCCCTAGAGTCTCTGCAATCTAAAATGTATTACAAGGATTAAAAACTTCTCAAAAATTCATTAACCCAATCTGTATACATTTTACAGGTTAATTCAATGGCTAAGGAAACTTGTGCTGAGAAAGGAAAAAAATCTTTTTCTAAGACTACAACATGGTCTATTTCTAAACAACAAAAACCAGTAAGATACAATTAGGGTTATCTTATGACAAGGATGAAGCATGTGTGGAAATGTCCCAGATAAAAAAATAATTTATTATCAAAATAAATGTTTAAAGTTTATGTCAACGATGTTTTAGATAGTTATATGTTAAAACATACACTGATTTAAAGTTGGATCTCAGTGTTGTATGTGCTGTTCTGGGATTTCAGTGTTAGCAGATATGTACCATCATCCCCATGTCTTAACTGGCATAGGTATTAAATAAACAATAGAAAAAAATCAGGTAAGAAAGAGCAAAACCCAAGTAAGCTAGCCTGAAATCAATCTAGCTTCTTTAATTTAAAGGAGAGAGACAAAGAGAAGCATGAACTTAAACAATAACAAGCAATCATGCAGTTACCAATATCACTAGTGCATTATGAGCATATTAATTTAAGGTCAATAATTATCAAATATGGCACAACATATCCCAAATCCAAATATCAAACACTAATCATCATACATTCACATTCTCTTTTGCACCTCTCATCATATACATGTTCTTTGTTGTTTCTCCCAAAAAATAAATAATAAAAAATAAAACAAAAAGAAGAGAGTGAGAGAGAGCATACAAATTGTCACTTTGAATAAAGTAGTGATACCATGAATCTAGAGAGTTGGTTGGGCATATTTTCATCACAGCAAAGGAAAAAAAATAGAAAGAGGAACGGAATTATTTTAAGTTGACATACCAATTGTAGATCAAAGAAACAAATGTTAAAAATCTACATTCAATGCTTCCATCCCTTTGAGTGACCATCTTCCATGTATGGTTCAAGAAATCCAATGAACTGAAATAACAAGAATATGAACATGAATAATTCTGATATTTGGTTTGGCAGTGACTGCTGTAAAGGATAAAGCTTCATCTATTCAAAGAAGCTGATTTTATTCCAGCCAAAAATTAGAACTACATTCATGGTGCATAATAGAACTGGCTTTATGCAGCAAGCAAAAGGCACCTTAACTTCCAGTTAATGGCATACATGTTTTAGCCTGAAATACTCAATTCCAACTTCAGCTGTGGTTTATTTGATTGTTCACTGTAACCAACTAATACGTACAAAGAAGATAGTTATTTTATATATTTAACATTTTTTTTGGGGAAATGGGGTTCACAATGACCACAAATTCAATTAAAAGAAAACGAGCTTCCATCCAGGCATTCAAAGTTCAGCATTCTACATCAGGCCAGCTCATCCTTGCATGTTAAAACTTTCACATTCATGCTTTGAAAATAACAAAAATGGTAGCAATATTATGTTCACAAACACAACCTGTTTAAACAAGTATAATTACAAGCACACATGAAACACTAAGCATATACCTTTGTTCCATCCTTGGACCATCGAGCACCATAACCATCGGCTGCCCTAATCTCAAAGACAGTCCCATGCGGTTGAACAACATACACATTCAACCAGCAACAATAAGCTATTAAACGACCAATGACATCCACTGCAAGCCTATTTTTATCAGAATCTGGAGAAAAAGAAAAAAAATCAGCAATTTTGCAGCATCAGACAGTAAGAGGAATAAATAATGCTTTTTTGGTTTATTTTATTTTTCCTAGGGAAAAAAATTCAGTATCATATAAATTGATAGGGTCCAAGCCATACAATGAAGTGACCAAAAATACCCACAAATCCTAGCCCTTTCCACCAAGAGCCCAAATTTCACATTTAAATGTTTCCTACTATTATATCATGACTTATTTTAAATGTAGTTGCCGCCCAAAACAAAAGAAGATACACTAGATTTTAAATGTACACACAGAAATTCCAATTGATGATCTGGAAATTAAATTGTTAACCTTAACACACTCCAGGGAATACAAACACATCCTTGATACGCAACCCAAAACCATTGGAGTTGACACCAAAGGAACTCTATTTTTCTAACTACCTAGAAGATTTGGAAACAAACTGAGCTCTTCATGAGTAGCTTGATAAAAGTTCATCAAATTTGTTTATTTCAGAGTCACCTCAACTTGTTTTGGCCATGAATAAACTATGACAATTAATGAACAAGAAACACAAATGACCTTATAGGCTCAAGAACAAATATTTGTTGGGCTTGACAATAAAGTGTAAATATGACCCTGTATGCAACACCTAGACTTGTGAAAAAGCTTGAATCAAGCTCGACTATTTAAACAAGCCAAGATCAAGTTCATCATAATTTTTTTCAAAATGCGTATATTGGAGATGGTTTAACACGTCCGTGCATGTGTGTAGAAGATATTATATTAAATGAGATAGGAAATAAAAATAAACACAAACAAACAACAATATGTTTAAGAACCATACTAGAAAATCAAGTTCACATCAATACTGACCACTTCCATCATATCTACCCCAGTATCTGTTGCTGCTCCTATTAGCATGTTTTGCCAAGGCCCTGGCTCCATGAGTTAAGGTACTACTTTTGACCTCCATCAACAAGAAAATAAAATAAGCAACTCAAAATTAAAAAAAAAGAAAGAAATCCTGTTAACTTAAAACAATCAATATCATAACATAAAAGCCTACAAGAAATCTCTTGAATTTTGAAAGAATGGAGTGATTCTCAGGACCAATTTCACATCAAAACAGAAAGATATTCTTGTAGAGAGTGCCAAAATGAAGCTATGCATGCTCTAAGGTCCCACCATTTATTAATAACAGGTCATTATCTTACATTTGGCTTAAAAGGCAACATGAATGATGAGAGAAGAGTTGATCTTGGTGGGGGGAGTGCATCTGAAATTGTGCCAACAGTATGTGAAAGACCCAGAAGGCTACGAATACCCCCATAACTCAGCCCCTAAATTAAAAACATTGAAAAGTTAGGATTATTCATCAAGAGATTGCAATTTCATTAAGCAGAGGCATGTATTGGATATTTTACATGGACCATGGCCAATCGTATATGGGAAACATTTGGCAGTCACATCCAAACAGATATATATCTATGCATGTTTGCACGCAAATAAATGGAAATGGAAAGTTATAGAATTAATAGCCCAAGGGATAATATGAGTAGTAAAAGGCTCATGTATTCAACCAAGAGGTCACCAATACAATACCTCTGGCGTCAACCCACCCAGGATATTTATATCCTATGAGTTTTCTCACCATACAGGTTGTAAGGTCCAGAAGTAATCCCCCTAATTTAGAATTGGTGACCGTAGATTTTTGGACACCAGAAAAGTACATGTATATTGATCATATGAAATGTATGACATGTGCAAGCAATGCTCAATATGCTTGGCATCTAGTAACATGTCACAACATTAGAAGAATCACAACAACCTGATACAACACAGGATCAGGCAGAAAGATATCGTATTTTCAAATGAGACCACAGAAAAAGCTACAAATTCCTGGCCAGATGATATCGTATACACAACGAAGATGTTTCCGATGAGACCTAAAAGTATTAATTAAATGAAGTATCAATTAAATGGACTACAATCACCACTAAAACAGCCAATTCAAAAGCCCAACTCACTCTCTACAGCTCCATTCACGGTTTGATTCATGCAAAAAAGAATATTCTAGCTGAAGAACAGTAGATGGAATCAAAACTTCAACTGTACTTTCATCAAAATATAATTAAATGTCCAATATCAAGATTCCACAACAGATGCAATCTTAAAAAATCCATGTTGACCATTCATCATGTATTTGATAGATCCAATGCCACATTCAGTATATTTTATATGTACCAATGGAGTTTATTGCAAAAAAAAATGCTCTTGATTAAGTTGAACCAGGGTAAATTCAAGCACTTCCAATCATCAAACAGATTGCATATGGCTTTCTCAAATCTATACTTGAACTGTTAAGAAACAATTGTGATGTGTACAAGTAGAACAAAAGTTCATTTTCCAAAGAGGCTCAAGTGTTGACAATGTTATCATTTTATAAAACATGATGTCAGATACCAGTAAACTGGGAAAATAGTTAACAACCACAAAATCTCAATTTGAAACCTCTATTTCCTTCTGTCATTTTGAATTCATTGCTAGCAGAACATTAAGCAGTATGATAACATAAATTAAATGATAGCAGAACATTATTATGATAACAGTATGATAGCCTATTTTAATAGTAATTCACATGCTCATTAAGTAAGAACTTTATAACCTTCTAGAATACCATTCTCTAACTGACACAATTTTGAAACTTAATAAGAATGAGTACAACCAAGTTGCATTTCTATTTAAAAAATAAAAACAAACATAAGAACATAAAAGATATGTACCAGAAAAAGAAACACACGAGCCAACGATGCACAAAATAAGCAACTCACAGACAACATGCTGGCCAAGATAACATAGGGTTGAGTAGCCAGTTTAGAAACACATATTACTAGGACACCATTGAATCTTTCCTTCTCCACATAAAACTTCCTATATATTTGCACACCTGAAAAAGCCATTCACACTATACCTTATTTAATTCAGACACCAAAGATCATTAAATTTACTCAATCCTCAAACTAGTAAAATCTATATATTATGCCCAAAAATAATACAGAGATGAATATTTATCACAAAAGCAATACCAATTAGCTCAGGAATTTTCTTATTAAGATCATGACAAGTTCCATGCATATAGAAATTGCTTATTGGCCTTAACTGCATCAGCATGCTGACATGGAGATAAATATTTTGAAGAATTTTAATCCATGTGTAGTATTGTTAGGATTACCCAATGGTAAACTAAGTGCACAATATGAGTATTTATCTTTTCAAGTCATATATTATCCAGCAAGGTACCGAAGCACTATTTTTAATACTCTTTTAGCCCTTATGTAGCTATGAATTTCTTTAAAACTTATGTATTCTTTTTATTTGAGAATTAGTACAAAATTAAAAGTAGCATGAACTAATAATTAGACTTGAACAAAGTTTTCTTTGTCCCTTTGTCTAGAAAAGAATAAAAAACTATGAGGATAAATATCCAATTTAGAGTTGTAGATCTTTATCCAAGGATGTTTGTTTAGACTATATCCTTATCTTTCTCCTCATTTGGTCCCTTTTGTTACTCTTACTTGTCACCAACCTGTCTGCAGTTGCTCGTTGTTTTCTTATTTCAAAGAGGCAGCAACTATTCAAGCCCCGTAGAGAGGATAGGTGATTTGCCAGAAGAAGTATTTGTTGATCCATTAAAATGGCATTATGAATCTAGCCCTGCATCTACAGCTCTATCCTATCATTCCTAGCTCACCTATAATACAATATTCCAGGATACTAAACCTTATTGCAAATTGATGGTAACTACTTGGAGTTTTAGGTGTTTGCCAACATTTATGGTTCTTGCACAATCAATCACATTACAACAGAAACCAAAAGGCATTCATCTACTTTGAGTTTCAAATAATAATGCCTATTTGAAGTTAAACATAACGCCTATTTGAAGTTAAACATAACCTGATGCTATCTGATCATATTACAACTGTAATACCTTCTTCAATGGTTTTGACTCTAGGAAGCCCTTTCACTACACTCTCTGCTTCTAACATTTCTGAAAATGAGTCATAATGACGAACATACTGCCAATCGATAAAATTATGAAGGCCCAACTCAACTCATAATATGAAATTCAAGAATAAATTACATAAATATGTTATCACCTGAACTTGAAGCGTCATGCATTTATTTAAGAGAACCACTGCACCCGGTGTGATTCTGTAATCAAATAACTAAATAAATAGCAAGACAGAATGCCAGTCACCAATGAAACCAACATATACCAATGGGAAAAAGAGAATATGCATCAACTGTGATCATAGTAACCCATAAATTAATAGTTAAACCTTTGAAATTGACACTACAAAAATCCTGATTAACATCAACAAAAAGTAATCTTTCTTTACTTTTTAAATAGAAAAATGCAAGTAATCAAATTCCTAGTAAAATTTTTGAGCAAAAAGGAAATCACAGCCCATAACTGTACTAAAAAAAACTAGGCTCAACTGCAAATAAGAGGCACTGCCAAGCTTGAATAAACTTGCAGCACCATAGGCTGACTCTCCTTAACAATTTTTGGCCCCCTAGACGTAGAAATTACTTCCATGTCAGCCTCCAACAGTCATTTACAGTGCTTTTGTCTGAGTAACTCATAAAACTAGGACATTATATTAACAAGTATAATACATAAAATCCCAAAAAGGAAGCATACATATACCAAAAGAAAAATTATCAACAACTTAGATATAAGCCAGTACCTATCGTAATCTCCAATTGCACATATTCCCTCTATTATTTTCGGGCCATCTACACACAATCTCGATTTATTAAACAATAAAGGACTAGAGAACATCAAATTCCCAAGGAATCAATACCAAACTATCTAACTGTTATAGTAGATAATCTAACATACCTCTTATCAATGAAAAGAAGGGCTCCTGAACATGAAGTTCAAACTCCACAGCCTCCAAAATCTACCACAAACCGATCAATAGCATCAATCCCTTGAATGTGCAAGCTCAAATACTTTCAAAGAATTTTGAATGTGTTTAGTATTTAGCAGCACGAACCAAAGTGCTTCTCAGTAAGTCAGATGGAGTGCATTTCCAGAAAGGTGCTTCTTAGTCAAGAAAAAAATACAACACCTCCCATCGTTTTGGTTCAAAAGGTGCTTTTAGAGAAGTATTTTTGGATGCTTTTTCCATAAAAGAAAAAGGCTTTTACTCGAAACATTTTTATACAGACCACTCCCAAACGCCCCTAAATAACAGGGTCAAATTAAACTTACATTGACCAATGCAGACCCCTTATTCAAAATCAACTGACTCCACTCCTCCTCCTTTTGTTCCAAGCAATTATCTACATTCATCAATGGCAACTTCTCATACGTCCTACGAAAATCACCAGAACTCACCGTACGACGCAGTGCCAAAGCTAAACGGTGGTACAAAGGATACAGAGGAACTCCTTGAAGAAAAGACTCACCGAAATCAAAACCTATAATAAACGAATCAAACAAAAAATGTAAACAAACATAGCTTACTTTGTTATACAAAACAAATATAATCAACCAAAAAGAAGATGCATATCAGCGTACGATTTCCGCTGGACGATGAAACGGCGCCGTTGGGTTCGTCTCGGAGGAGATTGGAGCAGAATTCTTCGGAGATACCGAGGCTGAAATCTAGGGTTTCGTCAATGTAGGAGCTGAGCGTGACCTTCAGTAACTCCTGTATACAGTCGTTCAGTCGTTCCATTTATCACGTTTCAAGTCTCCAGCATTTTGCGTTCGTTTCTCCGTCGTTAAAATTCCATGTTATGAACAGCAATTGGGGGCCAATATGGTTAGAGAATGGGCGTATTGTTTATAAATACTTTGATTTAACATATCCTAAATAGCTCGTGAAATTACTATAAAACCGGTAAAATACTATTGTTAATAAATAATTTATAGATAGATAGTCTTATTACATCTATAAATATCGTTACAGATAATATAATAAAATTATTTAATAAATAAAAAATTTATAAAATTTATTTTTAATTAATATAATAAAAATTTTATAATTTTTATTTTTTAATTTATTATTAATAAATAATTTTTTATTAATTAATTCCTGTCAATCCGAGAATTTTACTACCACTGGCTGTGTCTTTTAACAAAGACAATACTTAGAAATCAATTATCAGAGTCTCAGTTTCTAGTGAGCTGCTAATAATTTTCATTTTAATTTGAGAATCAAATCGGATATCGGTAACCATTGAAGAATAAATTAGCAGAAGGCAAGCAAGCACAGCATCGAATATCCGTACACAATGGATAAAATCAAGCAAACAGGTTAAGATTTTGTTTTGTCCAATCAATATCCTCATTATTAGATACTGTTGTAAGTATTCTCATAAATTATTAATTCAACTCTATGAAATTACTTAGAATTTTGCGGGTCGGATCTTGCAATCAAAAAGGATTATAAAACAAACACAAAACTAACTTCAGATAAAAAAGTAAAATTTGCACAGTGGCATAGAGTTACAAGTCGTCGGATATTCGCTAATGTTGAGTAGTTGCTGGCTTGGCTATGTATATAACTGTAAGCAATGAGCAAGTTTAATGAATTAAACCCGTTTCAGGTCGGATATCCGCGAACTGTGTGATAACAAAGCCAGCAAAATCAAAGTCTAGGAATCAAGTGAATCGTTTTATACATCAAATGCATAAAAAAAAAGGGAGAATTCGTATTTTATTACACAATCATAAATCTCAAACCACAGTAGAGAGTTACACACTGGTAAACCACAACAACAACAGGAAACACAACATCATCAAACACGGACAACCCATACTGAAACTGCAAATGACATGATATTTTATTTATTTTAGATAGCAACTTAAAAAGAGCGTAGGGACTGTCGGACGAACCATTGATTTTGAGCTTGACAACTTGTTAATCAGATGAAATTGCAGATGAGGACGGAGCAACGACGCGGCGTAGAGAGTCCATGCAGCACACTTGAACCACAGAGGAAATGGGATTGTTGTGGCGAAGACAAACACAAAGGCTGCACCGATGATTCCAACTTTGTCCAACAATTGCGATGCGAAAGCAAACTTGTGGGCAATGAGTTTTGCAACAAAGAGAGAAAGAAATGTCAGTAATGTAGCAAAGGAAAGCACAAAGTCGGAAGGAGAAAGTTGCGATTCAGCTTTTGCTGATTCAAGGGCTGTAGTAAAGCAAGAGGTCATGATTGCATTCTGCCAGTCTAGAACTTGAGAGGCTGCGTCCATGGCGGTTGTCTGGGATAGTAGGGCTGGTCTTGGTTTAGCGCAAAATGCCTTTCACCGGAGGAAATGAAATGTCAAGCTTGCGAATCTGCGAGAGAGAGTAGCGTTTTTTTATAGAGCGACTTTTTTTTCATGTTAGAGCCGGCTGTGTACCCATTGTTATCCGACAGTCCAAAAACATGTAAACGGGCCTTTTGCCGTATTTATTCCACACGTGTACACTGTCATTGTCAATATTTTAACAATAAAAAATAAATAAATATTTACACTAAAAAATTTAATTTTATTATATTTAATATTTTAATTATAAAAATATTTTTATTATTTATAAATAAATAAAATAAAATTTTATTATTATTTTTTTGATTATATTTTTTATATTATTAAAGATAAAATTTATAATTTATTAATAATATAATGGTGATAAAATATAAAAAAAAAGTAAATATTTATTTTTTTTTAATTATTTTAAAAATAAAAATAAGATTGTGAGTTTAAAAATAAAATTGTATAAAGTAATTATTTTAATAAAAATAAATTAAATTGGTCAAAAGGATGAAAAAAAAGACATGTCCTTTGTTCTGAACCATTCATTTCGTTTGTTCTTAAAATCAAACAAGACAAAGTTGGCAAAGCCATCTTCATTTTGTTTCTAGTGGGAAGACGTCAGAACATACCAATGCGTCAAAACCCTAACATTTACATCAATTATCTGCGAGCTTCAGAGTGGTTTTCGCTAGAATTTTCTGAGTATCGGAGACGATGGTCAACAAAAGGTTAGTAACCAGAGCTTCTGAGTTTTTTTTTAATTTCATTTCTGCGATTTTTTTGGACATGGGTTCGGATTAATCAAGTGTATATTGATTTTCGTTTATTCTGTTTAGCATGTTTGCATATCTATGTGTAATATGAATTTATCTAACGTAATTTTGTTGTCTTCGTATAGTTGATTACTTCGATAAGGGTTCGCTTTGTTGTGGTGATTTTGCTTGTTTGATGCATGATTCTTGGTTAAAATTGATGAGGGAAATTTGCCATGTTCCCTTTCTAGTACTGGTTAAAATCGCTGGAAAGGCGTATGAGATAGGATATAGAAATCCCAAGGAATACAAAATCATTGAGTTGGTTCACGAAGTTAAGGATGTTATCGTTAAGCACAGATATAGATACAATCAAGATCAAGATAGGACTTATATTTCTGCTGTGTTGCCATGGACTGATAACGGGGAAAGGAAGTTAATCGCCAAGTATAGTGATTTGTATTCGGTCTTTGAGTAGTTATTTATCAATAACTATCCTGCAATTCAGTTGAAGGTGGAGCTTAAGAATGCTGTTGGGTAAAACTATCGCGAATGGTTGAGCAAAATAGCACCGGCTTTTCTCGAGCATTTAGATAGAGATGAAAATAATAATAATAATAAAACACTCCCCGTCGTTTTGGTTCAAAAGGTGCTTTTAGAGAAGTGCTTTTGGATGCTTTTTCCATTAAAAAAAGAAGGCTTATTTATACAGATCAATCCCAAACGCCCCTGAATAAAAGGATTAAATTAAACTTACATTGACCAATTGAAACCCCTTATTCAGAATCAACTGACTCCACTCCTCTTCCATCCTTTTGTTCCAAGCAATTATCGACATTCATCAGTGGCCACTTCTCATACGTCTTGCGAAAATCTCCAGAAATCACCGTACGACGCAGTGCCCAAGCTAAACGGTTGTGCAAAGGATACAGAGGAACTCCGTGAAGAGAAGACTCGTACGAAATCAAAACCGAGAATAAACGAATCAAACAAAAAATGTAAACAAACATAGCTCACTTTCTCATACAAAAACAAATATAATCAATCAAAAAGAAGATGCATATCAGCGTACGATTTCCGCTGGACGATGAAACGGCGCCGTTGGGTTCGTCTCGGAGGAGATTGGAGCAGAATTCTTCGGAGATACCGAGGCTGAAATCTAGGGTTTCGTCAATGTAGGAGCTGAGCGTGACCTTCAGTAACTCCTGTATACAGTCGTTCAGTCGTTCCATTTATCACGTTTCAAGTCTCCAGCATTTTGCGTTCGTTTCTCCGTCGTTAAAATTCCATGCTATGAGCTGCCATTGGGGGGCCAGTATATGCTTACAATGGCATCCTAAATGGCTCGTGAAATTACTATAAAACCCTTCTACTGTAAAATACTTATAATTAATGCCACAAGCTCATTATGTACGGAAAATAATAAATAATTTTATTTCATTAATATAAATAATATAATAAAATTATTTAATAAATTAAAAAATATTTATTAATAATATAAAAAAAATTAAAACTAAATTTATTTCGTGAAATTTGAGGTTGACAACCCAATCAATACACGTTGTAAGATCATTGCTTCTAAAAGGCAATTTGTTCTGTGGTTGGGACTGATGTCCCGCAACCAACTGTTCAAACCATTCGGAATTCCCTATTTCATACACGTTGAATATTTTGCTTGTAAAAGAAATCCGATAATTTTTCCACGATTGTCTGTGTCTTTTAGCAATAGACTTGTAGGGACTTTCTGACTACAAAGACAACACTTAGAAATCAATGATCAGAGTCTCAGTTTCTAGTAAGCTAATAATTTTTATTTTAATTTAAAAATCAGATCGAATATCGGTAACCATCGAAGAATAAATTAGCAGAAGGCGAGCTTGCTAAAATTAAGCAAACAGATTAAATTTTGTTTTATCAATTTAATCCAGTCAAATACCTCATTATTAGATACTGTTGTAAGTATTCTCATAAATTATTAATTCAACTCTATGAAATTACTTAGAATTTTGTGGGTCGGATCTTGCAATCAGAAGGATTATAAAACAAACACAAAACTAACTCAGATAAAAAGTAAAATTTGCACAGTGGCATAGAGTTGCAAGTCGTCGGATATTCGCTGATGTTGAGTAGTTGCTGGCTTGGCTATGTATATAACTGTAAGCAATGAGAAGTTTAATTAATTAAACCCGTTTCAGGTCGGATATCCGCGAACTGTGTGATAACAAAGCCAGCACCAAATCAAAGTCTAGGAATCAAGTGAATCGTTTTATACATCAAATGCATAAAAAAAAAGGGAGGATTCGTATTTTATTACACAATCATAAATCTTAAACCACAGTAGAGAGTTACACACTGGTAAACCACAACAACAACAGGAAACAACAACATCATCAAACACGGACAACCCATACTGAAACTGCAAATGACATGATATTTTATTTATTTTAGATAGCAACTTAAAAAAGAGAGCAGGGACTGTCGGACGAACCATTGATTTTGAGCTTGACAACTTGTTAATCAGATGAAATTGCAGATGAGGACGAAGAGCAACGACGCGGCGTAGAGAGCCCATGCTGCACACTTGAACCACAGAGGAAATGGGATTGTTGTGGCGAAGACAAACACAAAGGCTGCAACGATGATTCCAACTTTGTCCAACACTTGCGATGCCAAAGCAAACTTGTGGGCAATGAGTTTTGCAACAAAGAGAGAAAGAAAGGTCAGTAAGATGGCAAAGGAAAGCACAAAGTCGGAAGGAGAAAGTTGCGACTCAGCTTTTGCTGATTCAAGGGCTTTACAAAAGCAAGAGGTCATGATTGCATTCTGCCAGTTTAGAACTTGAGTGGCTGCGTCCATGGCGGTGATGGTGGCTGTCTGAGATAGTGGGGCTGGTCTTTGTTTAGCGCAAAATGCCTTTCAGCGGAGGAAATGAAATGTCAAGCTTGCGAATCTGCGATAGAGAGTAGCGGTTTTTTATAGAGTAGTTGGTGATGAGAGAAGGTGTCGGATTTTTCTCATGTCCGAGCCGAGCGTAGAAAAGACTTGCGTCAACTGCGAAGCCGTAATTTGTAACATGTTATTATAAGTGAATTTTGTACACCATTAGGGGGGACAAATTCGATTTCTTTAGAGGTTGGGTGGGACATGGGATTCAGGAAAAAGAAAAATTAAATAAGTCGTATTATCATATTGTAGTGAATTAATTATTTAATATTTGATATTAATAGTAAAAATAGTGGATCGAACTCGGCTGCGTGTGACCGAGGTGGACTTTGTTTGATAAAAGAAGTAATACCGAGTTTGATAAGGAGGGAGCATTAGTCAACATGTAGTCCCGTCGGACAATTCGATAGCTTTGATTTCTTCCAAATTTTCCAACTGCTCCGTTCCACTTTCTCTTCTTTCTATCATCGAGTAAGATTCGATGATAGAAAGCCAAGCCTCACCATCAACTCCTTTTTCACATTCGTGGTTTGACTTTAGGCAAAATGTGTTTCACCAGAAGAAATGAAATGGCTGTTTCTAAGCTTGCGAATCTCCGAGAGAATGTAGTTATTTATAGAGGAGCTCGTGATGAATGATGGATGGTATCGGATTTTTCTCATGTCCGAGCCCGGCGTCGAAAAACTTGCGTCACTGTGTACAGTAATTTACAACATAATTATCTGGAATGAATTTTGAACATTGGGACAAAATTCATGTCCGATTAGTAGTACTTTCCCCAATCCCAGTATATGTATATAACATCCCGTTTTTCACTACCCCGCAGCTGTCTTGGAAAAACCCAATGTAAATATCCGAACAACTAATCCTTGTTTACTCTGAATTTATCATAAAATGGTGATCAACGATTGTCAAATATCTGGCGGCCTTTATCTAAAAGGAAAAAGATAAATATAATTCTTCTGAACTCTTGATTGACTGCGCGTCCCACTTGCTCTTCTTTTAACTCTCTCTTGAGGATCCAAATGGGATTTTATAAATAAGATTCGATGATAGGAAGCCAAGCCTTGCCATCAACGCTTTTTCATACCTCAAATCGAATTATCCGACTGTCACTTTAGTTGAAATACTTTGTAGATTAGTTGCCAAATACTTAATATATATATATATATATTATTTTTAAAATAATATAATTGTTCTTATTATTTGATTGATAAATATAAAAACAAATTCTTCCATTATAAAATTTAAAATATTCCTAAATAAAAAAATATTTTAGTATTGTAAATAATAATAATGATAATAATAATAATAGACTATTAATTCTAGCTAAAAAAAAATTTCCCCCATTACAATTGATCTCATTTCCAACTTCGTTGTTCTGTTCCCTGCATCCGCTAGCAAAGAATGGAATGCAAACTGCCCGTCCGTGTGTCCCTGATAAGTGTTTGTTGACTTACCTTACCTTGTAAGCCAACAACCGGGGCTTACAGCGGGTTCTTTAGGAGCACCCCCTATTTAGATTTAGATTTAGAAAAGTCCTGTTCCGCTATACACAAGCGAGAACTCTTTTCGTCCAAAATCTTCTTCTAATTTATTTTCTTTGTTTGTCTAATTAAATTGCATTAAAATAAAAATTTATTGTATTTTTAGTTTAAAAAATAATTTTATTTGTCCCATTTATTTGTTAAACTCATAATTTTATTATTTTATTTTAATTATTAGACATACCTCTTGTTATTTTATTACTCAAAAACCTCTATAAAAATATATTTTGTATTTTTAAATTTTTTTACTATTAAAAAATATACAATAACTAATTTTCATAAAAAAAATAATTAATTAAATATGTAACATTATATTATTGTTCCTTTATTACAATAATATTTAAAAATAGAAAATCTAGTAATACAAAGCTAATAAATAAAATTATATTATTATTATTACATATTTTTTATTACACGGGAGTAGACACGTCTAACAAATCAAGTCAATACCTACTAAGAGCCGGCCTGCCCCCTTGACAACCTTGCATGAGAGTTTGTATGTAGAGCAATATCGACTCAATTATATTGTTAATACACATGCTGAAATTAATTGGTTAACTTTCTATTAAAATTTTTAAGTTCAATTTAGATTTTAAATTTAATGTCAGAATAATTTTACAAGATCTAGTTAGTTCATATAAAATTCAAAGAAAGCATGCAGTTTTCAAAAAATTTAGAAATTAAAACCAAAAACTAGAGAATCAGTACACTAGAGCAGCCTACAGCATTGAATTGCCTGAATCCTTGACTTCCATGTCTAATAGTTCAGATAAAATTCGAAACAAGAAAAAAGAAAAGAGGCTGAGATAAAGCTCTCCATATTGTAGTAATATTTTTCTTAGGGAGAAGAAAAATGAGTAATATTATGCATACAAAGTGTAAATCTCATTCAAGTTCATGATATATATGATTAAACAGTATGATCAATGATAAAGCAGTTCTCAACGCGGTATTGCTTGAAAAATAGGCATTAAATGAACGCCACAGAGAGTAGAGAATGAAGGACTATAAACAAGTGCCAAGAAAGATAAATGAATAAGTCCTGCAGTTTCAGTTCATGTTCACCTCAGGAATCAGCAGCAGTGAGCAAGCGAACATTGGAAATTCCTGTTTAGGAGGCAGATCATGCACAAAGGATCCATTAAAGTAAAGTAGGCTTTCTTTTTCACTAGTATTTAATTAAAAAAAGGGACACATGTTGTGATGTCAAAAACACACATGGAATTAGCCTAGTCAACAAGAGATGAGACCTCAAGGTTTGTCTTTAGTAGAATGAGAAAATGCAAAGACTTTTAAAACTTCCAGATTCTTTTTTATACTTTTCCGAAGATTGATTGATAGGGGTAAGTTTATTCACATGCCACTTTTAATCTGAGGCACTACGGAGTATTTTCTTGATGCCATATCAGGAATGGCGATCAGTTACTGAGCTTTGAGTGCCTTTGATACAAAGATCCTATGTTCTATTGTGTCTTCAACAATGATGGCAACATAAAGACAGAAAAAAATGAATTTTCATGGGGTTCTTCCACGTGACAAGGATATTTTCTACAACTTTTGATGTTACAAGCATATGTTAAGACACATATCTACCCTCACCAATATGCTTAGTGTCAGGACTACATACACACTTACTAAAGGTGGGTGCAGCCTAAGATAAATAAATTGGCCTTAGTTCTTGCACACCAAAAAATGACTTTAGATTTTTTCAAATTCAAGCATTGAGACTATTACTTCAGTAACGGTCACAAATATTAGTAGAAGGAATAGAAGTGAAAGAATTTCTTGACACGGCAGAAATTATATTTGCAAACATAAAAGAAAATAAACAAGTAATAACATCATTGTCTCACATTCGGCTGAGATTACAACACATTGAGTGAATCTGAAACTGATGTGGTGTAATCAGTAGGACCAATAAGACTCCGAAGATCTTCATTACTCAATCCCTGGATCAGATGTTGAACAATTAGATCAGCTTCCAAATAATGTTGCACATCTCCACGGAATGTTATATGATTATTCTACAAGACTACCCTTTAGATTGAAAATACATCCTTCCATCATGGTGTGACATTCAATGACTGCCATATATTTTATGCTTCATTCTTTTTTCTTTCTCCTTTTTGTTGGATGCACAGCACTCCATGGTTATCCAACCCCGAGTTTGCCTAAACATGTTTTCAAACTGCCTTTATAATGTGAGTCCAACAGTTGGCAGCCTATTTAGGTTCTACACACATCAATGTGCATCCTCAGTACATTTATTCTTATGTACACAGTAGCCATAAAACAAAAATCCTTCATCATTTCAACCTATTCACTAAAAATCATATTCAGATTTGAACTTTCCAATCCTTCCACACCAATTTTGTTTCTTCTTTACAGCTTTATAGCGCAATAAAAATAGAAAGTTTCAATTTGTTAGAACAAATAAATTAACAATTATAGAAACAAATGGCAATAATCAAAGTCAATATGCACACTCACACAGAGAATTCTAGCCAAACTAAGGAAGGGCTGGGCAGCCGATGTTGCAACACGAATTGCAAGAACACCGTTGGTCTTTTCCTTCTCTTCTGTGTAAAACCTCCTGTACACCTGAATGCCTGTAAAAACTGCATCGCATTAGTTGAGGAATAATAATGTATAATTCATAAAGAGTTTGCCCATATCTTTGCCATACGTACTTATCTATATATATTTGTGCATGAGAAAACAAAGTCATGGGAATAGGTACCAGTTCATAGAAAGCTCAATAACAGCATTGTCAACATCAAAAAAGAAGAAATGGATTTGAAGTTTCTAGGAACCTTGGAGAACTAGATTATCCTTACCAAAAGAAAATGTATAAGTAACTATCAAAAGGAGTATTTCAAATATAAAAGTTAAAGATGGATTTAGTAGAATACAAACTTATGGTCCAAGAGGCTACATCTCACAACCAACAAAAATTAGGGAGATATAAGAATACAAGATTGTGTAAACTACAGCTATTGACTTTTCCTTGCCATTATTGAAATTCTTTTGGAGTTGTAGTTTTCATATGAAAAATTCTGAGAAGAACGATTTAAACAAGGAGAAGGAAACATACAAGCACAAACAGGAAAAAAAAACCTCTACAGAAATAAGTAAATAAATCTTTCACTCTGGAATTGGCGTTGTTTGAATTTCTCAATACTAGCCAGCAATTATAAATCTCAAGCGACATTTTGCCTCTGTCTGTGTAACTTTTTTACTTTCCTAAAATGATACATGCTCCAAGAAACTATAATGTTCTTACCTTCATCAATGGTTTTTATGCCTGGAAGGACTTTTGCAAGACTCTCTGCTTGCAGCATCTCAGAAAATGTTTGATACCAGCGAACATCCTGCAATCAAAATTAGTTATAACAATTCAAGTTTTGGAAGAAAGCATGGAAAATTTTAAGTGGACTGCTTTCACCTGTACCTCGACCACCAAACATTTGTTAAAGACAATCAAAGCCCCAGAGCCAATTCTGAGATCAGAACAAAGAGAAGCAATTAAAAAGAAGAATTATAATAAACAATCTGAAGGAAAACCTTATATCAATTGACCTAAAACAACTGATGGACTCGTAATTGATAGATTTAAACCTTCCTTAACTCAATATTGATTATAAATGATGCAGGTAATAAGCATAATACTGTTTTTTAAAGATACATCATTCCTCATTCACCATAATTGGAAGGCGACAATCACCTTTTTTGTAATCATCCTATCTTGATGATGGGTTTTTGTAATTACAAACCAATGATACAAGATCTAAAGGCCTCTAGAGCCAAGATTTTGAGAAAATCGATGAACATGAAATATTACATGTGTGAGTACCCAATTGGGATATACCTATTGTAGTCACCAACAGCACATCTTCCTTCAACACTTTTCAACCCATCTGCAAACAACATAAAGTTGCTGTAAAAGGCCTTCAATTGGATTGAACATGGCTTATGATGAAACTAGATAAACAAATTTCACATTGTCCACTTATCTGTGAGAATAATCATTCATTACAGAAAAGCAAATACATACCTTTTAATTGGGTAAAGAAAGGCTCCTGAACATGAAGTTCAAAGTTTATACTCTTCAGAAGCTGATGAAATACAGTAATTAATGTGAGTATAGCGAATCTTGACCTCATCACCGTAAATCAATAACACAAAACAAAGCTGGAAAGTATAGAATCAACTCTAATACCTACATTTACGATCTGAGATCCTTCTTTTAGAACCAATTCATTCCAATCTTCTCTCTTCTTCAGGTCATTGTCCTCGTTTGACAACCCAATATTGCTAAAGGCTCCACCCCCACATGGTTCCGTAGAAGTTATTGAAGCATGCAGAACAGATGCTAAGTGTTTGTATAAAGGATACTTGGATTCTTTGTCACAAGAATCTGCCACATGGAGTACAAAGAAAATGCCTTCCTCAAATATAATAGGTACCCAATTTAACTAACATCAAAAACCACATTTTCTTAATCCCAACAACAAAACAGAGTAAATGAAAATAAAGAGACCTAATGAAAACTCTATGTCTAATTGTATACACCAAGTCTAATTTCTCGCGTAGAGCATTTTTTCCGTTTAATATTGCATTCATTATCAGGAAATTAATGCAGAAAACAAAGACGTAACGATAACATTCAATTTGTTCAGTTGCATACCAGCCGTGAGCGGAACATGATTAAGGAGAAAAGAACAGAAGTCTCCGGAGAGACCAAGATCGATTTGAAGTGTTTGGTTTATGTGAGACTGCAAAGTGAACTTCAACGCTTCTTCTATGCATTCTTTGAACTGCACTGCTTTGGCTCCTGGAGATGACGGTTGCTCCATTTTCTTTTAGTTTTCTTCGCAGAGTGCAACTCTAAAAAGGATAAAGTGACTTTTTTTTAATAAAATTAAAGAAAAATATAATTTTGGACTGGCCCAGTTTGAAATTTCAAAGCCCGAAACGCCTGCAGGTTGATATATACTTTGATGAACATGAGCTCAAATTTAGTTATACAAAAATGTTCCTATTCCATGTTATTTTCTTGAGTTATATTTGGATTAAAATGCAAAAAAAAACTTTTTTTTGTTCTAAATTCATATATTAATATTATAAAAATTATACATTTTGGTCCACAGTTAAGAAAGTATACACAAGGCAAAATTCATAAGAATGCAGAGTATATTATTGCTCAAAAAACTTTCATTGATTCCATTTTCGGGTTTGTCCCGAATTCGGCCTCTGTATAGTAGATCAAATATATATTATATATATATTTTGTATATAATAGTATGTATGTATATGTATACTGTACATTTGTAACAGAGGAAAAAAAATGTATTATCTCTAACCTATAGCATGTATATTTTTTTCTTGATCTTTAATTAATTCTCTTATTTTCTGTATGTATCTTTTTTGAACTGATGCCACTAATTTCTATAATTGATTAATATTTGACTGATCTTCTGCTGCTTTTGTTTTGTCCAAATCTGAAAAATTTGCAGCATGATCTTCAGGTTTCACAGAAACATCTGAAGAATGAAGTTCTTGCTGAAGACGATCAGCTTGGCCTGTCCATAACAGGACCAGAAACACCATTGTTGTGGAGAGGAAAACCAGAGCTGCCCACACCAAGTGAAGAGATTTCTTCAATGGTTTGCAGTCTTTGTTAAGAATCAAAGAAAATGCAGTCTCTACTGACTGACATTCCAATAGATTTTCCATTTCAGGATACACGTTTAGTAGTTTCTGAACTGAGCTTGTGTATGCCTGCACTGTTTGGTACACATTGTTTGGGATGAACCGTCCATCTCCACAGGCTTCGTTGTTGTCGTCAGAACATGCAAATGCCCTCAGTATCTACAACAAAGAGCATAGAAAATTTTAAACACAGAAATAGCATAGACAGATTTGGTTAGAAGAAGTATAAAATGCGACATCATAGGGCAGACACGAGCAAACCGATAACAACTTGATCACAAAAGGCAAAAAAATTTATATGGGTTTGTGCCAAGCTCGCATTTTAGACACAACTGATATACAGTAAAACACAGTAAAACACAAGAGCCTAACAGTCTGGTGTCGTTAGTTAGAAAATGAGTTGATCTTGAACTTATAAGGGATGGTGGCCATGCCTCCTAACAGGTTAAATGACCAACTTGACACTTTTTAGAAGTATTTTATTGACATGTACAAGCAGATAGATTTTTGACACACGAAGGGAAAAAAATGTGCTTATTATAGAACTTTCTTTCGGAAAACCTTCGGGATGTCTCCAATTCGGATAGTATTTCGAGGGCAGAGATCTCTCAGATATTCGTAGTCGGGAGGTCCGGAGAAAGGATTGCAGACACGAGGAATTCCTGGAAATGTTGTAGATTCCAGCACTGAAATATTTGCATTCACCTGGAAATACCAACCAGAAGAAAAATCTAATATTCAAATTTCAACAGAAAATTACATGGAATTGGATTTTATGCAGCAGCAAAAGAAGGCAAAAGCTTATTATCGATTTTACCTCGTTAACAATGTTGTATACTCCTACACCGAAATCAGTGAGGACAGATTGTGCAGAGAGTAATTCATCACAGGGAAGGATTGAACTCAAGCTATTGTTGTATGGATTTTGTTGGAAATTTGCTAGAGCTGTACATGTATCACTTGCGAATCTGAAAAATTACCGGTCGATTTTCTGTCATTTGCTCAAAAATGGAAAAGGCATAGAAATCAGTTCAAGAAAAATATAACACGTTACTACTTTTCCAGGAAGAAGTAGGCCCCAAAGAGAACCCAGCACAGGAATGTCAAGAACCAGCACAATGTGATTATCCTGTAAAAGGAAGGGACCGATACAAATCAATATCATTGGAATTTTGTGTTACAAGATGGTTTGCATAAAAAATCATACGGTTTACTTACAAGCAAAGTGCTTTTCGGAACCTCAAAACTCCAGATACTGCAGGAAATAGAATCATATCCTTAAGTGAAAATGAATTTCAAAATACTGAATGGCGAAAAGCAGAGTGACCAATAGGTAAATATGCAAGTATGCAACACACATGGCACATACCTGATAGAGCAATCAGCGCAACCAGATTCAGGGAAATTGTCACTGTGGTTACAGCATACCTGAAAATACAAACATACAACTTCATTTTCATGCCATGGTTACAATTTTATGAAGCAAAAATATGCATCCAAAAATCCATAGGAAGAGAGAAATTTACACTATCTTAAGACCCTTATCAATCAGGCGCCTGTTCTTGCTTGCCTGCCGTTGTATTTCTGCTGCTTCAGAATCAAGTTCTTTGGCTGTGTTTGTAAGGAAGCCAGAAGGCACACTACTTGCACTAGATTCTTCCAAGCTATTTTCCATCTCTTTCATTGCTCCTGTTGTGTTATATATTGTATCTGATGCTTGATTTGCTGTATCTGTGACAATGTTCACCACAGTTTTCGCTCGCGAATTGAACCTTGCGTTTCCTCCCAGCACTAACCCAGATGCAGTTCTACATAAATACAAAGTTATTACAATGCATAAGAGCTCTCTCCTGCAGAATTTGCATATTTTTAAAACATGAAAAAACAGTACTATGACAAGAACTAGGAGCAGAAATTACATTGCCAAAATTGTGAAGAATGTAGCAAGGAGAATGGAGCGAAGGTAGGATTGCTTGTAACAATCTGCTCTTTTCTTTGCTTTCCTTTTACTTGTACAGCAGAAAAGTTTTGCTAGCTGAAAAATTCCGTAGATAATTCCTCCCAAAAGCCACAACAACCCAATTGCGTAGCCATAAATGCCTGTAAATACAGTTGACTGCAACCCAGAAAAAAAATTCATATATGATCATTACTTTTTATTTTCGTTTTTAGAAATTAACAATGAGAGGAAGAGGAAGGAGAATTACACTCCAGTAATGCTTGTTGGTGATGTTATAACCTCCTCTATATTTGTTCAGATTATTTAAAGGATCTACTCGCACTGTATCATCCTCTTGTCTCATGGATTGTGAGTCATTGTTGTTTGTTTGGAGCAAATTTCTACTTGAGAAACCTGAAAATATATGCAAAACCAAAATATGAGAATAAGTTGAAATACGAATTTTGAAAAAAAAGCATGTTCAGTTAAATTAATATTTTTTATTTTTTTTTAATCCAAGTTCTTATGAAATTCTTAAACAATCCGGTTTAAATGTCTGAGCCGATGAAATTTACTCCCAAATGCTAAATTTAGAGGATTAATTTAACATTAAAAGAAGGAACTTTCTTTTTAAAAAGCAAAAAATTTCTAAAAATTACATGTGAGAACTTGACTGTCTCATATAAAATTTATGAAGAATTTTATATTGGGTGACTGAGTTTCATTAGGTAAACAAACTCCTAAAACCTCGTAAAAAGAGAGAAGATAAATCTTTACCTGGAATGGAATTGCTGGATGAAGCAATTTCGTATGCTGCAATTTCCTTAAGATTTACTGCAAAAATCATCATCAACAGCATTACGCATACAGCGGGTTGTCTGCCATTTTTGGAATTGGAGTCCATATTTTTGACCTGTCAAACAAGTACTAGTAAACAATGAATTTGCTTTCCATTTTTCTAACCAACCCATCACTACAAGTGCTTTTCATGAAAGCAGTTTAGGGTCGGGGGAAAAACCTAACAACACATCAAGCAAATTAACAAGAAACAGTAACCTATCAAGTTAGAGGGAGAACCAACTCTTCATGGCTTTCGGTTTTGGAAACTGTTCAGAGAGAACAAAACTGGCTTCATCTTAAATTAGTGGGAACGGAAAAAGCACTTTCTTTAGTTTGCTTCAATGTGAACAGGAAAAAGGGTTGGCAGTACAAGATGTAAAAACTTGTCTAAAAGCAACCTGCTTTCGGTAGAATCACTTCTTTCCAAGCAAAGCACATAATATGCCATAGAATCTAAGAATAGGAGACATTTCTGTGAAAAAAATAATTCACAGAAAAAGAAAACTTACGCGAACTTGAGGATGAAACAAGAACAAATCTTTCCAGTCAACAATCTGTTAAAAAGCAGCTTCCTGGAAAAGAAACTTATCGATTTCCTATCAAGGAAGCAGCTTCCTGGAAAAGAAACTTATCGATTTCCTATCAAGAAACTCTTGAAAAACAGCCTTCTGGAGCAGCAGTTCTCTGCAACTTTGACTGATGAATGAGCAGTGCTTTAACTCCTAATCCAAATTTGCTCACGAAGCAATAAATAAAAGATTTGCTTCCCAAACATGCATGAACCCTTTTTAAAGTATGACATAAGCAAATAAATAAATCCAGAAGCAGCGACTCTTTGAACTCAATTCTATTAGAATTCAAATCTTCTCGGGTTTTACAGGTTAAGACAAACAAGGAAAACCCAAGTCAGAAACACACCTCTAAAATTTCAAACAAGCTTTTCATATATATATATATATATATATACACACACAGAGTAACTTTCAAACTTCCAAAAAGCACTTCTAACGTCAAAATAGTTTGCACAAATTGATTAACTTTTATTCTAAACTTAATGGATTAGTAGGAAATAATTATAGAAATAATATCCGACTCCAACCAAAACTCTCCCAGTTTCTCTCCCTCCAAAAGTCAATAAAAACAAGGAAGTTGCCATTTCCTCAAACTACCAAACCTTTCGGTCAAGGATATAGTGGTCATATTATTTATATATATATTGAAAAAAAATCAAAAATTTCTTAATTATTAGATGAATACAATTTTAATAATTAAGATTAAATCTATCTTACTTAATTAATATATTATAATTAATGTATGTATTATATCTAATCTCAAATATTAAAAGTATATTAATTTAACGATCGAAAAATTAATATTAAAAATTATATATAAAACGTAGTCAATAAGATACTGCAAAATTTACAAAGTTATTCCAAATAATTTTGAATATTTTATTTATAAATTAATTGATTATAACTTTTTTTGAAAAACCTTTTAGCACAAACCCACTTTATTGAAACCAAAGAACAATTTTCAAAATTGGTGTGTGGAGATTGGTCTATTAAGAGGATAAATTTTGTTAATTTTGAAATAATTTATTATACTATTTATCATATAATCAATAAATATTATTTATTTTTTTAATCATATTATTACTACTTATTTCAATTATTTGCGCAAATTAATGTGATAATATTATATTATTATCATGTATCTTGTATTTTTATCGAACATTGAAGGATCGAGTATTATATCATTATTGCTGTTTTATATTTTTATTCATATAAACTCGTATTTATGTTCATATATTAGAATTATATTATTACAGTCTTAAATTTTTATTCGTGTAAACTAATTTTCATATTTATATTTATTGGGGTGTCAATATTATTTTATTGATATTTTTTTCGTATTTTAATTTATAAAAATTGATATTTATAATATCACTGTCACACATCTTACTTACGTATTAAATTAATGAGTTGTCGTGTTTTATATTTTTAAAAAATATATGCAATATGCGACAATAATATAGCACCGACACATTTAAATTATAATGATAAAATTTGTACATTTAATATAATTTAATTAAAAAATGTTGTATTAATTTGAAAAAGAATAAATAAATAATTTTGCTCAAAATTTGTTTTGGCCTGGCCCATCTAATTTCCAAATTGTGGCTCCACCCATTCAAATTCAAAGAAAGTAATGGAAAACAAGTTGGTTCTTTTATAAAGTAAATGTAAGTAGACATGGTGGCTGCACATTTCAGTTACTGTAGCCAGCCAGAGTAAAGTTGATTACTCAAAAGCAAAAATAAAATAAAATAAATTCTATTTTGATTAGCCAAGTAGTGATTCAAGTTGAAAAAAGAACCAGTTAAATTCTTAACTAATAATTAAATTATATTAAATTAAAATTATGTAATTAATTATTTTTTAAATTATTACGAGAAGTGAATCAATTTAATACTTAAATTATTACGAGAAATGAATCAATTCAGTATTCTTCGCCTTATTTATACTCAAACTCTTATATAAATTTATTCTGAACTCATGTGTCAAATTGCTTATTTCCTTTTAAATACATTCTGAACTATTTATATAGAAAGAAAAAGGAACAAGAGCTGGGATGACAAGTGCCGAATATGTAGAAAATCTTTCTTATTCAACATTAAGTTAAATTCTTTTACTGACATCTCATACTTTCATTCAGAATAACTATGGTTTAAGAGCAACAATAGTATCCAACCAAACTTTCCTTAAATTTAGGATAGATTTACACAATGTACTAGTTCAAAAGAAAGGGAAAATACAAATTTAATCAACGATTTGTTATCTAGAATTATGACAAACTTAAGGGATCTAAAACAATGAGATTGAGGATCATAACTGGCTGTTTCATCTGAAAAATGATAAAATTTGAGCCCACCTGGTTGAGAAATTAAAGCATCGATAGCATAGACGAAAACAGAAAATATATGCACACCAAAAAATAGCATTAAGAACTGATCATTACTCTTTTATTTCCTACTCTCTATATCTATCAAAATCTAATTCACAATCTACTGCACAAACTATTTCATAAAATTTCAACTATGTGGACTATGATATGGCTGGAAATAAAAACAAGGTAAAGAGAAAAAGGTCAGTTCATCTCAGAGAAAAGAACTGTCAACTTGATTGCCATTTGCCCCGTTGTTACTCCACCCATGGGAATTTAGTGATCACATTGGAAGCTTATCAGGTCCGATTGGAAATATTGGGGTAGATTCGTGAATGCATTAGAATGTTCGGTGGAGGAAGGATGGTGTTGGCTAGCCCTTCATTCACCTTGACCGGAAGAGGAGGCATCTGCCTCATTATGTCTTGCGGGTTATTCATGCTGCGTGGAGGGAGAATCAAATTACTTGCAAGGAAAGGCTTAATAATAAATAGCACTAAAATGAACAAAAGAAAAAAAATTCTAGAGCTGATAAAAAAAATTGTTTGGAAAACTTGGCATCAGCAACCATGCTAGCATATTGAGTCTCTAAAATTTTATTTCAGTTTTGTCAAGTCATACCTTCCATAAAGGCGTGGAGGAAGACTGTATTTGAACGCTTATAGACATTGCAACAAAAGAGTAATAGATAAAGCAAGGCAAACATACTCATTTTGTATTCGGACAAGGTTATCACGGGTTTGACTAAAGAGACTGATATTATCCTGGATCTGGAAAGAAAAAACATTAAGAAAGTTAGCTCCGTGACAACCAACAATGAATAAAGCCTGTAAAACAAAATGACTTGTTAGGATGTATCCAAACAGCCAAAATGCTAACTACAATGGTTAAGTGTTTCCAACTAAGCCTACTGCCCAGTAGTTCTTTGACTTTAAAAATGTAACATTTCCCAAAACTCATGCCAAATGATTTCAGTATCTTCACTTCTATACACAAACAATTAACAACATCATAAATGATTTCACTACAATGAAAATTTGTGCGTACATTTTTTTTTGGTTAAAGTATTGAACAAGATTATCATGCTAGAATATTGCAGGCATCTAATCAAGATATGCTCTTGAATTTCATCCTTCTACATTGCATTTTGATGGTTAAGAGTGATTCCTTAGAAAGAATGACCATCCAGGAGACGTGACTGATGCTAATATTCTTTAAGAGCTGTCAAACATGTAAAATTCAAGTGTTATATAAAATAAATTCACATGACTTCCCATGGAAACAGATGAACCAGGATCAAGATCTATCAGACAGAAGGTGATATCCATCATGATGTACACAAGACAAGTATGGGCAAAAATAGTTGCATTTATAATGCTCTTTAAACTAAATTTATAGCCAGATTAAAGTCAAATCAATATGTCAACAAAAGCACTTTACCTGAAAGGATGCAAAGTTTGCAGAAATTTGATTGAAGGTGTGTGCATTCTTCTCGAGAGTATCTCCCATTGCACCACCAACGGCTGCAAACACCACAGAGAAGATTTCCAATATTGCATATCCATAAATATTATACTTAAAATATAAAAAAAAATGACCCAAAAGAAAATGGAGACCATACTAATTAAGAAAATAATGTTTCATTTTGCAATGGTGAAATAACCAGGGTCAAGGAGGGGTCTAGTTTATTTGTTGGTATATTTTAAAAAAGGGAAAAAAATTAAACACCAACCAAATGAAAAAATTTTACTTGACCATTTCAAATTATTGTTAACAAATACTTCAAATACTTTGTTGTCATTAAATTAGAAAACCTAACATGCCCCTGCACCGCTGAACATAGTTGTGAAAACACATTCAAACAACTCTTATATTATTTGAAACAAATTCATCAAGATGAAGTTCCCCATTTGTAACACACCCAATTATAATCAGAACCAAAAGCAATGCTATGTTTTCTTTCCCTACCAAGAGAAACCACATACAGTGCCTCTGAAAACATCAATCCAAGCATTGTCTCAACTTAGGCCCAACCTAAAGTTAATGCTCATGAATAACTATGCCTAAGACGTGTTCTTAACCTTCTCTAAGCTTTAAAATTGCCTCCTCCTGAGTCCTAAACCCCTAAATCTTTACCACAACTAAGAAAATTTAGAGAAAAAGAAACTGACACAAATATATCCCTCATTACAAACAAGTGACCTTACAAGATAAGGAAGTTTGTATCCAATATCTCTCTGACCAAGTAATATAATGGATATCCACCTTTTTATTCATGCATCTATATTGTACTAACCTTAGCTTTGCTATTATTTGAATTTCTAGAAATGCTGCGAGAGCTATTTTCTTGAATTAATGAAGCAAAGAAGTGTAACTTCCACCATTTCAACCAACCATATCTTCAAGCTCATATTCTTCATTACAACAAGAAATTCTCTCTCTTCCCAAACCAAAACAAATTCAAGATGAAATCATATATTTAACTTAAAAATAAATGCTCAAGTTGCATCTATCAACCCCTGACAAGGACGAATCTTCTTAATTATTAACCATAAAGTACACAAGTTCTGTAGCATTCAACTCCGCCAAAAGAAAAAGGGTGAAAAAGCACAATAAGATGATCCAGATTGAAAATCACCCCATTTTAACTCATAAATATCCCTCTATCCAATATGCAAATCATTTGCCTATAAAAAAACTTAGCCTTAACCTCATAAATTGCTTATATCCGTTATGAAACATGTTGACCTGAAAATATTTTTAAAAAATTATATAAAAAAAAAGCTCTTAAAGAAGGCCAGCATCATTTGCAATGAATGTTGTACCATTCTCTTGTGTGCTTTAACAATGTGATCTAGATTCATCTAACATTAGCAGAACTTCTAATTTCAAATTGTTACTGAAAAATATCAAGACAAAAGGGAGGCCAATCAATAAATATTTAGCCAAAGAAAGAATAGAAAAAAAAACTGTAAGCTTAGGAAATGAAGACTCATACAAGAAAAGGCAAAGCATTGTGTTTCCATACCACTAGTATAATTAAGAGTGGTAAGTTACAAATTAACAGATATGTAAGAAAGCGAACCTCTGTACAAAATGTAATCATCATAGTCTGCTGGAATAATTGCTGATGCATATGGAAGAACATTGGGCCGAGCTGCAAAGTGGACTGGCTTTATTGGAGGATCAATAATTCTTTCCTAGGATTCAAAATCAGAAGATGTTCTCTTAGCACCAATGAATCTATAAATCACAATAAAATTTTTAGCTATTTATATGTATATATATTGTATCAATCCTAAATCCCTCCACATCAAGCCCACAGTCATGAATTAACATGTTTCAGGATAATTTCTTCTGAATTAAATGTCATAACCTCACAACCTTTGGTTAAAGCCATGGTATCGGTTTGATACAAATGCAATTAGAGGGAAATACCATTAAATTGACGCACATGCAAATAAAGCAGTAGAAATTAATGCATCAAATATTGTTTCAAGGGTATCGTGCAGTGAAAGTGGCAACAGCTTGAATCACCTTGGGTGAGGTACAGTTATTTGCCAGACTATTAAGACAGAAAATTTGTACCAAAAAAATGTTTGGGTTCATTGAAAAGGATCAAAAGACTTGAAATACAAAAAGCCGCATGTAACCAAAAGCAAAAAGCACCAACTTCCAATGAGTTTGAAGAGGTATTTGAGAAAATAAGTGGCAGCAGAATTTCCATCAGCATTATGTTTCAACGTCATTTCGAAAGGACATTTTATGGACACTTCCAGAACATTCTTAATTTTTGTTGCACGTAAAGACGTCTATATAAACAATCAATTAATATGCAGCCATCCAATTCAACAAGTTAGCATTCATCTAGCAAAGTCTAATTAAAACATACCAAAGTGCAGTTTTTCAGTGTGATCAATCATCATTTTAACTTAAACTTCTAACAGAACAAAAATGTAATACATGATCAAATCAATTTCATAGCCCGTGGATTTAAAGTATCCAGCCATAGATGCTGGGTCTGAAGCAGTAATGCCATATTGATGCCCCGGCATAATATCACATCTTTCCTCCACATTTTAACCCTCATAGTGGTGAATCACCATACCACAGAAGTTCAAAGATCATACCATGTTTGTGATTGTGCGTGAGTTTGAATTTGCCTTACTACTTGATATTAATTATAAGATACTTTAAATTGTTGAAAATAAATTGCACAAAAGGAACGACAATCATTCCTTTTAGGAAAACTTTAAATGGGAAGATTATCCAAATATTTATGTTTTATCAATTTTCACAAGGTAGAGATCATATAAAACTACTTAACAGTCTTAATTCCATATTACTAGGTGGACTCTAATATATGTTTAATTGCCATTTGTTGGTCCACATCTTGGTGGGCTAACAATATTATTATTGCTTATAGCTAGGTTTGTTAGCTACCATGACAATTTCAGGGATCTAATTAATACAAGATTTTTATTTGTCAGCCCAATAGTGATATCCGAACATTCAATTAGCCAAAATAATTACAGCTACTTTATTATTTTGATACAATATTTGGTGGTGCATTAAAAAATTTGTTGCTCGTGCTAAAGCACAGTAAAAATGATATCAGATTTTTAAATTTAAATATTTGCTACATTCTCCCTATCCAAACTCAACGATTTAGAATATTATCAATAGAACATTTTATTTCAACAAATAGAATTAAACTTACATATTTCTTCCGTCCCCAAACATTCCTTGACCTTCCTATGTTCACCAAGTTCTAGATTGCGTATCTTACAACCTTGGCAGGGATGGAGAGAGACTTTGATTCTTTAATTAACTTTTATAATATATACAAATTGGTGAATATGGTATGCATTTGACCAACCATGCACGCATATGAATCTAAAATAGTCCTAACATGATTACCAAAATTTATTGATTAAACAGAAAGGAAATCAAAAAAGGAAATGGTACAAATAATGCTAGATTATACCTTTTTATCTTTGCTCCTCCTTAATAACTCTTCCTTCCTTCTCTTGCTATTTTCTTTCTTCTGAACAAAGAAATGAACGACTTAGATCACTTGACCCACAGCGTCAAACAGCATTAATTTATATCTCATCCAGCCATTATATAGATATAATTTACAACCCAGCATGCTTAATAGATTTTCTAAACAACCATTCTAACAGGATAACCAGAAGCTATGGACTGCAGTCCAACAATTCTAACCAATCTAATTTGGCTACCATGCTTAAAGCCATTCAACTGGAAAAAAATGTCTGACTGGTTATCTAAAACACATTTAGCAATTTCACAAACAATAATTTATTTTGAAAATGTAATATATACAAAAAATAATAATAATAAGTGAGAAGCATAAATCTTACAGTCATCCATCTGCAACGCAATGCTACATCACGCACTGTTTTACTTGGTAGACTCACCGCTATCTTTGCAAAACGAGTTACAGTTTTGTCTGTTGCATATCTGCAGGGAAAAAAAATCACCTCAACTAGATAAATTACTTGGTTAAAAAAAAATGACAACCAGAATTACATCTAGACCGAAATTAAATTTAAATGAAGAGGAGCCAAAAGGTTGACATTCTAACCAACTAAAATAGTTTTAAAACAGGATATCAGCCTAAGTTTTGATCACAACTACTGTCAAAAAGTAGGAATTTAAAAGTTTTTAGCATTCAGTTGTTCTTACAGCAGAAGACTAAAGTTGGTCGGCACAAGAAGACATTAAAAAGATTTAAATGGGATTTGAACTGAATCTTTTAAAAGTTTTCCCAAACTTTAAAAGCCTAACAACTAGTTGTGGTTGTTGTTAAGGATCAACAATAAAATTTAAGCTCTAACACTCCCACCACACTTGCATGCAAACCAAACACAACCATCACGAATTTAATAACAAACAAAAGAACACAACTTATTGTAATTTAACTACTAAAAATGAGAGGATTCCAACAAAAGACTACTTGATCAAACTAACTACAATATAACACTTGACTTAAAAACTTAAGCTATTAGGTTAGGGCTCAATAATAGAATAAGGGCTAACATCTGCCACATTATTTACGACATAGAGTAAATGAACATCACATAAAATCCTTGACAAACAAAAATTATGCTATCAAAATAAGTTTACAAGATCCGTATGGCACATAATTCTAAATAGAGAAAAAATAAAAATAAAAAGTTCAGTTTAATCAATATAAGTTACTAAAATTTGCAACTATTGCACCAGTGTAGTACTTGTCCTCCTACAGTACTCGAAAATATAGCTTTGGTGGAGAGCAGCATACACTACTTGAACATACAGTACTTTCAAAGTTCACTCTCCCGCCTGCCCCCAACCTCAATTCAAAAGCATATATACAGATCGCCTTATATCTGTTGAGAATCCATCAATCCCAAAAGCTTAAGATAATATGTAAGGACCCAATATCTAAGCACTAACAAACTCTGTCACAAAAGACTGAATTTAATGAACAAGTTTGTCACAGAGATCAACCAGAAATACAAACACAAACATGCGTTATTATTTAATTCATATGGAATGGAATCCAAACACGAGACCTCTTGGTGGAACTAGCCATGATAATAAGTTAATAGTCAGAGCTCTACTTTCCAAATAATCTCATAGTTCAATGGTCACAAATAATGAAAGGGAAAATATGTGAAAAAACCAATTAAGAAAAAATTACCTAAAGGTTATGTTGCAGGCATGTGCACGTGTAGTCAAGTTGCAATTTACTTATAACAGTACCCTGCTTAAACAATATAACTGATATATAGGGCAAAACCTTCCCCAAGAAAGAAAGAATGAGATTCTCTTGCTAAAGAGGGAACCATTAGTATACATTTTTTACAGCCTCCACAGTTCATATGCAAGTGTTACACATTTAGCAACCATCACAACTAAAGCTGGTGAAAGATGGTGAGGATATGATTTTTGTTGGACACAAGATTAAATCTCTCAAGCATTGTCTTTATAGAAACAGAAAAACAAGCATTTTTGTCAAGCAAATAATCACCCTTGATTTTGAGAACAAAGAAAATTGTGTTCCTCAAAATCTTAGACAACTCAGGGGCTGCTCAATTTTATACTATAACATGGTTTGGAAAAAGATAATATTTGGAAGATGCTTACACAATGAAATTATTTTTCCAATACATTTACGACCTTGTGTCGCTTTTATAGCTGGCTAGTCAATACTTATAAGATAGATAGGGCCAGATAGAGGGAAGGAAAAATAAATAAATATAAAGATAGAAACGAGGCAAAACAAAAAGATGTAAGAAAGAAATCTTGCTCCTCCCTCACTTTCTTGATGAAGTACTTGAGACAGGTTTCTGCATCTTCTGCTCACAAATAGAAAGATTCATATGGAGCTACACAAAACTTTCAAAAAATTGGTTACAGGATTCTTATTATGGTCAGCATATTATCCACACTTATCTTGTTTAGAAATAACAATAAAGTCATTGGTATGATGTGAGGTAATCTGAATATGTTCCTGCTTCGTTAATTTTTCCCTGTTCTGAAGTTGATCAAATAACAAACACAAACCCTGAAGAAAAAGATCCCACAACAACAAAGAGGAAAGATTTCACACTGATATTATCTACTTTATTGTAGAGTTGATACAGAACTGGCAATGTCAGTAAGAACTCAAATTTCTTGTTGAATTGTGAAAATCCAAATCAACTAATAATTAAAAAAAAACCAGAGTTATTACTCACAAGCACACTCCTTGTCAGGATCCACAAAAATAAATAGATAAATAAAATAAAACTAAATAACAAAACAAGCAAACAAACTATCAAGTAACCAAGACGTAAGGAACAATTCCCAGCCACAAAACGCCAAGAACTAACCAAAACTCAGGGATAACTCAGAAGTCCAACCAAAATTCACAAACTCACTCCACCTTCAACAACGAAGGTAGAAAATACTCAATAACCGTTCAAAATTGAATTTAAAAAAAATTCCCTCAAAATCCATGAATACCAGAAAATTTTGACAAAGATTTACAAAACCCAATTGAACCCAAACTCCAAAACCCTCAAATAGTGTCTATAACTACTCACCGTCGAAGCCCATCTTCAAGAACTGCTTGCTCTTCTGCAGTCCACTCCGAGGAGATTCCGGGGTTATGCTTCAGAATAGTACTCCATCTCTCAGCGAACATCACCGAATTTCCGTTACTATGGTTCCCCGCCGCATTGAAAGAAGAAGAAGAAGAAGGTTGGCCTTGTTCTCGATGATTACCATATGAATTTGACATACTTACCCAAATCCTTTCAACACTTTCTTCAAGAACTTCTAGTTAATATTCCAACGCTGAGAATAAAACGCAATCAAGCTTTCCCGCCAGCAGAGAGAAGATTTGGACGAATTGATTCTGAAACTAAGTAGTTGGAAGGAAGTTTTGATGAACTGCTCTCGACAAATCATTAAGCGAAGAATTTATGTTCTACCCACAAAAGGAAAAAAAAACCTTTTTAAAAAGTTAAAAAAATATAAATATAAACAGTGTGTGAATATATATGTATGGAGAAGAGCAGAACAAAGCAGAGGGGCTCAAGTAGAAGGCGGCAAACGGGAAATCGTCGAGAGAGAGAGAAGAGAGAGAGATGTACGGAACTGAAAACGAAGGGAGAATTTGAAGGTTTCGAGGAGTGATGAAGCCATGCGTACTTCTTTTATCATCATTGTTTTGTTTTATTTATTTATTTAATAAATTTTAATTAAAAAATTAATTAAATATTAATTTCGTATTGGAATCATTTTGAAGGTAATTGTGGGAAAAATTATTGTGAAGTTCAACAAAAAGAGGAAATAACATTAGGGTCTACAATGTTTATATTTTACAATTTTCAAAAGTATTTTTCTATTTGTGTCAAACAGGTCCCCAAATTCTATTGGTATAATCGAGTTATGCTTAGAATACTAAATTTTGATCCTAACAATACCAGTTATATATCCGAGAATTATTGAGATGTGTTTGATATAATATTTAAAAATATAATTCATTAATTATTCGATAAAATTGTTGATCGTATTTAAATAAATTATAAAAATAAAATAAAAAATTAATTTTTTTAATAAAAGAAAGAGTAATAAAATTTTTTATTTTTCTTAAAAAATAATTAGTTTTAGTTATCTAATTTTAATATATTCAAATTACACGTGACAAGTAATCAAAAATTTTGGTTATCTAATTTTAATTAGATTAATTCTTAAATTTTGAATAAATTTTCATACTTATAGAATTAATGAATAACAAGAAATTATTTTAAAATTTTGCATATTGGTACAACAGCCTTGTTTTTCACAAATTAATTTAGGATCAATATGCATGATTTTAAAAGGTTTAGTCATTATTTGTGAAAGGGTTTGAGATTCCATTGAATATTTTCAAACTTGGGGCCATTCCCACACATTCGGTCATAACAAGGGGACGAATGAGACAGAAATTCAACCTTTAAAATTTTATAATTCACAAATAATTATATAATAGTTCAATGTTTTGGATATTGGTATCCAAACAAATGTTAAACAAGGCAAACTGGTAGGTATAAGTATGCGAGACATTAAACTATTTTGTTATTATTCATTAATTTCAAAAATTTTGGGGGTTCATTCAAAATAAAAAATAAATAATTTAATTTTTTTAATTTATTTGATAAACAAATTATAAGGGTGACTATTTTAGTAAATTAATTTATAAATATAAATAATTTTAAAATTTTTTCAAAAAATAAAAAAAAATTATTTTTTAGAAATTACTTTTGAATTAAATTTTATTTCAACAAAATTACCAAAAGAAAATTACCCACAATGCATTATAAATTAATTATTAAATTATAAATTACATTTTGGTTTTACAAAAATACCCCAAATACAATAAATTTAATTGAAAAGAAGTACCGAAATCTAATCTTTGAAATCCTGACTGAAAACGACGGCGGTTTACAATAAATTATTAATTAAATATACAAATGGTAGCTCGGCTGCTTACTTTTTCATGTCACTTTCAAGTATTTTATTAATTATTTCAAAGATTTGTTTCCTTCAAAGTTTGACCAACCGTCAGTCCCAGTTCAATTTGTACACCTCCACTGTTAAAATTAACGTTGCTGTTATTATTTTAATTTTTAATTACTTAATTAATTATAAAGTTATTAAGGTTTGAGGGTGTTAAAGTGACTTTTGAAAGCTTTTTCCATGTCCAAGGATGTGTAATCAACATTGTATGATTAATTGGTAATTAACCAAACAATAGTTATCGGATGTCTTTTATGTATAAATTCTCACACATAATTTATTAAATATATATATATATATAAATAATTATTAATTATTTTTTTATATTTACAAATAATAATTATATTATGAATTTTAAATTTTTTTTCAAGTTTATTATTCTAAAATTTCTATTAAATTTTATATCGTGTTATTATTAAGAAATTATTTTATTTATTTATTTTCGCTATAATAATCTTTATGTTATTGACTTTCTATTAAAAGTAGTTCGTAACTAATTTTTTTTGTAAAATTATCTTTTTATATAAAATTAAATGATTGGTTATTTGTAATACCCTTTTACATCAACTTGTGATGTAGTGGATTTGCATTTATGTTTCATTAAAAAAAATCTTATTATTTTTAATTTAATTAAATTATAATTAAACCCTATCAATTACGTTAGACAATTAATTATTTAGATAACAAGAAAATAGTATATTTTAAATTATATTTTTATTTTATTTCATAAGTACAATAAATAAAAATATTAGATAAATATTACTTATTATTTTATCCATTAATATTTATTGTTTATCGTATCGATTATATTTAATATTTCATAATTTTTATACTTAAAAGTAACAACACCTCATTACTAATCAATCAACACCCAAAAGTTAAAATAACAAAAAAAAATTATATTTATTATAAATATATATAATTATATACAAACTCATTTGTATAAATTGATATAACAATGTGATTTATCCGACATAATAAATTATCCAAATCAATTAGTGGATGATTTTATATTTTAAGCGTTACTAATTTGTTATTATATTTATTTATTGTAATTTTTAAGAATTTATAAGAAGAAGAATATAAAATAACATGGTTATAATTATGATGTGAGTGGAATATTTGAAAGCAATGTAATAAAATTGGTGGGGGTGGCATTGAGTATAAAGGTAGTCCAATGGGCTTGGATTCTCAGTCAGTTCACCAAAAAGACAAAAAGAAAATAATTATAATAAAAGCAAGAAAAGAAAAATGAAGTCAATCAATTATTGTAGGAGTCAAAATAATTCAAAAGATTCTAAAGATTCAATTCTACAACTTAAGCTTCAAAACAAAGCAAACTCACATCAAGTTACTTCACTATAAAGATTTTTTTTTCGTGCTTTTTTCATAATTTTTTTAACGTAATAAATTATAACATCTCCACTCTTAATTATTCTTTTTATTAATTTATTCTTCTCTTTTCTTTTTCGATCATCCGTTCTCTCTCTTTTACTTATTGTTTTCTCTTTACAAAAATCTCTTTTTATCGTCACTAATTAGAGTTCATTAAATTTTTATTGCAGAATTTATTAAATTATAATTTAGATTTAAGAAGAAAATATGAACAAATTGGTTTATCCATCAAAATTATTAACATTCCAAAATTTATGATGAACGTAAAATATATATAGAGTTGATAATTTAAAATTATTATATCGTATAATCAATTCAAACTTGGACTCATTAAAAATAGTATCAAAGAAGGAAAAATTTTTAATTTAATACCATTATTAAATTTCAAATGGTTTATAATTTGTGTTATCCATTTAATATTTTAATAATATTTTTTTAAATGTTAATTAATTTTATTATAAATGTAATTAAATACATTTTAAACTTATACAAATATAACTAATTTTTTTTAAATGTAAAATTTATAAATAAATTTATTAAATCATAAATGAGTTAACATTACTCTTGAATATTTAATCTCCATTATAAATAAATTCACATATTAAGAATTTTAATCTCGACACCAATTTAATAACAATATCATCTTATATCAAACCAAATCTATAAATTTTTACAAATTTTTGTGTTGAATTGACAAACCATGTAAGCAATATATATATTATTTATAATGCTAAAAATTAATGTAAAAAATTGTACAATTGTAGAGAATTATATATATCTATTGTAGTAATGATAAAATTTTGCCCCATAATATTAGTATGTAAACATAAAATTTGTGTATAATTTATTTATTTAACATTATGGTGACTATAATTGCATTTATTAAAAAAATTGTATGAGCAGAAAATTACGAGATTTTAGGAGAAAGTAGATATGGATACGAATTATCTCGTTTATTAAACAATTATTGTATTTCTTCTATCAATTAAGAATAATTTTAATTACATAAATGGCGAGGGAATTTTTCCAAATATACATGTTTGAATTCTAATACATTTAAAGTAAATCATATTCTAACAGTGACAATTGAAATATTTAGAGGATAAAATTAGAGGTGGGCATTGTTTGATAAAATAAATTCTAAGAAATGATAACAAGTATAGAGAAGAATCACCATTTAAGGGATTAATTTTTTTTTAATATTTTCTCTTATTACTTAAATAAAAATATTTATTTGTGATATGATTAATAATAAATAATTTATATTATATTTTAATAAAAATTATAAATTAATTTTATATTTTATAATATAAATTAAAATATAATATTGAGAGCGAACATAACATAAATCGAAATATAATACAATGATTAGGAGGATTCCTATTTAAGTTAGCATTAATATTTTGTATGATCGTTATTAAAATCGAGAGTAAAGACATACTAATAATTACTTTACAGATTTTTAATATCAACAATAATTATTTAATAAAATTAAGAAAATAAAATTATTTCACTAAATTTTTGGAAGACTAAAATCTAAAAACTTGGTTTAAGTAATCATCCATTCTTTTCTTATTCTAATTTTGTTTGATAAATAAAATTATCTTAATTAAATCTCTCATTTGTTGTTTCAAATTTCACTTCACTAAAAAAATTATCTAAACTAAAATTGTTGGTCTTCCCACTTTTTTTAAATGAATATACACAAAATTAAGAAAAATTAAAATACAAAGAACTAATGTTCTCTCACCTAGCTAATCCAAGGAACTTATTTATAATGGGCCTAGCCCACTAAAAGTATCCCATTGCATCTATCCCTCAAGCCATGACTTAAAGTCCAAGTTACAACATGAACTACCTACCTTCAACCAAATTATGAGATGAAATGAAATTTATTCCATTTGGATTAACTCAATTTTGTAATATTATGATGATAAAATACAATAAATAAGGTTTAACACCCCAAAAAAATATTAAGTTTGAAAATGATTGATCGTAAAATTTTAAATTTTAAATCATATCTCAACTACTAAAATTACATTTAAATTATCATTAAAATTATCAACATACGAGTGTTGGTTGATTTGACATATAAAATATGTTATTTATGCATAAAATATTTTGAAAATATTGCTCCACTAAAAATTATAATACAAATATATTTATGCGAAAAAAATGAGAATGATAATAATGAAGCTAATATAATGACAACCTTAGTGATTATTCAAAAATTTTTATCGTAAACATATATACAATAAAAATAAAACTAATCAAAAGGAATATTGTTAAAATAATAAAAAAAATACTACTCAACAGTAGAGATTATTCAAACTTTTTCATCTTAAATGGCACATCATTCATTGATTAAATCATTTTAAAAGTAGTAGAAATTCACCATTTTTAAAATGGTAAAGCTTGAGATACCACTTAAAAGCTATAGTATTATTGTTAAAAGAAATTAATAATATTGCATAGTGTTGTATTGTGAATTCAAACTTTGTCTATGATGATGAAACATTATATAATTGTTTAATTTCATTCATATATCAATTCTATTCTTGAGATGTTTATAGTTACATGGCATGCATATATAGAAATATTTTTTTTTCTTATATTTATAAATAAATTTTGTAGAAATGAATTGAAGAGCAACAAGAGAGACATGGCATGTAGGGGTAGGCAGCTTTAGTTTGAATTGGTTTTAATCTAAAATTTAAATTAAGCCAAAATCATTAGTTTTGGTTTGGAGTAAACCGATCCAAATTGATAGTAAAAAATAGTGATTTTTTAATAAATTTGTTAGTTTTATAAAATAAGTAAAAGATTGATATTATATAATTAAAAAATATATTTTTAAATATTAAATAGATAAATTTTTTATTTATATAATTTTTATAAAACAAAATGTTAGTATAAATTATTTTTTTAGTCTTATTATTTTTATTAAAAATATTTTGAATGTATAATTGTTTAAATCTATAAGTTCAGATCGATTTGAAACAAATTTAAATCATTAATAATTATTGATTTTATTTATTTAAATTACCTGTTTAGATGGGTTTAAAGCTAATGGTACATACATGGTCAATGAAATGGCAATTTACTTGATGCTTGTAGTAAATCCGGAGGTCGGCCGTCAAGCCTGCCGCAATACCGATTAGATAACTTGCATTCATTGGTTTCGTGCTGAATGTTCTGAACTTCACCATTAATTTATGGATATAAAGCTGACCCTTAATTTTCTATTTGTTTTACAGTTGTTGTGAGTAGGAATTTGGCAAGAAGCTGAACAAAATTAATTAATTTATTTATTTATAATGAATGAGTAAATTCATTAACACCATGGACCAACAAGCACAACTGTTATGCCCAAAAGCATGTAGCCGGATTGTACACAATAATTAACGTATGGTTATCTTATGATTGTGGGATTTAATTTCATAGGTGTTGTACACAGGATTCACCAACTTTGTATATCAAAGTCCAAAGTTGATAACAATTAAATCATAATTAATGCCTTTTTAGATCTTGGTTATCGAGTACACGCATTCCACCATCAATATCATACATGAATTTCAGATACCCAAGAAAAAAAGGAAAAATTTCGGGTCACAAATTATAAATAATTGTAAAATTGAAAAACCCTAAATTCAAAGTCGAAATCACATGCATGCATGCATGCATGTTACTTGTTGTTTACATTTCCTGTTAAATGTGGCGTAGAAGAATGTTGAAAACACTTTGGTGCATGTGAAAAGCTTGTATTTGCCTTCTTCTCCCGTCACTCGGTGCCTTGAAACACAAAATTTTGAAGCCAAATTCAAGCTGATTGGATGAATAATATCCGTTAATTTATTCAACAAAGCGGTGACGGTCGTCCGACGTGGCCCGGCCGAGGCTAAAACCCTACTCTATATAAATCCTGAAATGGGTATGAGAGTTCGACGTATGCTTGCCAGTAATAGCTGGAAAATAGGTACATAGATACGTACAAAGCTTGGTGCAAATAGGGTGGGAGAGAAAGGAAATATATTGAGAAATGAGGAGGTGTGATCCAAGGTTAGTGACGATGATTTTCCCACTGGTGGTGGCTCTGGCACTGAGCTCGTGTATGGTGAATGTCAAGGCGGCGGTCACCCTGCCGCCACCGGTGAAACTTGAATGGCATTATTACAAGTCACATAATACATGTGATGATGCAGAGCAATACATAAGGCATCAAGTGGAGTTGGTCTATAAGAATGATAAAACCGTCGCTCCCAAACTTCTCCGGTTGCTCTACTCAGACTGCTTTGTAACTGTACGTATTCATCAATTATTATTATTTTGTTAAAGTTTGAAAGTGTCGTTAATTTAAGTAATTAAGACATAACTAATGAAGATCTTGTCATTAACAGTCGTGGTTTCATTTATTATTATTATTAGTTTGTAAATTTTCTGGGTTTTCTATTCCAAAATAGAAGAAATGTTGCAGAAAAGCAATCCCAATATATTTACCAGAGCAAGAACAAAACATATTTTGCATGCCAATTGAATATTTGAATATTTATGGGGAAAAAGGATATAATTTGATATTTCTTTCTCTTGCTAATTATATTGTGTGATGAATAATGATATGGGTTAAATGCAGGGATGTGATGCATCAATTCTCCTTGATGGGGAGTATTCTGAGAAGACTGCACCACAAAATAGGGGGCTTGGAGCATTTGTTCTGATTGACAAGATCAAACAAGTTCTTGAACAACGTTGCCCAGGGGTTGTTTCTTGTGCTGACATCCTCAACCTTGCCACCAGGGATGCCGTTCATATGGTACCAACTCTTTTTTTTTCCCTTTCATTGTAATTTTTACATCCGCATTTCATAAAAATACAAATTTGTTTTCTAATAACTCAACTTTAAATGAAAACAATTCGATAATAAATTATTATTATTATTTAAGCAAAAAGAATTTTATAGAATTCAACCTAAATATATGACTGATCAGATTTTAGGGGGATATTGATGAATGGTAGCCATTGATGTATTAGTAGTTCATCACTAATACAACTGCATGATGAACAGGCAGGTGCACCGTCTTATCCTGTATTTACAGGAAGAAGGGACGGTATGTCATCAACCAGAGAATCTGTGGACCTCCCCTCACCGTCCATTTCATGGGAAGAATCATTGGCGTACTTCAGTTCCAAAGGCTTAGACGTGCTCGACTTGGTAACCCTCCTAGGTAAGATGCGAATTTAAAACCAAATCTCAAAGAATTTGAATGAATTCCTGAAACATGAGGAGAATCCTAAAAAGAAAAAAGTTCGAATTATGCATGCTAAAAATGTCCTTTTCTTCTTGTATTTCAGGAGCACACTCCATGGGCTGTACGCGTTGCCGCTATGTTGAAGACCGGCTCTACAACTACAAAAATACGGGCAAGCCAGACCCAAGCATGAACACGACAATTCTAAACCAACTAAGAAAGCAGTGTCCACCCAGAACGCACAAGGGTCAATCTGATCCACAGGTATATCTAAACCCAGCATCCGGTCCCAGCTTCAGATTCACATCATCCTACTACTCTAGAGTTAAAACCCACGAAGCTGTTCTTGGAGTGGATCAGCAGTTACTGTATGGTGATGATGACACACTTCAAATCGTTGATGAATTTGCTGTTGGTTTTGAAGATTTTAGGAAAGCATTTGCTCTGTCAATGAGTCGGATGGGCAGCATTAGCGTTTTAACTGGGAAGGAGGGAGAGATACGCAGAAATTGCCGGTGCACAAATGCAGTTAAAAATTGCAAAGCATACTAGGCAGGTTATGACGACTTGCTGATGAGGGTAAATTTGTCACCATAAAATTAAGAGTGCATTGTTATTTAAGTGGAATTATGTTTTGCTATGATAATCGAAGAATCCATAAATAAAGAGGAATAAAAAAAGAATCTATGGATCTGTTCCCAAATAAATTCTTATGAAAAGAAACTTCAATTGTGATCACCGATACTTTATTTCCTTTATCTACCTAATGATTTCTTGATTTAATACACTTTCCAAATTCACATACCCAAGAGGATAAGCAATTGAAACTACCCGAACACAATTTGCTTTCCAGATCTACTCTACTGTAAAATAAAGCAAAAAGATAAATGAAAAATTTATGTTCCCCTAACCTGTGCGAGATGTCCATGATAGCTATATGATCAGGACCCAGTTGCCCCAACTCAACAAACTTCTTCCTACTCGTCAAGCTTTTCACTGAGTTTAAAATGGAGGAAAAGAAGAAAAGAAAAACACCGTGAGCTATGGCATAAATGAAAAGCTAAAAATTAAAATTAGGACAACTCTAATCACACTTTTTGTGCCATTTGCAGGCACATTCATTTTTCAAAATGAAACAAAAATGAAGAACTTAATGGTGCGATTGGGGCAGAAGGTGGGCTAGGTGAGATTCACAAATAGCGTACTTTTATATAAAGCATGTGTGAGCTTAAAATGGCAAGGAACCTGAGAAAGTACAGATCAATTCGTTCTCATAGATGTTTGTGCCCTTTTGAACAAATGGAGATACAAAATCATCCCTGAAAGAAATGAGCTACTATTTGCAAAGTCTAGTGTTCACAACTGAAAATTCTCACAACAGAGAGATGTTCTATTAAATACTATGAGGAACTATACCCCAATCTGATATTAATACATGAAAACCAATCTACACAGAATAAGAGCAAGAACAAGTTTTCAATCCTCGTATACAAGACATCAAAGGAACAAGAAAATGTTACATAGGAGAGCAAAAAGAAAACCCAGAGAGAGAAGGGGAGAAGGGGGAAACAATCCCCAACATTCAAAAGAATACTAGCTGACTGATTTTTCAAAATTAACCATGTGGGATGTATGCTGTTCAGAACAGACCAGTAATTATCTATGAAGAAAAGCGACTATAAATAAAAAATAGTCCTCTGCAGATAGATTAGGAATTGAAATATTGAAAGAGTAAATAACTAGAGGTTCACTCATTTGGTTCAGAAAAGGTGGCAGGAGAGAAATCAGAACAGATTGCGGCATAAATTGCATTCAGCTTGAAATGAGCAATTCTTTTTTAGATAGATAGATTGGTGTAAAAGCATAACCACCTAGGAGAAAACATTTTTGGAATAATAAATGCTAACCTAAGAATTTTCATTCTATCACACAGTATGTACAAGTGTGTGGAGAAAAATCAAATCAGATAAGAATGATCATTTAAAAATCTTCTGCGACATGAATCATTTTCCCAATTATTATTATTTTTCCATTAGTTACCGGCTTACCAGTTATCAATTTTCTTCATTTTGTCATTTGTAAAATTTATATTCTTTTGGAACAGAAACTTTACCCCATATCGGAAACAAGAGCCAAAGAACTTACTATAGTTACAAGTATTAGAGATTAATTTAAAGGCTGAGCTACAATGTCAATTTTGACCCACATTTAGAAATAATATTACCCAAATTCGTGAGATCAAGAGTTAAAGTTCAGATTCCTTTTAGTTGACAGAAACTTTGGCATAACAACCCCTTTACCAGCAACATTATACCTGACATTTTATGTGTGACAAATAAATAAAAACCAGTAATCAATTGCAATTCAGCATAACAAAATGATTCCAAAATGTGGCTTCTGTACTTTTACTTGCAACATATTATTAATGTAATACAGAAATGAAAGCAGGGGCAGACGGTAACTACCTTCCAGAAGATGCCGAAGAGATAATGATGTAAAAATATCGGCATTATCTTCAGACCACAAAAGGACTTCCTTAAACTCCTCCATCAAGAGATAAATAAATAACAAATTCCATCATGCCACGCAGAATCTTGTGATCCAAGTCTATAAATATGACCTCAGACTTCCATTACTATGCTTTGGCCAGGTGAGTAAACTGAAAACAGCATGGTTCTATTCACAAGTCTGAATTGCAGGGCTCTTGCTCTTTATCAACTGAGTCAAACAAAACATCAGTTCACACAGGCAATGAAAAATAAAGAATAGCACTAAAGGTGGAGGTGCCATGCAAATAAATTGAAAACAGCGTTTTGTTTCGAAGTCACCAAGTGCAAGAATCAAATCAAGCCCTTAACAACAAATAAGATGTGTTCATGCTTCATTACTGTCTACACATAATGAGATTGACTTCTTGATGTAGCAGAGAGTATAGGGCAATTAGTTTGTAAACAATTAGGCTAGAATGGGGTAATTGTGGTGGGAACAATAGAAAATAATTAGTTTGAAGAAAATTTAGAATTAAAATTCTGAATTCAAAGAAAAGAAAAACAATGCATAAGCAAATTATTGTTGTCCTATTTATACTATTTAGGACAAATCCTAATTCTAGACTAAATACTATTAAAATCCTTTACTAAATAAAGAAGGAAAACAGAAACGTTATTCCTGATTAATAAGTAAAATACTTTAACTAAATGGGAATCCTGTTAAAATAAAAATAAAATAAAATAGGAATCCTAATCTGACTTCGATGCTCCTGCATCATTGATGTAAGGAACTGCCACTGCTATTGTAAAGATGAGATTATCCCTCAAGGAAAAGCATAAGCCAGGAAGTGTACACAACAAAGATGTAGAAATTAAATTTCATTTAGCATAGAGAATGAATAGAAAATCAGCTGCTGCTCCTAGGAATGAGAAAATAAAGATCTGATCATCTTACTTTGTACAAATATTTCTTCCGAATTTTAATAGCTGTGTGGACACATCTTCTTACATGGATCTTCAGCAGGTTATCATTGAAAATCTGCAATGCATGGAATTTGAGAATTATCTTTAGAAAAGTGCATGAGATTGAGAAACCAACCATTTACCGTCATAACTAACAACAATAAAGACACCAGAGTTGCCAAAGATGCAAAACATATAATTGTCAAAAATTCATAGCACAATCCAACTTAGAGAAGGAAAATCATAATCCATATGTGAAAATAAAAGTTGATATCATTCCAACGGAACAGATAATACATGCCAAAACAAGAAGGTTCTTATGAAAGGAAAAGTTTGTTCATAGATATAGCCACATGCAACCATTTTACCTTTTACATAACCACCAAATTTTTACCACATGTTGTTTTTGTTTACGTTTTAAATTTTTATCTTTGCGTTTTCTGTTTTTATGTATATATGTGCACAAATGCATGCATCTTCATATTACAGTATGCTTGGTATCAAAGAAGAACGGACCACAATCAAGCAAGTAATAGTTGCTAGAATGAAAAACTGTCATAAATGTTCATACACCTGCCTTTATCATATCATCAATTGAACGAGTTTCTTTCATAATTTTTTGGCGGTTCATTATAAGAATTGCAGCAACACAAAAGACAGGTAATTCATCGTTTCCATTCCCTGTTGATGAGACTACACTGCAGTTCTGCAAATGATTATTTCTTGACCAAAAAGTCCTTGTTAATCCACAAAAGGGATGAGCTGATGCTGATTTTATTCCCTCATTGTCAGAATTGCAACCCTCTACATTCCCATATTTCAGTTGTAATCCACCCTTTGAATCACCACCACCATGTTCTGTGCTTTCTTCTGTCATTTCTTCTCCAGACTCCCTTGGAAGCTGTACAACCAATGTTTCCAGACAGTTCTCCTCTAAAGTGCTGGCAAAAGCTTCGTCAAAATCAGCAGCCCACATCATCTGCATCAAGAATTATTATTCTCAGTGAGTAACATCAGAGCCTATCCAGTGAGGCCAGATCAAACCTAAAAGAATCCAATCACAAAAACAGTGTCCCCGAGAATAGAATCCCATAAAAAAGAAAAGTATTCCTTAAATGCCAAAATAAGACACATGCCCCTGGTCTAGACCTCCTACTAACATAGATGCACAGGCCCCCATTACAATCTCAATCACCATGTTCTTTAACTTACACCTACAAATACATACCTCAATACTTGACAAACATAAAATCAACCATAGAAAGAGAAATTAAGCAAGTCAATGTTTACACTGTCAGTTGAGGTGTTATAACTACATTAGCACATATAATCTTCTAGGTTGGACGCCTTTTTTGTTTAACAAAAAAATGGATCTAGTTACAGGTCAATGACACCGCTAACCTGCAAGTCCTCCATGACCCTACCATGATATAAATGATTGTCATAACTTGAACGCAGAAATTAAGCAAGGAGTGTGTTGCTGCTCGACCACCTATAAGTGGTTGGATGTATTGACAATATCTATCTTGAACATGTATGTGCAGCTTGCAACAGGAAAACATGTCAGAAGGTAACCAATCAACACCACTAATTTCTCATCTTTGATATTGCTAGCTTATACATCAAATTACTCAGCAAAGTGATCCATACTAACCCAGGAAAACAACTCTTCCGTATCCTAATTGAGAGATATTGTAACAGATATCAAAATTGACATAGTTTGGTTCCTGTATCCAGAGATAGCGAACTAAAGATATACAAACCTCCCACATACAAAGAGCCTCATTGAAAGATAACTCCCGACGGAAGAGTACCAGCAGCATCCGAAATGCAAAATGAAGGCTTTCAGCGCCTATATGCGATAGATGAGAGAACATTTCCCTATCTGTGAGTTCTAGGATATGCCACAATTCTTGTAACTGCTTCATAACTCCAGTCGGTCCTTCCATCTGAAAATTGTCACGCTGGAAGGAACTTAAAAGTAAATTTTATTTAATTGGAAGATCATATTATTAACCAGCTAAGCATATTTGCTGAAACTAGAATACCATTCTCCTCAGGAGCATCTCAAAGCACCAAAATGCATCAGCATTGTCCTCAAATAGAACAACAAAAGGAGATAGCAAGTCACTCATACCTACAATTAGATATTTAATCAGCACAGAGAAATTTAAGTATAAAGTTGGATTCTCTAAGAAAGACAGTAATTACATAACTTGTGGATTCAAATAATAATAATGAAAATCAAAAGGCTGCAACCTTGACAATAACCAGTTGCAGGATCAACCCATGCATAAACAGCAAGGATATCAGACATCCTAGCCAAATTTCTTGTATCCTCATAGAATTCGAGATGACTATCTGTTCTTACCACATCAACAACTAAAAGAAAGACAAAACCCTGTCAGCCCAGAGGACTAGTTGGTGACATAATCAAGCATTCGCTGCCTTTATGTCAATATAAAATAAGACACCCAATATTGAGTTACCTATTCGGTGCAAAGTCCAAAGCCATTCAGATACCCTTTCTTCGCTGACAGGCTTTACCTGGGATGTGGTTCCATTCATCAACGGCATGTCTGAAACATTTGACATTCTCAATCCATTCGCTATTTCTGTTTTGAAATCCAGATTTTTTGACCACAATTCTGGTTCATGGGAACCAGGAGAAACCATTTCAATTTCTGAATTCATGGGGTGTGAAACGTTGTTAGATGTGGAACCATTTGATTCCATAATTAAATCTGCATTATTAGTAATTTGAAAACTGTGCATTCTATCATCCTCATATCTCAATCTATGTCGTGTAGGTTTTTCATCACACGCCCCACACATTTTCTGACATTTTCCACTCTTAAACAAATCTGTGACTGGTAAAGGAGGAAAATCAAAAAAACTTTCAGTTACATATTGAGATCCATGAGCTTCTCTCCCTTGCTTAGGAGTGCTGCAGTTGTATGGACCAGAGGCAAGTATAAAACAAGAAGAGTCATATGCTGCACTATCTATGCTTTCCCGAACACTGACAAGGTCAGCTGAATCAGTAGAACTTTCCTTTTGGCATGCATATGATGTATCTGTACAGTTATTACTTGAATCATTGCAATACTTCAATTGATTAGTACTACTTTCAACTTTAGCTTCGTTTTGTCCGTCGTCTTTGGATGAGGTCCTCATATCCATAACCTTGGACCCTACAACATAGGCAAGTGAACCAGTTCCTATGCTTGAATGCATCATCTGACATTGCTTGACCAGGTCCTTGTAATGCTCCCTGGAAAATAAGTCTCATAAGAGTGGACTTACAAAACAGTTAATCATTCATGTGATTTCAAAGATATGAGATACTCACATCCCAACATACACAAATTCAAACATGATGCTCCTTAAAATAGTTGTTTCATCAAGCTATTTGATATTTAAATATCATAGATGCAAATATCTGTGCATTTGTGAATGTGCAAGCACATGTCTTCTACAATAAATTATTAAGGAAATGTGAGACAAATTATAAAATCACTCTGTCACCATTTATCCAATAAAGCAATCATTCGCTGTCAAGTGAACTATAACATGGCAAGACAGGACAGAGTAAATTACAAAAGATTCAGAATTAAATACTCTCAACTAAATGTCAACATTCAAAACTATGTTTCCATCTGAAAACCAGAACAGTTGCCTACAAAACTATTGGACGATTAACTACTCTACTACCACTATATCGAGAATTTCTTAACAATCCATAAAAACATCCAGATAAAATAAATCAAAGACAAATCAATGATGTGAAAATTTTAACCCAATTATTACATTTAACTATGTACTGAGCATCTATTACTTAATCTAAGAGAGATGTAGCATGAACTTGAGAAAATCAACAATGAATTTTTGGAGCTGTCTGAATATAGAAACAACAGACAGTGGTGCAGTCCCTTAACCTAGATAATTTAACTACTTACTTTTATTTGCAAGAAGATCAGCCAAAGATATGAGCACCTGAAAGGAAACACATCAGCATACCTCCTAGCTAATCTCAGTTTCTTTCGGTACTCAGCTGTACTCCCTGGAGCATAACAACCAAGTAAAAATTCCCAAACTTCTGGCCTTATAGATGGATCCACACCCTACCATATAACACACAATTTTACATAACAGTGATAAAAAAATGTCAGAGGTTTTTGATTATGCAACCTTAAGAAGAAAAATAAGAAAAAATGTCAGAGACTTAAGTAATTATCCATAATATTCAACACATTGAGAAACTAAATTCTTAAAAAAAAGAAAAAGAAAATAGTTTAATGCAATGTTAAACTTACAGATCATAAAGAATTAGATATTGCCAAAAACAGTAAAAGTATCAATCAGCTAATTCAAATTTTGGTATCAAAATATGTCACCTAACCAAAGAGTTGACCCAGAATTCATGAAAATATAGCAGCCAAGCCATGTTGGCATCCCCTATGACACTGCAAATGTATGCAACCATCCCAATCAAAATTTTTGATTCCTTCTGTAGAATTCTAAAAGACGCTCATTCTGAACATTTTAAACACTTCAAAATTGAAACTGTGAAGCACACCAGGAGGTGAATGCTTTCGTGAAATGACCACCTTACAGTTGACAAGGATTTAAATATCATAATGAATGAATAATATAGGCACAGAATTGCACAAAAATGACGCATGTGAATAATTTTTTACCTTAGCCCTCTCTTTTTTTCTCTATTTTACATTATATACTTCTGATAAATGTTTTTATAAATTGGTTACCCACAATCCTTAAGTTTCCCTATCATAATCATACTCCACTATTGCTGAAGCACAATTATGCTAAAAAGCAAGAAATACATATCTTTACCAAAGGATGACAAGTAAAAAAATGCAACTAAAACACAAGCATCATTTAAAAGAGCTTGGGATCTATAATGATGGTGAAACAACATACCCCCAGAAGAATCAACTTGAGTGCTTTCTGAAAACTTGAAACCTTTCCATCACCATCAAAAGTTGCTTGCCATTTTTCTGGCTTAAGCATTCTGCTTACCTGTAACATTAACAATAATAATAGCTTACAGACATTTTCATGAACAAGTGGAAAAAAGAAAGATGAATATAAGGTATGATACAACCAAAAAGGAAACAGAAATGAACAGATGAACATCTTTGGTTGTAAATTAACAATTAAACCAAAACCAGCTTGCACAAGTTGCATTCTAACCCCACAAAATCTATGCAAAAGGAAGATGAAAATAACTGACATTTCATACCTCATACGGTTGTAAACAAGCTAGAAAGTGGCATCTCAAAATTTATTTATCATATCTATAGTAAGATGGTGATTTATAATAGATCTTTATCCACATTCTATCAGTAAATTTGTTGAAAGATGAACTTCTCTCCGCTTCAAAGTATCTATATACCAGAAGCATGACCGCAGTTAATGCTCACAAAATCACTTTGAATATTGACTTCCGTGGTGTTGCCACTCTGCAGCTCTACTCCATTCTTCCTTATCCTTACATTGCTTCCATCACATCACATCTCTCCTTTTACCCCAAGCATGACCTTCCACATCATATACGTAGATACTGACAACCATGTGACTAGAGGAAGAGTGCAGGAAAAGTTAGCTATCTCTTAGCTCCATAGAGTTATCTTCAGCAGCCAATCACATATCAATACAATCTTCATTGAAACTTTAAAGCACAAAAAGCATCTAATTTTGTTCATTGCCAGTATTCAGATGCACTCTGGTCATCCTCTTTAACAGGGTCTCAGTGAATAAATCCAATATCCCTGAGTACCAACCCACTTCATGTCTGAAGGAAAAAAATACAAAGTAGTCCATTATATTCTACCTTAATGATATCCCATGAAAGTTTCTTCGCATGACAAATCATCAGCAAGCCATTGATCTCCATTTTAATTTCTGTTTTCAGATGTCAATTTCTGTAGTGTTCCATATATATTGTTCTCACAACAAAATAAAATTCAATAATAAGTTCAGCCGGCACCATTCAACTGGTAATCTAATTTCCACCATAAACACGCATGCTTCTGACCATGAACTTATTTGAATTTAATAATGGCAATGAAGTATTAAAAAGTAGAGTTCACATATAAAGTTAAAAAAAAAGATGATCAAATAACAGTTGATTAGAAAGCATCTTACAGCTATAACAACCTTTATAGGTGATTGAGAAAGACAAGGTTCCCCAATATCGCGTACCATAGAACTCAACGTCCCTGACTTTCCACAACTCCATAGTTCTTCTCTTCTTCTTCCTCCTCTCCCTCCACCACCACAATACATCACAATTCACACAAACCCCTAACTCACTCTCTCACAAACCCTCCTATCATCACACAGCAAACCAATTTCAAATATGGAACATCTGCACATACACAAAGCCAAATTAATTAAGATAAAAAAAAACCTTTGATTTTAAGATTAAAGAATTATATGCAAGCCTTACACCAATTAACAAAATCTATTGAAAATTTCTTTTTATTTTTATTTTTTTAAAGATTTCGGCATCCGATTGCAAATGCAGCAGAATCACAGGACTTAGCTTTGAATGATCTTATTAAGCGGAAATGAATAAAACGAGAGACAAAAAGTTCGAAATTGAAATTTGAGAAACGAAGCAAGGATTAAATTTGCAATCGGATCATTGATCTAATCGCGACTGATAAATACTCAGTACATGTACGTCAATGTGGATACGTTTAAACGCCCGAAAACAAAATGTAGAGAGAGACAGAGAGAGAATACCTGAACAAGAAGAAGAAGAAGAAGAAGAATGAGGGGAAAAGAAACTCGAAGATAAAATGAGATCTCGTCTTCGTCAATTGGGAGCTCTCCTTCCTTCGACATTTACACTGAAGCCATTTTGCTTCTTCTCTCTTCTTTGTTGTCTGTTTCACCTGAATTTTGTTTACTCTCTTTCCACTATCACCATTTTTCTTAAAAAATCCACTTTATTATTATATTCTGAAATTAAAATTATGATACTAATAAATTTAATTGCCAAGATTTATTAGAATCAATTAATTTATATTTATATACTAATTATTGTAAAATTAAAAATAATAATTATTTACTAGCATGCCTAATTATATGGTCCAATTATTTCCTATAATGGTGTTTTATTCTTTCATCATTTTTAATACAACTAAATTTTATTTGAAATTATTTCTACCAAGTTCTATCATATTTGCCCAATGTAAATTATACCGTTTTATTAAAATATTATATACAAATATTCTAAAATTTAAATTTATTCCCGTTAAAATAAATACATTTTTATAAAAAATAAAATTTACAAATCAAAATAATCATCTCAATTTTCTCGGTTCACAAAATCAAAATCAAACTTGGAGTATTATTATTATTATTATTATTATTTAATAATTTGGTGTCCATAAAACTATACAAAGGAAATAAAAAAAAATTGAAAAAAAAATCATTGAATTCTCATGACCAGCAGTTATTATATCAAGGAGTGAAGACTTTGATATTGTAAATATAAAATCAAATCCAACTTTGGACTTTTTTCTATTTGCAAACTTATACAATATTACATTGAGAATGAAATTGAATACTATATTTTCTATGCTTACATGAAATCAATTTGAGTATTAGTTATTGTCATGGATTGCATACTTATATGTTGCTTAATCATCATTTGTCTGCTACACTCTCCACTAAATTTGTTGTGAACATTTTAAACTAATTACTTTCCTAAATTAATTTACGTAAATAATAATAATTATTATTATAACTTTTTAGTGCCGTAATTTTAATTTTTGAATCAAAATGTCCTCGATGCAGTAAAATTAAATAAACTTATTAATTTCAATCTTTATTACTACTATTACTTTAATACATAATTTTTTGGTATAATTTATTTTCTCTAAAATCGAATCAAATTAAATCCAACAAAAAATTTTCTCTTAAAATTTTGATAAATTTTTTACACTATAAATGTCAACTTGGGGCGAATTTTTTTTTACAATTTAGTAATTAATTTGAGTTGAAAAATGCAAAACATATTGTTGAAGAACTTGTGATAAAAAAAAATTATAAAACCTTAGTTTCGATCGTACTGAAATAAGATTAAAATCCATCAATCTCATTGGGTACTAATATGTAATATTTTCAAAATTTTAAAAATTTGTAATTTAATCTCTATCCATGAAACTTTAAATATATTACATTTTAGTATCAAAAATGAAGTGGGAGAAGCTTACAATTTGATCCTCCAAATATTTTCTTAATTATATCACTTAAATGGTTTTGCAAGTGGTGTGACATTGTTTCATGCAATGCTTGTTATACCAATTCTATCTAGCATAGAACTTTGACTTACAATTTTAACATAAAAAAATTTTAAATACATCAATATAAATGATATAATACGACCATTCAATTAATAAAAAAATTTATTTATTAATAATAAATAATAAGTCTTATAAACTTTTTTTATTATATTAATACTTTTAACTTTTTTCATTAATTACCAATGAATATATTTCTCTCCTTTCATTAATTGAATAATCCTACTACATTACTTATACTGATATGGTAGAATTGTCTTACCTAAATTTTATCTTTTAACATTGATTTATAATAATATAATCATGGATTAATAAAGATTTGTGCTACACATGGCATTACAATGTTACAAGTCAAGCATTGAATTTTTAAAAATAATATAGTTATAATCAAATAAAAAAAATATTTTTTTCCTCGGTACACAAAAACTATACATTAAATTTAACATATTAAACGATAACAAATGAGCATGTAAATTCAGTATTTTCAAGAGACTTAAGTTTTTACAAAATCAATGAATGAAGCAATCAAGATTAAAAAAAAATGGTACATTGTCATGAACAATCTACATTAACGGAGGCAATTCTCTTTTGCATTTTCAACCATTTGCTCGGGTTTGAGAATTTCTATAATCTGTTGGATAATATAAGAGTACTTGGTTAAGAGTAACTTAGAGACAACCCCTTTTGATCAGTTTAAAAAATCACTGCTTGGGTTTCAATTTGAAGAAAGTCAATTTGATAAATTTTAATCTACCTTTTTAATTTAAACTTAGGTCCAAATTGTAAAACCCAATCAAGATGCCCACCCTAAGAGGTAATGCACTTATCTAATAAAATTTTATCACAAGATCTAAAATAAGTGTCATAACGACATTAGACCCATCCCGACTAAGATATGCTCATTTTTTTTAGAACACTTTTGAAAGGCACAAATGAAAGTGTCAACCACATCTAAAAATAAACTTTGCATTCCTTTATCGATAGTTCAAGCATGCAGTTCTCTCACATGGCTCAGAGTCTATACTCAAAATATTTGATAAGCTCTGACATTGGAAGAAAAAACCCACCCTAAGAAAAATGCTATATCCAAATAATTGAAAAAAAAATGGAAATAAAATTCCAAGCCTTACGCAACAAAAACAACCAATTGACTCATTGAACATCTTCATTTTCTGAGTAATTGAAAATTGATAAAAAAACAAAACTCTCGCTTTTATACAACAAGTTATTGATCTCTAACATGTAACCTGTGTGCAATAATAATATATGGCTGAAAAGTTCATGTCAAACGATAGATCCCACCAACTCCACAAACCAACTTGTCCGGGGGAGGGGGAGGGAATAAAATGAGCAATAAGTGGCCAAATATTGATAAAGCTTGAAACTGTATTACTTACATTCTGAGTCCTGGCTAACTCAATTTCTTTAGATGATGATATTTGCAAACCAGTAGCAATGGAGAAACTCTAATTAAAACATTGACAAGAGGCCAGTGGTAGAAGATGATTGGTTAAACACAGTTCTTTAGCGAATCTCCAGGTCCCTGAAAGAAGCAGTAAGAGAGAGCAAAATCAGCAATAAAGATGCCAACAAGGGAGATAACCACAGCAGAAGTTGTTGACTCCCCAACACCTTTTGCACCTCCCATAGTGGTAACACCCCATGCACAGCTCACAATAGAGATGATAGCACCAAAAACCTGAGATTTGAACATTGCACTGATTATGTCCCTCGATTTAAGTGCTCTTTGAGCTGAATCCAAGATAATGTTAATGCTAATGCCGTAAACACCATCAGAGAGAAGGGCACTAGAAGCCATCCCCACAGTGAAACACATCAAAGTCAAAAATGGGAGAGCTACGCAGGAAGCAATTACTCTAGGTGTCACCAAGTAATCAACAGGATCTGTACCAAGAACTCTCAATGTGTCAGTCTGCTCCGAGACTTGCATTGTTCCCAACTCTGCCGCAAATGCACTTCCAATACGCCCAGCTACCACAATTGATGTAACTACAGGACTCAGCTCCCTTGCAAAGGCCAGGGCTAAGACCCCTCCAATAGATCTATTCAAACCCAATCTGGTAAACTCTCTCACAAATTGGATAGTAAATGCCATGCCAACAAATGCTGAGGTCAAAAGACAGACCCCAACAGATCTTGGGCCAACTCTCTCCAACTGTTGGAGAGTGTTCCTCCAGTGTACTTTACCCTTTATAATCCGAATGATTACTTGACCAGCCAAGACAAAAACTGATAATCCCCTCCAAAGGTACTGGGGAGGTGACCATTTACTCAAGAAGGACCCTAGTTCTGAACTGGGTGCATTGTTAGTAATTGTGCTTTCTTCCAACATATTGACAGATGGGTGACCGTCATCTGAGTTGGGAATCGCAAACAGTCTAGTTTCTCGGGTAGGTACTGAATATTTACAAGTCGGAACTCTTGCAGTGAAGCTAAATGAACCTGAACTGGAGATACTGACTTTCATGCACCCATTGGGTTTTAAACAACTTCTTCTGCATTATTATACATAAAATTGTTTGATTAAATTCCTTTTATTTGGCATTTTTAACAGATATAGTGAAGTGATAGGATTGGGAGAGTGACCTGTCAGAGAAATAAAAGATTGGATGAAGATGTGATGCGGTTTGCATGTTTGAACTTCAGTTAAAATGTCAGCTGAACTAAATTGAAATAAGAACCTCAGAAATCCAATTGCATGCCAATTCCAAATTGCGGTTTGGAGATCTAAGAACTGAGTACAGCTGTAATGAAAATCAAGTTCGCAATCGAGTTAAACTTCATTCAAACATAAGGAAACAAAACACGGCATTACAGACAGCCATCCAGAAAATAATTGAATCAAATAAATTATTCACAAAGAAAAAGAAAATTAAGGACAAAAGAAAAGGTGCCTGTGAGTGTTAGGAGATCCCCAAAGTGTTCCAATCAAGAGTAGATGATATTGGAAACCTAGCTGTTGTTAAGATTACACTTAGGTTGACCCAACTTCTAAACTACGTCAATAGAAAAGCATGCAGGAAAAACACTTAAACATATCAAGAGTGACCTCATAAAACTAATACAAATGAAATTTAACTAATCAATAATGTTGTAGTATCTATTCTTCATTAATATATTAATGGAAGATCCCATTCAAATAAGGGAAAAGACAACAACTTACCTCTATTGCTGAAATCTATCAGAAAAAATTTTCAACACAAGAGCAGATTAATTTGAAACAACAAACTTAATAGCTGAATAAGACTAAAGGGTAGCTCTAAATTACCTCTTACATTTCCATCATCTTTTTACCTGCTAGGAAGGAGAGATGTATGCATGTAAAGAAACATATACCTATTATGGTTCAAGATAGGATATAAAGGCTAATTTCATTCGGTAGAAGACAATAAATAATAATGCAAACAAAATGTACATAACAAAAAGCTTAAAAATGTGAAATTCTTGAGATTACATTTTCATAAACCTCCACTATATAGTTATAATCAATAGATACGCCAATTTCCCTATACTTCATAGAATTTCCCTTTGGCATTCACTGGTACCAAATATAGAACACATGTCTGTAGTTTCGATAATAATCAGACCTAAATAAGCTTACATTTTCGCGCATAATAGCAATTAGGAAATAGATTCATTGGCTGCTCAAGAAATAAAATAATATTAACCATCACAAACGTGAATATAGCCAACGAGATTCCACTTAGAACTATTCAAATCACAGCATAGTAAGAACAATCTATTGACTTCTTTCCTATTTCAAGTCTGAAGAACAAACAATTCGAATCACTAACACAAGCATAATAATATTATTATGAACTCTGAAAAAAAAGTTGAATCAGAAACTTTAAGCCAAGAACAAAACTGAAATTTTAAAGAAAAAACACTCACAGTTGCAGCGTCCGGTTGCTAGGTCAAGATTTTGTCGGCCACGAAGGCACGGTTGCTGTCGGTGGCAAAATTCTGTGATTATCGGCGTCGAATTGGAGTTGCGACAGAGTGTGGGGTGAGACGAGGCGGCCGATGTGATGAAAAATAGATAAAGAAATTAGAATGGAAATTTTGGCTTATAGAAAGAGGCCACACGAAAGCTAGACCCTTTGGTACATTCTTCTGAATTCTAATCCAAAATTTTGTCACTAGACGGGTATATTAAACGGGTCGGGTTAGCACGACAAGAGTTCGGAAAATGATCACGTTTTTAAATAATATCATCAGTCACTTTAAGAAAACGTGGGGTTTATGCGGCTTTCTTTCCAGAAACAACAACGGAAAATGGGACCCACAAACCACAAAATTTGCACTAAACGGCCAGTAGTACAGTGCACAGATACACGAGAAAATTAGCTTCATACAGAAAAGGAAAGTCAAAAGGAAGTTGTGAGGAAGACTCGGTCTTATCCGCAGTATTGTCTTTTGCTTTACTTGCAAGCTGTTCAATTTTAATGGGGCAAAATTTTCTGCCTGAAACGAGGAAGAGAGCCCTGGAGACCTCTGCAGCTGTCCGAAATAAAGATATTTTGCTTCTTTATGTTCATAAATTTGTAATATTCTTGTTGGGTTATTGTCAAATTGTGGAGCTGAGTATGCTCTTGCTGAGATTTATTTATTATGATTTTTTTTTACAATAACTTGATAATAAGCAGGATTTAGCTTTGGTGGATTGGCTGAGTGTACTCCCAGATGATAGTCTTGCTAATATTATATCTTGGTTAAATCTTAAGGAAGCTGCAAGGGTATTGTCCTTTCTAGTTGACAAAAACATTTGTGGAATTTCATCACTGCCCTTAACTTTGATTCTCGAGCTTTGAAGTGGCGAGTCTGAAGTTTAACAGAGCTAAGGTTTAAGTACATCAGCTGGGTGAATAAAGTCTTAAAATCACATAGAGGTTTAAATGTAAACGAGTTTGAAATTTGTTGTTTTTCGGAGGATTATCATGGAAGCAACATTGCTAATTGGATTGACGCAGCGATGTCAATCTAGCAAACTTTGAGTTGAACTTGGCAAAGGTTTTAAGGCGAGGCGGTCGTACCCTCACGAGTTAATACACATTTCCGCAAGAATGTTTTAACAGCCTCAAAAATCCTTGTGGTTTATCTAGCATGAAGTGTTGAAGAGCTCTTCGTTTTGATGGTGTGAATGTTAGAAGAGAAATTGTTGAGATTGGCCACTTGATCGATTACGTGTGGCCTGCAGCAGAAATCTCTTTAAGCTTATAGGTTGTTGGTTCATCAGCACAATTAAAGTGCCTAGCAATTTTGGACCGCAACAATCTGGAAGAATTAATCATCTCTGCCCCTGGTCTCGTTGAATATATTGGACTGAGAATGTTCCCCAACTTGTTGATCTATCTGTTGGTGAGCACCATTACCGTGGAGTTCCAGTGAGGCTTGTTATTGCCTAGATTATGAGCTACATCCTCCAACTGCAGAATCTTGAACTGGGATATTTGGTGAATGAGGTTCGTATTTTATTGTGTGCACATGTTTTAATGTAATCTTTTATCTATTGCTGCCTTATTCCTGTTGTATGGTTCAGGTATATATGCATTACCGAAACTTAGGAACTTAAGGTATGTTCTTGAAAGCCTTCTCTTTGCTTGCATCATGAAGGCATGCCCCCTTGTTGAAAAGCTTATTTATTTCTCGAGTATTTTAGCTTTAATCTCGCAATATTTTGCATCTTAGCCCTTTAATATTTGATATGCCTGCTATAATGGTCTTCTTGTTGTTTAAATCTTATTCAAGATCAGCATTACTGGAATAGCCGATCAAAATTGTCTGTGTCAACAAATTTTCAATTTATTTTAGGAGTGTTAGCATTGTAACAACTGTAGTTAGTTAAGAACTTGTTGTGCTAAGGAATTTTCTTATATGCTTGCTTGGTGATAAAAATAGGCTGGAGAAGCTTACAAGAGAAAGTTGCTTTCCATATATTCGTCAATTTGTATGGTGAATTTGTTAGGTGTTTTACATGATCAGTTGCTTTCTGCAGTTTTAACATGATGCTATGCATGTTCCCATTGCTGCAGATGTAAAAAATTTTAAGAAATAGGTAACAGATACCTGATTGTCCTACACAACACTAAAAGGTATTGGAACTGGATGCATTTTTGGGACTGCAGCTGATCTTTCATTTGCATCTTACTTGCTCAAAAACACAACTAGTCTTGAGAAACTCGCTATAAATGCTTACATTAATTTGACCGATGAACAACGTAGAAACTGTCCCAAGCTGCTTGAGCTTGTGATGTCTTAAGGCTTTTGACTTGCTGCCAAACATTTTTACAGTGATTAGTCTGTCGATTTCATAATAAGACACTTTGTTTACTTGAGGATTTCATCCATATTGCTATGAAATCATTTTAAGCCTTCGTGTAGATTCATTGGCTCTTTTCCACAAGTAACAGATACTGCCAAAGTAAGGTAAGTTTGGAAGATTTCTGGTATATGGTACCTTGAAATAACATTTAATTTCAGCACATTGACACTATTTCCATCCATATTTGACATTTTTTGATTCCTACAGCCATATGCCACAGGCTGGGCAATTATAAAGCTCAAAAATGCCCTAAAAGGGCCTCCTCGGAATTTTGTCACGTTCTTCCCCACCCAATCTTGTGACACCCTTGTCATAGTGAGATTTCTTACAATAACATTTAATTTCAGCACATTGACACTATTTCCATCCATATTTGACAAAAGTTTTGAAGATTTGTGGTACATGGTCCCTTAAAAGAACATTTAATTTCAACACATTGACACTATTTCCATCCATATTTGACATTTTTTTTTATTCTTACTGCTATATATTGCAGATAGGGCAATTATAAAGTCTAAAAATGCCCTAAAAAGACCTCTCTGAAATTTTGTAACGTTCTCCTCCATCTAATCTTATGATATCCTAGTCACAGTAAGATTTTTACATGCCCATCTTACTTTACCTCAAAGACTTATGGAACCCACTATTTCCATCCATAATTGACCTTTTTTTATTCCTTCAGCTATATATCATGGGCTGGGCAACTATAAAACTCAAAAATGCCCTAAAAGGGCCTCCTTGAGATTTTCTCACATTCTTTCCCACCCAATCTTGTGACACCTTCAATGCTGGGCAATTGTAAAACTCCACAACGCCCTCAAAGGGCCTCCTTCAGATTTTGTCACATTCTTTTCCACCCAATCTCGTGACACCTTCAATATCACTTATTATGCATTGACCCATTATCTTTTCTCCAAAAGACATGATCAATAAAATGTGAAGAACTCACCCTTATAAAGTCTAAGAATGCTCCTTTCTTATTCAATGTGGAATTCCGTCACATATAGTTTTATTAACTTCAAAGTTACAACAACTCGATTCCAAATATATGCTAACAAGAAATTAGTTCTCTAATATTTTGGGAGTTTAACCATGGTTTTCTGGTGTTGTTATCTCGAAGCAGTTGCTCTTACATTACCCATATGAAAATCTAGGACAGAAATATTGAAAGATTTGGAAGTTGCAGCGGTAGAGAATATTATTCATCTTTACTGCACTTTAATATAATATTTCATTTGCAAAACCTATGAATCTTGAAACATTTAGTTTTTTTAAATTGCAGAACTACACACACACAAGAAAATATTTACAGTGTCAATAAAATTTTCATAATCTTAGTATTATTATATGACAATTAATTTTTAATTAACTCATAAAATTAACAGTAATGATGACATTGTTAACTATTTCTAATTTTCTTGCAAAGCTTCCCTTTTCACAGTTTGAAACACAATATGTCCAATTTTTTTTATCTACGTCAGACCAATCCCCATGACAATAGTATTAGTTAATATTCTAGAATTAGTATTTGAAATCAATTATTATAATAATCCCATCACTAACATAGATATAAAATGATTTTATTCTACAACAGCTGTAGCTTAGAAGCCACAACATGTCAATCCCAATTGAAGCCTAAAATACATTTTGTCTTCCCCTTTTCCTCTTCAAATCCTTCAGCTTGTTTGATATGTTAGCATTCTAGGCAAATGTTAATGAATTAATATTCTGTACTCTTACTCACAATTTAAACGGAAAAGCTGCAAGCTGAAAGTTCATTACCTATCCTGAATTGTCAACCAGCAGAATCTTCTCAGGATGGAAAGGTCCTTTTTCACTGTGTAAAACTTTGCCATTCATTCTCATTCCATCTGTGATGTCTTTTATTTTGACAATAATGTCGACGTGATCTCTTATTATAAAAGCTCCGTTTGGACGAAGAATGCGATGCATCTCAAGAAGGATATCCACAATGTCACACCTGCAAAACCAATAATAATTTGGAGTCAAAAGCATGAACTTAATCTTTGTACTTGTCTCTATTTCATTATTGCAGAATTCTAAAGGTTGAAAGCTTAGGTGAAGTAATGGGTTTGCATTTACCCCGTGCATAAACACAAATTAAAGAAACATTTCTGAATCCCATCTGATCTTCTGATTTTCATACTCTTTAGTTTTCCTTGTCTTAGTTAGCAAAGAACAGACTGAAGTTGAGTACTTACTTGCCCAGATACATGCCAAATATACCATGGGCATGTATCAAGTCATATGTTCTTGGGTACGTCGAGAAGGCCTCACACCTGTGAGCAAATATTGAATTTGTCATTAGATCACCTTCCAATAAAAAGAGACAATTAACTCTTGTGAAATGCAGTTCAATTTGTAAATTTAAAGAAGATTTCATAACTGGTTAACACTACAATTAATTTGAAACTACAAAATAGAATTAAAAAAAAGATGGTATACCACTAGCTTCTCAGAGAAGGTGGACTAATTTTGTAATTGGTAGAGACATTGAGGCTAGAGCTCACAAACAATTGAGCCGAAGCAGTGGCATATAAGACAGAAGCTTGAAACATCAAAGATTCAGAACAAAAAAATAAACTACCCTGGGCTAAGTACCTTATGTGCAGCCAATTAAAATTGGTTTATTGAGAATCAAGAAACTGGCTATCACATTGTACGAGCTGCAAATTTTAGATGAAGAATTGAATCAGATTTGGGAGCAGAGGAAGAGGAATACCATAACAACTCCACTCACTGAAACTCATTGCTTTAAGTGTCAAACAATTGAAACCAACTACTTGATATGATGCTACTGTATTTCAATCCATTCCCAGAAAATTAGGATCCTAGTATGAATGGAAAGGCACAGCAAAATATCTGAAATATATTCCCTTCTGCCTAAATTATATGCTAGAAATAGAACTAAGATGAAAATATAGGAGAAGTGAAGAAAGGATGCTCTGTAAGACTTACCAATCCATGTATGTGCCAACAAGGCCACGTTCATACAAAATGCCAAGGGTATTCTGTTTTGCATCAAATGGAACAACATTCATAACCCAAACTGGATACTTAGCCAGTTTGGCCGCAAAACTACCTATGCCAGCATTCATGTCCATTATATTTCTAAATTTACCCGAGGAGAGGGATTTAAGTATGTTCTCATAATAAGAAACCCTCTTTTTCCATAGCTCATTGTCTTCAATGAAGGACTTGACTGTCATGCCTTCAATAATCCCACTCGTGATTCGAGGTGGAGCAGTATTTAACCTTTTAGGCCAATTTTCAAGAGCACCTCCAGATACATCTTGTATATTATTCACTATTGGAAGAGGAGTAATGCAGGCATCCATCTCCTTGTACCTGTCGAAAAGTTAAAGATTATAAGAAAGATTTAGAAACTTCCACAGGCACATGAGAACATACACACCTGATAAGAAATAGTACTATATGCTGCAGAATCTAGAGGACACATATTGGCATAAAAATTTTTATTAGCTCTTGAAAATAAAATTATGCTATGGATTGATACTGCCATAGCCAAAAGGCAGAGTGAACGGACGAAGGAACTAACCATACAATATCAGGATCACGTGTAGCACAAAATTTTGGTGATTTCAGAACCTTCGACTTTCTGATGCAATGCAAGTGATTAGTAGGCTTTCTCCATACAGCAATTGGCCCCTTTTCAGCTATTTTTTTCCAGCATAATCTTTTAGCAAGATTTTCCAAGCTGATCTGCTCACTTTCCAAGTCCTTAGCTTCTCTCTGCCAGCCTTTGTAGCTAGTAATCCAACTTATAGGTGGCCCAGATAATACCCAATATCCTCCTGGACGCAAAACTCGGTCTATCTCCATCAAGTAAAGCCCACCTAAACATATATGAATTTGATTTAGGGAAGAATTAAACAGAGAAAAGTGTTTTCAGCATCTACAAAATGTTAACATCGAGAGAATTTTAACAACAGATTAAAAATAGATCACTTTTGCAAATCAACTGAGTTCAAGTCAACTTGTTATGTCAATTGAATTATATATGTTCCATTGCAGGCAAAGTATCAACTTCGAAATTTTGAAATATCATTCCTCAATGAGATTTTCCAATCTCACTGAACTCATTCTTTGCAGCAGCCAAGCCTTTAAATACAATGGAATTATGAAATAGAGAAGCATCACTTCAGCTATTGGTATGGAAATTATATGCTGTTATTTGTAAATTCAAGCAAATTACCATAATTGGTCCATGGCACAAGGCATCTGGAACAATGAGCCATATCAAAAGATCTTGACGGAAATGGTAGCTGGTAAGTGCTAAGTATACCAAGCATGGCTGGAAGACCTCTTTCCAGAGCAAACTGTACTTGAGCCTCGTGTATATCCCTAGGTGCAATTGACATTGTCAAGATGTTGAAGTTAATTAGAGCAGCCCCAAAGCTTGCAACCTGAGAAGAATGAAGAGTCATACCTGAAAATTTTTGTTAAGAGAGAATAAACAATTTAATCGCATGAACATTTGAATAGTTCCCAGTAATTACCATCCAGAAGAAGAAGTTATGAAACTGAAACTCCAAAATTGGTTGTGTGGAAAAGCTTCCTTTTAAAGCTTACTTTATGTATAATGAATCTTCTTTCTTATTTCCCCAGCATAAATGAGGTAAGAAACTATGAATGCACACAGTCAGATTTTAACTAACTGAGCATAATACTGAATTACCACTAACCCATAAACTTAAACTTGAATTGACTACAATTAGCATTTTCAGATTTTAGCTAGATCTGAGAATTAACATCAAAAGAATTGAAAGAACAAGGGCACAGAGGAAAAGAAGAGGAGGAAAAATAACTGCCATACATGTACCATCATCCTACATCTCAGCCAGATTCCAATATTGCATAATTTTTTTATCATTCAGCTAATGAACCTAAGAGATTGCAAGCATCAATATGCCAAATACACATTAATGTAGAAGTTCCAGCAAACAGATACAATTATATCAAAGCTTTGATCTAATGGAAAATGCAGTATGAAATCTGCTTTTGGTTTATGCATTTTCTTATTTCTATTGCCTCTTATCTTCACTACAACTTTGGACTTTAAAATGACTTTTCTTCCCCATAGAGGCCACCCCACTTTAAAATTTTAAACGTTGCCTAATTTGCTATCTACATACTACAGCTGCTCACCAGAAATAACCTAGATGCTTAATTTCCTTTTAAATGCTAAAATTCGCAGTGGCAAAAACACTAACCAATATCCGTTTCACCCATCTGCAAATTTTTGTCTGTTTTTTTTGTTTTCCAGTTTGGGGAGGGGGGTATAAAAAAAAAGAGTATCTAAAACATTATGGATCAAAATATTTTACCATTTACTACTTATAGTATCATTCACTTACTGAGTTTACTACAATTAAAACAGCAAATTCACAACCTAAACTAAATAAATAAAAATTGATAATTCTATCAAACTCACTCCACATCCGACATCAAGAGCAGTCCTTATTTTCCCAGATTTCAAAGGCACAACTCTATTGATCAAATCGACATAACCCTTCGATCCTTTCGGGAAAGATGTCCCGCCGCCGGGGAAAACCAGAAGATCACCTTCTAATCTAACCCAATTCTGCGATTTCTTATACTCAGTCAGCTTCTTGGACGGCACATTCCTGAACCAAGCATAGTCCTTGCTCTTTGGCCATGGAAATGGCTTCTTATAACCAGCGGGTTTTGGCACCAAGCATTTTACTCTCTCTTTAGCTTCTGGGCAATGCCGTTCTCTATAAAAGAACCTTTCTCTACTGAAGTTCTTTTCCAAAGAAGGATCTTGACATGGCAAATAGTTGGTGAAGTTCTTGGGACATGGTTTAAAGAATTGAAGATTATGCTTAGGCTTTTCAGGGAGATTGAGAGTGTGTTGTGGTTCAAAGTTCAGCGAAGGGGAAATGTGGAGGTGGGTTGACAAGTTGAGTTGCAGACATTGCAACGGATGGCCATGAGAACGGAAATGAAGAGGTTTGGAACCGAGGAAGTAGGAGAAAGATAGAAGAACGGCGGCAAGGAAGAGTTTAAGTAGTGGATTTTTGAAAGGATTTATCATTTGGTGGGAGTTTTGATGGAGTTTTGTCTTGCGCAGATGGGTAAAGCTCCAATGTGCGTGCAAGTTCGGAAGAAATTGAATTAATTAATCTCTGACCAGAATCAGCAGATAAATCTCGGAGATGACAAAAAGCAAGACTAAATATCTAAAATGCACATGCACCAACTGAACTGTTTGTCTCCTCTGTCTCCTGCTGTCCACAAGCTTTACAATTCCCCTATTAATTGAATTTATTTTTTTTTAAAAATTAAATTCAATTAAATTTAAATTTAAATATTTAAATAAAAAAATTATTAAATAATATACATTTTTAAATTTTAAACACATTAATCATAAAAAATTAAACTTTCATAAAATATTATTATATTATAATTTTTAAAAAATATATATAAAATAAAAAGAGTGAGGTGAGATTATAAAGAATATATATTTAATGCCTGAATTTTTTTTAAAAAAAATCCGATACCCTGTAAATGATACGTAGAAACACACAGCAACACACATTTGTATTTTAAGGTGACGTCTAAATATCAGAAATTAAAATATGTTTTGCAACCTGTTGGGTTCCTACATCTCATCGCACCTCTGCATACTTCTTAACACAATGGGTTAGCCGAGCTCCGTCATCATCACATAGTTGAGACCCGTCTCCATCTACCTTACCAAACCTCCATTCCTCAAACTTACTGGCCTTTTGCTTTCCAAACAGTAACATATCTCTTTAATGGACTTCCCACACCATTTCTTCATCATTTATCTTCTACTCATCCATACAAATTGCTCATCAGTGCTTAGATCTGTCCAATAATAGGTTATATACCTCTCACCATGTTTAGGTTGTTGAAAATGTAATCCCCTTTGCATCCAAGTGCTAATCTTCCAAGCGAACCATCGATATGACATCATGGTGTTCATGCTTCTCTACTCTTAGACTCCCCTAAGTCCCCACAATTCACGGTTCCTGTGTCTCCTGTCTTGGTATCCCAAGAGACCTTTAGTCCTATTTGAAGCTGACTACAATTCAGTTAGTCTCCTGCCTTGCATAACAATTGGCCCATTCGTCAAATGGAGCCTTTTTTTCTTTTTTTGTATGCATTGAACCCTTACTGAGGAGGTTAACAAGTTGGTATCTCCCGGGTCCCTTGATGACACTCTCTCTTCCCATGCCTGTCGACTGTGGAAGGATATACACGAGACTTAAAACTGAGGAGGTTAACAAGTTGGTATCTCCCTGGTCATTTGGCTCTGGCTTTGTTATCACACAGTTCGGGGATATCCGACCTGAAACGGGTTTAATTTATTCAACTTCTCGTTGCATACAGTCATAGCCGACGACTTTTTATCTTAAAATTTTTACTTAGAATTTTGAGGGTAGGATCTTGCAATAAAAAAGAATTATAAAACAAACACAAAGCTAAGTAATTTCGTAGAGTTGAGTTAATAATTTATGAGAACACTTACAACAGTATCTCATAATGAGGGTATTGATTGGATTAAATTGACAAAACAAAATTTAATCTGTTTGCTTAATTTTATCCATTGTGTACGGATATTCGATGCTGTGCTTGCTTGCCTTCTGCTAATTTATTCTTCAATGGTTACCGATATCCGATTTGATTCTCAAATTAAAATGAAAATTATTAGCTTACTAGAAACTGAGACTCTGATAATTGATTTCAAAGAGTTGTCTTTGTAGTCAGAAAATCCTTACAAGTCAATTGCTAAAAGACACAGACAGTCGCGGAAAAATTCTCGGATTTCTTTTACCCGCGTCGCGTCGTCAAAGACAGCAAAACATCTTATAACTCAGCTTTTGTTAACATTCAACGTGTATGAAATAGGAAATTCTCGAATGAGTCGAACAGTCTGTCTGCTGCGGTCATATCAGTCCCAACCACAAAACAAATTCCTTTCTTAGGACGTGTATTGATTATGTTTTCAACTTAAAAACTATATACAACAAACAATCTCCATGTTGAAGTATTTTTTGGATTAAATCCACAAAACAAAATTTTAATACAATAAATCTGTTTATTTAGTTAGTTGTCTTATATATATATATATATATATATATAATACATATAAAAGTAACAGGTTACCAATTGTTACGGATATTCGACACTGTGCTTGCCTTCAGCTTTATTCTTCAAACTCGGTAGGTCCTACTCTTCTATTGTTTTCTCGAGTTAAAATAAAATTATTGGCTCATTACAAGCATATGATCCTCGGATTTCAATTATCCGCCGTGTGAAAGAAAGCAAAACATATTTAATTTTTAACACGTATGAAGTTGACAACTTTGGACCAACCAACAGGGAATTGGGAACGGTTCAAATAGTTTGTTGTCGTGATATCAATTCAAATATTTATTAATAAAACATATTTCTTAACAGTGTATTGTTACTGGATGATGTTTCCATTATAAACACAAACTGTAAACAAGTGAGAATATAAATGAAGAATTAATTTATTACAGAGATAGCTCAGCCAGAGTCTGGGAATGGGAGAGCAGTTTTTCTTGGATAGTGGCAGGTTTCGTGCAATTGGGTGTTGGGCTTAGGATGGGTTTGGTCTTTTTTTTAATTCTTTTATTTGTAATTTGTGATTATTTATGTATGCATTTACTCTAAACTGAAAATGAAGATGAAGCAATTATTTTTTTTTGTATTTATTTATCAAAAAATATTAATTTTAACTGAATTTGCCTTTTTTCTAAATTCATAATTGAACTTATACTCGTATTTTGGTTCTGTATATATTTTCAGGTTTCTCAAGTAGAAACTTGCTCTAAACAAACAACAATGACTCCCAATCCATGAGCCAAAAAATGATACAGTGAGAGTAGATCCTTTAAATAATCTGAACAAATATAGAGGAGGTTATAACATCACCAACAAGCCTTACTGGAGTGTAATTCACTCTTCCTCTTCCTCTCATTGTTAATTTTTCAAAAACGGAAATAAAAAGTAATGATCATATACGAATTTTTTTCCTGGGTTGCAGCCAACTGTATACAGGCATTTATGGCTACGCAATTGGGTTGTTGTGGCTTTTGGGAGGAATTATATACGGAATTTTTCAGCTAGCAAAACTTTTCTGCTCTACAAGTATAAGGAAAGCAAAGAAAAGAGCAGATTGTTACAAGCAATCCTACCTTCGCTCCATTCTTCACAATTTTGGCAATGTAATTTCTGCTCCTAGTTCTTGTCAAAGTACTGTCTTTTCATGTTTTAAAAATATGCAAAGTCTGCAGGACAGGGCTCTTATGCATTGGAATAACTTTGTATTTATGTAGAACTGCATCTGGGTTAGTGCTGGGGGGAAATGCCAGGTTCAATTCGCGAGCGAGCACTGTGGTGAACATTGTCACAGATACAGCAAATCAAGCATCAGATACAATACATAACACAACAGGAGCAATGAAAGAGATGGAAAATAGCTCGGAACAATCTAATGCAAGTGGTGTGCCTTTGGCTTCCTGACGGACACAGCCAAAGAACTTGATTCTGAATCGGCAGAAATACAACGGCAGGCAAGCAAGAACAGGCGCCTGATTGATAAGGGTCTTAAGATAGTGTAAATTTCTCTCTTCCTCTGGATTTCTTGATGCATATTTTTGCTTCATAAAATTGTAACCATGGCATGAAAATGAAGTTGTATGTTCGTATTTTCAGGTATGCTGTAACACAGTGGCAATTTCCCTGAATCTGGTTGCGCTGATTGCTCTATCAGGTATGTGCCATGTGTGTTGCATACTTGCATTTACCTATTATTGGTCGCTCTGCTTTTCGCCATTCAGTATTTTGAACTTGATTTTCACTAAAGGATATGATTCTTTTTCCTGCAGTACCTGGAGTTTTGAGGTTCCGAAAAGCACTTTACTTGTAAGTAAACCGTATAATTTTTTATGCAAACCATCTTGTAACACAAAATTCCAATGATATTGATATGTATCGGTCCCTTCCTTTTACATGATAATCACATTGTGCTGGTTCTTGACATTCCTGTGCTGGGTTCTCTTTTGGGCCTACGTCTTCCTGGAAAAGTAGTAACGTGTTATATTTTTCTTGAACTGATTTCTATCCCTTTTCCATTTTTGAGCAAATGACGGAAAATCGACCGGCAATTTTTCAGATGCGCAAGTGATGCACGTACAGCTCTAGCAAATTTCCAACAAAATCCTTGCAACAATAGTTTGAGTTCAATCCTTTCCTGTGATGAATTACTCTCTGCACAATCTGTCCTCACTGATTTCGGTGTAGGAGTATACAACATTGTTAACGAGGTAAAATCGATAATAAGCTTTTGCCTTCTTTTGCTGCTGCAATAAATCCAATTCCACGTAATTTTCTGTTGAAATTTGAATATTAGATTTTTCTTCTGGTTGGTATTTCCAGGTGAATGCAAATATTACAGTGCCGGAATCTGGTACATTTCCAGGAAGTCCTCGTATCTGCAATCCTTTCTCCGGACCTCCTGACTACGAATATCTGAGAGATCTCTGCCCTCGAAATACTATCCGCATTGGAGACATCCCGAAGGTTTTCCGAAAGAAAGTTCTATAATGAGCACATTTTTTTCCCTTCGTGTGTCAAAAATCTATCGCTTGTACATGTCAATAAAGTACATCTGAAAGTGTCAAGTTGGTCATTTAACCTGTTAGGAGGCATGGCCACCATCCCTTATAAGTTCAAGATCAACTCATCTTCTAACTAACGACACCAGACTTCTAGGCTCATTCGCATTTCATGCTTTTGTGTTTTACTGTATATCAGTTCTGTCTAAAATGCGAGCTTGGCACAAACCCACGTAAAATTTTTGTGCCTTTTATGATCAAGTTATTAACGGTTTGCTCGTGTCTGCCCTATAATGCCGCATTTTATACTTCTATCTAACCAAATCTTGCTATGCTATTTCTGTGTTTAAAATTTCCTGTGCTCTTTGTTGTAGATACTGAGGGCATTTACATGTCCTGACGACAACAACGAAGCCTGTGGAGATGGATAGCTCATCCCAAACAATGTGTACCAAACAGTGCAGGCATACACAAGCTCAGTTCAGAAACTACTAAACGTGTATCCTGAAATGGAAAATCTATTGGAATGTCAGTCAGTAGAGACTGCATTTTCTATGATTCTTAACAAAGACTGCAAACCATTGAAGAAATCTCTTCACTTGGTGTGGGCAGCTCTGGTTTTCCTCTCCACAACAATGGTGTTTCTGGCCTTGTTATGGACAGGCCAAGCTGATCGACTTCAGCAAGAACTTCATTCTTCAGATGTTTCTGTGAAACCTGAAGATGATGCTGCAAATTTTTCAGATTTGGACAAAACAAAACCAGCAGAAGATCAGTCAAATATTAATCAATTAATTACTGCTATCTAGCCAGAATTTTTGTAAGTAGTATGCTATTATTGTTTACAATAATAACATATTTTTGTTAGAGATATTTTAAATTTTATAATGAAAGGAATATATATTTATCAATCAAATAATAATAACAATTATATTATTTTAAAAAGTATAAATATTAAGTGTTTGGCAACTAATCTACAAATCTCTAATTATTTCAACTAAAGTGGCAGTCGGATAATTCGATTTGAGGTATGAAAAAGCGTTGATGGCAAGGCTTGGCTTCCTTCATCGAATCTTATTTGTAGCGGACGTTGCAAAATTCGGAAGATTAGTTGTTCGGATATTTACATTGGGTTTTTCCAAGACAGCTGCGGGGTAGTGAAAAACGGGATGTTATATTGGGATTGGGAAAAGTACTGCTAATCGGATATCCGCATACGCTCAACTGTCAGCAAAACCAAATGTATAATTCATTAAAGTTAAGCTTTAGTCGAACTCCAAGAAATATATATATATATATATATATCCCAACATTAATTTTGTCCCGATGTTCAAAATTCATTCCAAATAATTATGTTGTAAATTACTGTACACAGTGACGCAAGTTTTTCGACGCCGGGCTCGGACATGAGAAAAATCCGATACCATCCATCATTCATCACGAGCTCCTCTATAAATAACTACATTCTCTCGGAGATTCGCAAGCTTAGAAACAGCCATTTCATTTCTTCTGGTGAAACACATTTTGCCTAAATCAAAGCGCCAATCATCACTTCATTTTGCGGTGTGAAAAAGGGCGTTGAGGGTAAGGTTCGGCCTTCTATCATCGAATATTGCTCGTAAAAATTCATTTGGATCCTCGAGACGAAGTTGAAAGAAGAGCAGGTACTTCTCTTTCGGAACAGTTGGAAAATAAATTTTGTAGTCCAACTTCGGAGCAGTTTCCGAAGTTGGACGGAACAGTTGGAAAATTCGGACGAAGTCAAAGGTATAGAATTATGCGACGAGATTTGTAGTACAAACAATATCAAATAAGTCCACATGTACACGAATGCTCCCCTCCTTTTATCAAACAAAGTCCACCTCGGTCACACGCAGCCGAGTTCGATCCACTATTTTTACTATTAATATCAAATATTAAATAATTAATTCACTACAATATGATAATACGACTTATTTAATTATTTTTTTTCCTGAATCCCCAACCTCCAAAGAAATCGAACCGAACATTTAATTTTGTCCCCCCCAACGGTGGACAAAATTCATTTATAATAACGATGTTACAAATTACGTGTACACAGTCGCCGCAAGTCTTTTCTACGCTCGGCTCGGACATGAGAAAAATCCGACACCTTCTCTCATCACCAACTACTCTATAAAAAACGCTACTCTCTCTCGCAGATTCGCAAGCTTGACATTTCATTTCCTCCGGTGAAAGGCATTTTGCGCTAAACCAAGACCAGCCCTACTATCCCAGACAACCGCCATGGACGCAGCCTCTCAAGTTCTAGACTGGCAGAATGCAATCACGACCTCTTGCTTTACTACAGCCCTTGAATCAGCAAAAGCTGAATCGCAACTTTCTCCTTCCGACTTTGTGCTTTCCTTTGCCATCTTACTGACCTTTCTTTCTCTCTTTGTTGCAAAACTCATTGCCCACAAGTTTGCTTTGGCATCGCAAGTGTTGGACAAAGTTGGAATCATCGGTGCAGCCTTTGTGTTTGTCTTCGCCACAACAATCCCATTTCCTCTGTGGTTCAAGTGTGCAGCATGGGCTCTCTACGCCGCGTCGTTGCTATCCGTCCTCATCTGCAATTTCATCTGATTAGCAAGTTGTCGAGTTCAAAATCAATGGTTCGTCCGACAGTCCCTGCTCTCTTTTTTAAGTTGCTATCTAAAATAAATAAAATATCATGTCATTTGCAGTTTCAGTAAGGGTTGTCCGTGTTTGATGATGTTGTGTTTCCTGTTATTGTTGTTGTTTACCAGTGTGTAACTCTCTACTGTGTTTTGAGATTGAATTATGTAATAAAATACGAATTCTTATGCATTTGGTGTATAAAACGATTCACTTGATTCCTAGACTTTGATTTGGCGCTGGCTTTGTTATCACCCAGTTCGCGGATATCCGACCTGAAACGGGTTTAATTCATTAAACTTGTTCATTGCTTACAGTTATAGCATAGCCAAGCCAGCAACTACTCAACATTAGCGAATATCCGACGACTTGTAACTCTATGCCACTCTGCAAATTTTACTCTTTATCTGAAGTTAGCTTTGTGTTTGTTTTATAATCCCTTTTTATTGCAAGATCCTACCCTCAAAATTCTAAGTAATTTCATGGAGTTGAATTAATAATTTATGAGAACACTTAAACAGTATCTAGTAATGAGGTATTTGACTGGATTAAATTGATAAAACAAAATTTAATCTGTTTGCTTTATTTTATCTATTGTGTACGCATATTCGATGCTGTGCTTGCTTGCCTTCTGCTAATTCATTCTTCAATGGTTACCGATATCCGATTTGATTCTCAAATTAAAATAAAAATTATTAGCTCACTAGAAACTGAGACTCTGATAATTGATTTCTAATTATTGTCTTTGTTAAAAGACAGCCAGTGGTAATAAAATTCTCGGATTTCAACTTTCCGCGTTGTGAAAGAAAGCAAAGCATATTCCAACCCAGCTTTGTTTACTTTTCAACGCGCGCGTGTGAAACGGGAAATTCACTCTCTTTCTTTAAACATGAGAATTACATCACCCAGTTTATCGCTACTTGAAACAAGAAAACAAGGCTTTTCAATAATCGGATTGGGATATCAGATCCGAAAATTGCTCAGCTCTTTGTTTTCTTTCAGTTGTTTAACTCAAGTCAAGTTATTGAAATAGAAGCGGACACGGCAAGAAGTTAAAACAAGCTGACTTGGAAAATTAGTTAAGTTTGACAGTTGTGTAATAGAATTAGCTAGCTGTTGAAGATATGCATAACAGGGAGAATAGTGCGAACAACAAGGGACATCGAATAAGTGAGAAAGAAGAGAGGAAATTGCAGAGTTTTTCAGTTCTTGTTTTTCCTTATAATTCTGTTATTTTCATTTCTTGAAATCAATAAAGAGAGATCTATTCCTGTTAATTGTTCTTTGAGTATTTCTTGCATTTAAACTATTTGATAAATTCAAGTTTATGAGTGATCTGTTTTGTGCATTAAGAAGTCCTGTGTTCTTGGCTTGTTCAAAGTTTTGGTCTGATTTCTCTGGAAACCATCAGATTATCTCCAGTTGTTGATACCCTATTATCTACAAGATGACGCCCTTTGAAAAATAATAATCTTCCACTTTGGTTCCCAGCTATCATCAATGTTGTGTACCCTCAAAACATAAGAATCCTCAAAAAATAAAAAACTCGATTCTTAGGCTAAAACGACCCAAGAGCTGACTGAGAAATCCATGGAGTTTTTTCTCCTCTTCTTCGTATACTTGCGGAGTATATCAACTTTTGCTGAGTTGAGTACCGATGGATTCCAATTCTACGTAGGATATTCACTCTCATCGAAGCAGTGTTGATCAGATCAATCACAGATTTTGCTTTGATAACAATGGGAGATGTTAATCAATAATAGTATTGATTGATTTATCAGCATCTCCGCCTCTATCTCTTTTCAGTCTGCATCTCATTGGATGATCATTGAGATGTATGGTTCCGTTCTTGCTTGAACCATCAATCCTCTTCTCACAATGAATGCATTTAGCCCATATCTTTCCATCTTCTCCAGTATACTTTATCATCTCTCCTCATTCCCCAAATCTCGGTTTGCTAACTCAATATTGTTTCCTCGATTTTCATTTACTTTTCTGTCCTCGTTGATTTCCTGTCTTTTAAGGACAGCATGCTCAGTCTCTCTAAATTCCTTAGTTAAGTTTATTAATTTAAACTGCTGATATTAATTTAAGTATTCACAAAAAGCGATAATAATAATAACAGATTTCAGGGAGAGATGTCCTGAAAGAAAACCAAATGTTTGAAATAATCAATGTTACCAATATAGTAGACGTGAGAAAAAAAGCATACTTGTTCATGGAGCTTACATGTTGCAAAGATTTCATTAAACAAAGACATCTCCTCAATGAGGCCTGAAGCCTGCAAAAAAGAACACAGATCATAACAATAACACAAGGTTTCCAGTGAAAATAAAAGTGCAAATAAAAGAGTACATCCCCAAACTTAAAATGAACATTATTTGTTTACAGAAGTCAATTGCAATACCTTTTGTTTACAGAGTTGTTCCAGCAGGCAATTAATATCTTTAATCTCAAAAACCATACTGATATTGAACTCAATGTGAAAAAAATATTGATAAAAAAATAAAAAAATTTCAAAAAGTAAAAGAAAGCATTGATAAAGGAATAAATAAACTTGTTTTTCTACTTTTTCATTTACAAGGATGATTTATATACATGAGTTTGTAACAGTTATTTTTCAAAATTTATGACTGTTACTGTTCATAATAATTACTGTTCACAACAGCTCATATGCATGAAGACTAGTTTATTTCTCTTCTTCCATCTAGTTTCTCTCGTTAGTTGTAATGGGTCTTGTAAATTGTGTGAATGATTTTGGGCCTTCTAAATTAGTTTTGTAGAAATAGTGAAGATTTTAACCAAAATCCATATTACTTGCCGGTCACTATCAATTTCAATACTTAATAGTGCTTCGAATATTGAAGCAATTGAAACAAGCAGAAGGGACAATTTTCTTAACTCTTCTATTGCTTCACTGATGATCATCAGGATTCTAGTACAAGCACAGAAATACAAGAAAATACTGGAAAATCTTACAAGTTTGTGACAGAATATATTATCATGGTTTGCTTGTTGCAAATTTCTAATAACACACACACATTGAACAATCCTAGTACTGCGTATATATTGTGAGTATGATTAAAGCATAAAAGCTAACAATTTTATAGTCTTTTAAGTAATTTTATGGTTCCACAGTGCTTAGTGACAGCACTGAAATCAACTTTTTATTTATTTTTTTAAATAAACTTTACCTTTCTTTGTTAGAGTATAATAATTCTTTACCGTTACCTTATTTTTTGGATTGAATTTGTATTGTTTAGAATTGTTGGCTCTTGTAGTTCTAGCTTTCATTTTTTTTCTTTTTCATTCAAAAATGCCCATAAATATGGGGATGGCAAGAAAGTTCAAATCTTTAATCATTAATGAAAATTGTAACAATACCCTTCAAATTAGATACAAAGTCCAATAGAAATATTCTTCAAAATCAAACACCTAATGAACTAATGTCAACTCTTTGAACTAATTTCACAAGTTGTTGCTCCATTTCTCCAGAGTTTATTTATCAACTTCAAGCTATCAACATCGCTGGTAATCATAAGAGAACTCATACAGTAGGTTTGTCAAATTCCGACAACCGTTGGAATAAGTATGACAATGATCGATCATTGATGATTTAATGGAGATTGATAGAAAATTTTATTGACAAATAAAGCAGCCAGTAGGGGATGAAATTTATAAAATATAAGAAGACAGATTGCCATAGAATCACATCACAGTGATAAGTAATCTACCAAAGAAGAAATTAATAAATGAAAATTAATATCCTAATAGCCTCTAACATATTCCTCACCTACAAAACTAATACCGAATGAGTGTCACATGAATCAAGTTAAATAATGAATTTATCACATGAACTAAGTAGAACAACAAAGTTACATTTTACGAGTCATTAGAATTTTATTCAAAATTGACCCTTCAGGCTGTTTTGCTCATTTTGGGCAGTTTTGAGCGAGAATTTTAAAATGCGATCGTTTATGAATTAAACTAGGCTTAACAAATTTTCTAACAATTTTTGAATCACCCAATTCAGAAGTCATTTGGTCATCCAAAAATAATTTAAAAATTAAGGTACAGAATGTCTCCTTTTTCCTTTTTCTCAAACATCAATTTTTCAATATGTCGACTAATTTTTCTAAACATTCCAACAACAATAATATGTTCTGCCATTTCTTGCACTTCAACAATGTTTTTCCTTCCCAACATTCGGCAATATATGAAACTCATCCCCACCAATTTTTTCCCTAATTTAAGTCCATTCTCATTTTGAGTTTGTAGTCACTAAAATCAAACTTGTAACTTCTAAACAACTACTTTGTATTACTATCAAACTCCATAACACAAATTTAAATCACACCACAACCAAATCATCATCATCATCTAAAACCCATTTTCTAACTTTGAACAAACTAATCAAACAATTGAAATCAAAGCTAGTAAAAGGGTTAGAAGCTTACCTAGAACTCAAAAATGCTCGGAGACTCTCGAATTTTTGAAGAACCCAAATATGGCTTTTGAGCCCCAACTCCAAATCTTGCAAAATGTTAGAACATTTTTTGAAGAGGAAGCTTTAGGAAGCGAGAAGGAACTAAGAAATGTTTGATTTTGAAGAAATGAAGTGAGATTTGCGGACCAAGGGAGAAGGAAAGAAGCAACATGGGAAATTTCTTGTTTACCCTCACCTTCTAGAAGAACAAATGAGATTTATCAAAATGCCCCTCCCCTTTTGTGTTTATTTTAATTTCATTGGTATTTTGGTACTTAATAACATCCAAAATTTATAATTCTTTTAAAAAAAAATAATACTAAATATTTCAAACTCAAGAAATTAAATATTAAACCTCAATCATATATCAAAAATTTCATAATAATTGTTTATACATAAAAAATACAAAATTATAAATAAAATAACAATTACGCCCTAATTTCGAACGACATGTATTTTAATATAATTATTAATTATTAAAATATAATAAATAATAATTTATATTTATTAAATATTTTATTATTAAATTTACAAGTACAATAATGCTAGACAACGTACTAACAAGTCAAAGTAATATTTTAGATGACTTGTCAATTCAATACAACAAGCAGAATATAAAATTAATGAATTTAAATTCAGATAAATTATTTTTTAAATAATAAAATTAATTTTTAAATCATTTTCAAAAGTCATGACAATCAGATCCAACTGTGGCATCAAAAGATACAACGCAGATTTAGTATGAATTTAAAACAATTAATTGTCACTGTTAAATGTTGGTACCTAATTCTCAATATTTAATATTTTATTGAAGGAATATTAAAAGACAACAGAATATCAAAATCTCTCTCATAAAGGGGGAATCTGAATCTTGAAAGAGAATCCAATCAAACGGCTGTGATTAACTGGGTCTATTTTTTCAAAAATATTAGTGATAGGTATAAAGCCAAAAGTATTAGGTCCTCGTGTAAATAGAATTAAAGACTAGGAATCAATTTGGAATTTTGCCTCAAAGATTGTGAATGTTTATTAAAGTTTAATGCTCTCTCTCTCTCTCTAGACTTCGTAGTTATACGGTAGGGGTATATTATTATTATTTTTTAAATTTTTTATATATTATTTATGATATATTTTAAATATTATTTAATATTTTTTATTTTAAATTTTATGAGAGAAAATTAATATACAAATTTTTTTCAAGGACAACCGAGGCATCATAACCAAGTCCTTACAACTAAATAATAATTTTCTCTTGATTTTACACGATTTGTAAATTTAAAATTTGTGTATTTAGATTTTAATGAATTATTTAATTAAAAAATTTTAAATAATTAAAATTTTAATAAACATATTGTTTAGAAAGATTGAGTTAGAAATCAAATATTTTAACAAAATTAATTTGAAAAAATATAAAAAAAACACATATTAAATTTTGTCTTTGATGTGTGGAATCACAAGTGGAGACTTGCATTTATTCTTCATAATTGATGTTTTGCGTATAAATTTCTAAGTTTATAAAGTGGAGATTGTCTTTACTCTTTGCATAATGGATGTTTTGCAAAATTCCAAATATTTTATTTGTTTATTTTTCTAATTAAAGATTTTATTTGCATAATAAAAACGATTTTTTGTAAAAAAATAAAAATTAATTTTAATTTAAAATTATATTAAAAAATAAAAAATTAAATTAAATTTATTTAAAATTGGCTAAAATTTAAATTAAATTTAAGATTAATAAATTTATTTATTTAAATAATAATTAAATTAAAACTTTAAATTTAACTTCTAATTAGTGTCATATATATATATATATATCTTGTTATTTTTAATTTAATTAATTGTATTTAAAATAAAATACAATTATAAATAATATTAATTATAATAATAATAAATAAATAATTAAAATAATAGAACTAAGATTTTAGTCGTATGCCAAGTGGGTGGGCGGTTGATTGAAACTCCGTAAATTTTAGCCGTACACGTCAAGGGGGAAATGAACGCGTCTGATTGTAACTCCATAATTTTATTCTGACTGAACACATAAAGCAATCAATTGTAGAATGGACCCCACTAAAATTTGCATTACACAACACAACCTGCGATATTACGAAGCGCTTACATCTTGAGTTCTTTTACCCCGTACGTCTCTCCCTTACAAAGTCTTCGACTAAAATAAGTGTTTTTTCTTGCCTGACAGCTCTTGATTTTTCTTGCTTTGTCTGATTTATAAAAGCACTTTCAGAATCTAATTCTCTCTTGGTAAGTCTGCTTTCTGTCTTACCTGCCGAAAGATTCTAAGATCCAGTTTGTGGCCCTCGGGGTCCGTGTCAGTCACGTGCCCACCATCCTTCTTCCCACATGTTGAGGAAATGACATTATTGCCCTTATGGCTGGCTTTGATTTCATCATTGCCTTTTACTTCATGATTTTTTATATTTTTATTCGTTAAGTTGTATGACTTGCCCTTCTGTTCAATTTTTGACCAACCTACCAAAATATTTTTTTTAATAATTTCAGTTAAATAAATTATATATATATATTTTTAATGAAATTTTAATGGTATTTACATACTTTGATTACAGATACAACACTCCAAATAAATGGTATTAAACAAATTTTCTTAATAAATTTACAAGAAAATTTTTGAATTTGGATTTTCTTGCTTGTGGTTAAAAGTTTAATTTTGAATTTCATTGGGGAGAAAAGTATAATTTTGCAATTGAATATTCTATATTATTCCATTGAATCTATGAATAGATTCTTATCTTGTAGCCCCTGTATATATTCCTTTACACTATATCTAGCAATGACACATCCCTTGTAATAATATATATATATATTATTTTTAAATTAATACTTTTAATTATAATTTAATTAATGGATTGAGATTATACTTAAAATGATTATTTTTATTATTGTTTATAATTATAAAATATTAAAAAATTAAGAAAAAAGATAAAATAAAAATTTGAGAAATATGATAAGAGTAAAATGAAAATTTGAATTTAAAATTAAGAAAAATACCCAAATCAAGGTTAATTTGGGTATTGCCGACCATATAATGGCTCTTTGTAATTATAGCCACCTAGTATTATTGGAACTAATAGGCCAAACATAAACCCGGTAAAACAGAGAGAGAGCCAACCGAGTCGGACTCTCTGTCTATCTCTCTGTTTGTCAGTGATGAAACTCACGCACTAACCCCATAGTTGACTGATACCAGAAACAAAAAACAGCAATTCTATTTTTGGCAAAGACATCGGATTTCTTTTCAGCAGCTACGTCACTTAAATTACTCTTTAGGGTCCCCTTTCCCAGTAAGTGATTACTCATCTTCCTCTTTCTCTCGATTTTCTTGGTCTTTTCTGGAACATGAGGTTGCTGAGTTCCGAGGAGTTTCAAGTTATTTATTCAGTCGGTTTGTTTTGGATTTCTCACACAGTTTGGATAAATTTAGGGTTTTAATAATGCTAAATTCTTGTTTCTGTGCGAATGTGGTCTTGAATTTTCTCCCAAATTCATCAATCCCCTGTTTTGATAAATCCAGGTTTATTTTTTGTTCATTTCACGAGGCATGGGGTATCCATTTGCTTCTGATGACATTTAAGGCTTATTATGATTGCTTTTTGTTTTATTAAGTAAAATTGTTTGAATTTGAACTTTTAACTAGAGGTACTGGGTAATTCCACCTTAATTTCACTTGAATTTTATGTCCATCCGAGAATACTCGGTCAGATATAATAATATTTGAGCTCAAGCCCAGAAGATTATGTGAATTAGTTATGAACAAAACAATCAAAGGTTCATGCTTGGATTTCGTTTCGATTTTATCAATGTGTGCTTTTCTGGGGATTTCTTAGAGTATCCATTCGCTTTTGTTAACCTTTTAGGTTTATTTTATTAAGTGTTTTGAGCAACTTTGGGATTGTGAATTTGGTGGTCATCCATTTATGGCTATTCATAGAAAATTAAATTTTGTTTAATCTAATTAGTGATTGGTTCTTGATTTTGTTTCCATTTGGTCTGTGTTGTATATATAATGCAGCTATATTATGCTTTTTGGTATTGCAGGGTTTTTCAGTTTCATTGCGAAATATTAGGTTTACAGGTAGCGGTGTTGTTTGTTTGAAGGGGAGAATTTAAAAATTTTGACAACAAATTAAAAAAATGATAGTTTATGCTGAAGTAAAGGAGAAAAATAAGGGATGAAAGGATTTTGCTAAGTGACTGCTTTCCGGATTAACTTTTTCTTATTTAAAGTTACGAAAGGGTTTAGTCAATTACTTGAATGGATTACCCCTTTTCACCCAAAGAAAAGGGAACTAGTTGTTGTGTTTCTCAAAAAACACATATGGAGAATCTTGCACCTTTGGATTGTGGTATGAGGAGTTTGTTTTCTGAGGATCTGTTGAACAACTTCTCAGAGCTCACGAATTTTGATGCTTATGCTGGATGGTGCAACAACCCATCTACCACAGATCAGATGATTGCATCTTATGGTGTGTCACCTTTTCCGTCAACACCACCTTACACTTCCTATGAGACATCAAATGTCATGGCATCAAATTATTGTGCAGTTCCTGATGGTGGTGGTGCGGAGAGTTCATACAAGTTTGGAGACAATATGGCTTTTCAGCAAACAAGCACTAATTCTTGTTATCCACTAGATCCCAACAATTCTGATGGTTTGGTTCAGGAGCAAAATGATGTTTATAAAGAAAATAATATCTCAGATGTGTCAAATTGTTTGCTTTATAGGCCAATTTCACGATCACTTGATGAGAAGATGCTTAGAGCCTTGTCTGTTTTTAAAGAGTCATCTGGAGGGGGCATTTTGGCGCAGGTTTGGGTTCCAATAAAGCATGGACATCAATATATCTTGACCACTTCTGATCAGCCCTACTTGCTCGATCAAATGCTTGCAGGATATCGTGAAGTTTCGAGGACATTTACCTTTTCAGCAGAGGTGAAACCAGGTTCCTTTCTTGGGCTCCCTGGTCGCGTATTCTTGTCTAAAGTTCCTGAATGGACTTCAAATATTGTTTACTATAATGCGACTGAGTACGCTAGGGTGACACATGCAATTAATCATGCTGTTCGTAGTTCTATTGCCTTACCAGTTTTTCAGGAGTCTTCTAAAATGTCATGTTGCGCTGTGCTGGAAATTGTCACCATGAAAGAGAAGACAAATTTTGATTCAGATCTAGAAAATATTTGCAGTGCACTCCATGTGAGTTTATATTCTCTGTATTTTAATTGTGAATTTGCCTTGTTTTCTTTTGCTCCCTTTATGTGATTTCTATGATTCAAAGTCATGGTTGTTGACTTGAATATCCTTTTGTTCATTCTGAACTATCTTCTTTTCCATATGGAAGACAAAAGATAAAATGACAGAATATATGTTCTGGTTTAGAAAGAATCATGCTAATCCTCTGTTTGAAACAAATCCCAATAAATTCCAACCAAGTAGATTTTCCTTCTTTTATGAAACTGCAACCACCCACACACACACACACGTGCGCGCGTGCACACACACACACACACACACATTTTAAAGTTTTATGCAATCTACATGAATATATTACATGTTATTACTTGTGGGGACTATTTTCATAATGGAATTGTATTTTATGATGAGATGTGTTCACTGTCATTTTTTGCAGGCTGTAGATTTAAAGACTACTCCTCCTCCTCACCTTCTTCCACAGGTTCTATCAGAACTTTTAAATATTTTTTTTCTTGTTGCTTCTTTTACATTGAAACAAGTAAAAGAAGGGATATTTATAATTTTTTTGGTTAGAAGGAGAAGAGGATAACCATAAATATTCTTGTTGCTTCTTGTACGTTTTAGAAGGTAAAAGAAGAGATATATCTTATTTTCTTATAATATTTTGGGTGGAAGATGAAGATAACTCTATTTTTAGGTAGTTTTTTAAATATTGTTCTCTCTAATGTTATCTGTTATTTCTCAGTGTATCTCAAGGAATCAGAAAGCAGCTTTAGCTGAGATAACTGATGTCTTACGAGCAGTGTGTCATGTACATAGATTGCCTCTGGCTCTAACATGGATTCCCTGTGATTACAATGAGGAAGCAGTTGACGAAATTATTAAAGTGCGTGTTCGAAATGGTAGTACCAGTTCAGATGGGAAAAATGTTCTATGCATTGAGAGTTCAGCTTGTTATGTGAATGATAGAAGTATGCAAGGATTTGTGCATGCATGCGCCGAGCATTATCTTGAGGAAGAACAAGGTGTAGCTGGAAAAGCACTTCAATCGAACCTTCCATTTTTCTTCCCTGATGTAAAGTTATATGATATAACTGAATATCCACTCGTACATCATGCACGCAAGTTTGGCTTGAATGCTGCTGTTGCAATTAGGCTAAGGAGCACCTACACTGGTGATGATGACTATGTACTAGAATTCTTTCTACCTGTCACAATGAAAGGGAGTTCTGAACAGCGACTCCTATTGAATAACCTCTCGGGTACAATGCAGAGAATCTGTAGGAGTTTGAGAACAATTACAGGCAAAGAAGTTGGGGTTGATGGCTGTAAATTGAGGTTTGAAAACGAAGCAATTCTGAACATTCCACCTGCAGTGGTGCCTAGGAGAAGCTCTCAGACAACATTATCTGATAGTGATACGAACTCAATGGAAAAAATGACATTGAATGCATCTAATTCCAAAAATGAACCAGAAGCAGTTGGTTCTGTTGGACAGGCATAATTCTTAATTATCTTTGATGATTTAGTTATTCTCTACCAAGAATTTAAAGAGCATGAATATCAATTCCTAATTTGCCTGCATGTGCATGTGCATGTGTGTGACTGAAATAATGACACGATACTGCATTGTTGTTGGTGTTGTGTCAATTGAATTTAGAGTATCATCTTTTTAGTTGGCTCTAAGCTTTATTATGAAGAGTAAAACATCCTTTTTTCTTTCTTAACATTTCTTAATTGTCCTTTGGTTTTGAGAAGTATCCCTATTGATAGCAGTGTGGTGTCAGTGTGATAAATTATATTGGAACATGTTTTCAGTAATTATTAGAAATCTGTCGGAAAACATCGCATATGATATAAAAGGAGAATTGGATTCCTAACTGTGTTCCATTGACTAAACTTTCCTGGCACAATCATTTGAACAAGATTGTAAAGCTTGTAGGTTTATGCTAAATTTTTTGTGCTCGGTTTTGTTCATTTTTTGCAGGTGATTAGTGGATCAAGAAGGCATATAGAGAAGAAAAGAAATACGGCAGAGAAAAATGTGAGCTTAAGCATTCTGCAGCAATACTTTTCTGGAAGTCTTAAGGATGCTGCAAAAAGCATTGGGGGTGAGATTTCATGTGACAAATTTCTTGCATAAATTTAATGATGAATTGATGCTTTCAGTTGACACTTTATGTTGCTCAATATCATTGTTTTGTTTGGCCTTGACCACCGAATCATAGTGCATATATCCATTGTTTTTCCAGAAAATCATTCCAGAAAGTTTATTTAGACTTCAAATGAAAGGCCACGTATGATAATTCTCTTTTTCGATAATTGTGGTTAAATTTTTGAACTTATTTCTTTTTTTGATAGTCTGCCCAACCACACTGAAAAGGATATGCAGACAACATGGGATCTCTAGATGGCCATCCCGCAAAATAAACAAGGTGAATCGTTCATTAAAGAAAATACAAACTGTGTTGGACTCTGTTCAGGGTGTGGAAGGTGGATTAAAGTTTGACCCAACCACAGGTGGGTTGGTGGCAGCAGGCTCAATCATTCAAGAATTTGGTGCTCGAAATAGTCATCTTCTCACTGACAAAAACCTGCCTGTTATGAACCCTGAGTCGATGGTAGAGGATTTAACATCATTAGCTCCACCACTTTGTATTGAAGGTGAGAAGTCTGTTGTTAAAGTGGAGGAAGATGAGCATAGTATGGGCACAAAAAAAGTGGCACAACTGAGGAATCTGCTCATGCCAAATAGTTCCCAGGGAGAGCTTAATCAATGTAGTGTTAATCTAATTGATAGTAGTGAAGACTCCAAATTGGCTTTGACAGATGCCGGACCATTTCTGCCAGCTAGACTTGTTACTGAAGATTGGTTTTCTCCTGAAAATGCTTCCATGGGTTCTTATTTTGCCAAAGAAAAATGGACAGCTCTGAACAAGGATAGCTTAAAATTAGAGAATTCTGACTACCAACTTGTGTCTCAGAGCTCAAACTCCTTGGCTGCTGTTGAGGATATGAGCACCAGAATGGAGGGCGGTTATAGAATTGAATACAACCAGCCTACTACTCCAAGCATGACAGACTCATCAAATGGCTCTGGTTCCTTAGTGCACACTTATTCATCAAGCTCTCCAAGCTTTGAGGAGGCAAAGCACCTGAAAATCCAATCATGCTCCACTGACAGCTGTTCAAAAATAACTGTGAAAGCTACTTACAAAGAAGATATTATCCGATTCAAGTTTGATCCTTCTGTAGGGTGTTTCCAACTGTATGAAGAAGTAGCAAAGCGGCTCAAACTACAAAATGGTACGTTCCAGCTCAAGTATCTAGATGATGAAGAGGAATGGGTGATGTTAGTCAGTGACTCGGACTTGCAGGAGTGTCTCGAGATACTGGATTCTGTTGGCACACAAAGCGTGAAGTTCCTTGTTCGGGACATTCCTTGCACTGTGGGCAGCTCTGGTAGTAGCAACTACGTTTTGACAGGCATTTCATAGTGGATGGGATGATTTCTGCCTTCCATATAAGTTCAAACATGTCCATAATCACTCAATATTTACACCCTTTCTTTCCTTGGTTCTTGCAGTAACAATCATAAAGAAAAAGACTTGTCTGCCTTCTGTGCTAGATTGGGTCTGAAGAGTAATGTTCTGCAGCAGGAGTTGTTGAAGGAAGAACATGAAGCTTAGATTATAGTTTCCTTTTTCTTTTATATATATATATACAAACTAATGTGTGTTTTAACTTATAGATCTGTAATCTGTATAAGCCAGAGATAGTAACAGTTATAGTGTAGTTTCAGGCACTGTGTCCTCAAATGTTCTCGACTTCCCCTTTGTACAGTATGTCCATATTAATTTTGATAAGAATGAAGTTGTGTTTCTCTAAGCTGTTGATTTCCTGCTTTGCCTGCTTTGTGATGATGAAAATTGGGCTTCTTTTGATATTGCTGCTGTGTTACTTTGAAGCAACATATTTTGAAGCCATACTTGTTACCAAATAAAAATATTAGTTGTCAAACATAAGGGTGTGAATGTGTATTATATATTACTTCAAAATTAAGCACAAATGTTTTCCAAATATTTTTAATGGTGTAATAGTGCTTCTGTAAAGTGCTTTCTAAAAAGCACTTTTATGATCCATTAACCATTGAATAATCATTTTAATTAGTAGGATGTCTACAAATGCACATTAAACGTTGCTTATTTGGTGTTTGTATGTTGGCATTCTCATGTTGCAAATGATCAGCATGAACAAATCTTTCTTTAATAAAACTGACCGCATGTTGCTTATAAATATAATAATACATAATAGAAGGGAAAAACCTTATCAACTGATGCTAAACGACACCGTAGGAAATCGATGGGTGGTGTGGAGCCCACACGCCTTCGTAGACTTGACCTGGATCCTTCCACGACACACGTAAAACGTTTTGCTTCTGAAAAATGAAAATAATACAAAATAAATAGAGAGAGAGAGAGAGCGGCTCCGTCGTCGTTTAGGACTATTAAGTGGAAGGTGATGTCGTTTCTCTTCAATTCCCATGGAATCGACGCCGCAACCATCAGGTTTGTTTTTCTTTTTCTTTGTTTTAGTTAATTCTTCCGTTGTGTAATTCAATCGATGTTGTTTCGTCTCTCTTATTTGTTACGTTTTTCTTTCAATTAAATTTCCTTTTTTTTTATCTCCGATATGTAGAATTTTGCTGACTTAGTGATTGATTGGTTGAAATTCGTTCGGCACTGTTTGGCTGCTGAGAAATTCTTCCAGAAATATCATAGCTTTGAAATTTTGAAAATAAAATGAAAGAAATAAAGAAAAAAAATAAGAGCAAATAATAAGAAGGTTGGACTTAGCCCTGTATCAATAGTTATCTGTTTCGTGCTTCGGTTTTAGATTTTTGTAATATTTATTTATTTTGGGACATTGTATATTCGCGATCTCTATCGCTTGAATTATTAATTTAAGGTACATATGCTTTGAAAATCTGTGGATAAAAGTTAATTTGCAGGTATATTTATTTCTCTGTCGAGGTTTTTAATTTTGGCAATCCATTTTTGGAGTTGAATTGGAAATTTTAGATGTTCAAACTTCTTGTTAGTTGATTTGGATTGAAATTTTTGATGGTCAAACTTCTTGTTAGTTGTTTAGGGTTGTTCGTCTTTTTAGTCTGTGTTTATCAACATAGAATTGACCACAGAATTAGAATTGTTTTAAGAAACGCTCTTCCTTTTCAGGGAAAAAAAAAGTTGGGGATAGGAACATGGGGACTCAAGCTTTAATTAATTCCAATTTTCAGATTCCTAACTTGTTACCACCAAAAACAATGTTCAAGGATTTTTTGAGTGGAAAATGAAATGAGTAGAGTTTTTGGCTAGAATACATCACGTACATTTATTTTTTGTGTTGTGATGTGATTTGCATTTTCTTTTTTGGTGCTTGTGAATCTTATTACTATTATCAGAAAGTTCAAATAAAGTTAGGGAATACGGGCTCGGCAACTTGAGTTTCAGTGAATTCTAATTACAAAATTCTAGATTTTTGCTACCAAAATTAATATTAAAGAATTTTATGAGTAGATTTTCAGCTAGACTATGTCATGTGCATTTATTGTTTGTGTTGTGGCATGATTTGCATTTTCTTTTTGGTTACTTGTGAAGTTTATTACTATTATTAGGTCCTCCACAAAAAACTGGGGAATAGGGACTTGATAACTTAATCCCAATTTTGAATTTCTAACTTTTTGCTACCAAAAACAGTGTTGAAGGATTTTATGAGTGGAAAATGAAATGAGTAGAGTTTTTTTTTGGCTAAACTATGTTATTTACATTTATTGTTTTGTGTCGTGACATGATTTGCATTCTCTTTTATGGCACTTGTGAAACTTATTACTGTTATTACATCCTCAGCATAAAATTAGGTAATAGGGACTTGTCAATTTGAGTTTCAATTAATTCCTATTTCAAAAGTCCAATTTTTTTCTACCAAAAACAGGTTTAAGTATTTTATGAGTGGAGAAAATGGAATGCATAGAATTTGTATGCTAGACTACGTCATTTTCTTTTATTGTTTCATGTTGTGACATGATTTGGATTGCTTTCTTAGTTCTTGTGAAACTTATTACTATTATTAGATTGTCCAGATAATTAATTTTCAATTCTTTATTTTATGTTTTTTCCTCTTGGGTTTTGAAATTCAATCGTGTGTTTGATGTTACAGCTAGTAGTCCTCCTGCAAAACCTTGGGAGAGGGCAGGTGCAGCTTCTGGCCCTACACCCTTTAAGCCTCCATCAGCTGGCAATACAAGTGATGTAGTTGAGTCTTCAGGAACTGCAAATCCAGGAGAAATTGTTTCTAGTTCTGATAGGAGTGCTACTGTTAATAGAAACGCTGTTGGTAGGCCTCTTCCTGCAAGACCTTGGGAGCAAACTTATGGAAGTACAAGCTACGGGACTAACAACTATGGAGGTAATAATGGATCTTTGGCTGGAAAATAATTTTTGTTCTGTCATGCGGGGAACAATCTCTGGCTTTCATTAGGTGCCACATGAGCATATTTAGTTGATTTTTATGGATGATTATTTAATGCAACACATTTCAAAGACAATATTTATTCTTGAGCTGCAAAATGATAAGGGTTATTGAGTGGTTCATTACTGCGTACTATCTTTGTTTTGGTGGTTTATTTATTTATTTTCAATTTCATTTGTCACCATAATGCAGGTTATGGGTCGAGTTTGAACTATAATTCTGGCTTAGGTTCCAGTATGTACAATTCGTACGGTGGTGGGTATGGAGGAGGGATGTATGGTGGAGGAATGTATGGTAACAGCATGTACAGGGGAGGTTATGGCGGGCTTTATGGATCTTCTGGGATGTATGGAGGTGGAATGTACAATAGTGGTTTTGGTGGCCCGATGGGTGGTTATGGCATGGGTATGGGTGGTCCTTATGGACCTGAAGATCCAAATAATCCGTATGGTGGGCCTCCATCTCCTCCTGGATTTTGGGTATCAGCTCTTCGAGTGGTAAGGCTAAGATTGGCTTTGACTATTTCACTTTTTCAAGTAATGACACATACGTTTATCAGTTCTATGAATTCTCATAGTTGACCTTACAGAAAATTGAATAATTTTATCTGTGAATGCTATAATTAAAGGTGTTTTAGAAAAACCTTCCATGTGTATAATTAAAAAGATGTCCAGTCAACTACCACTCTACATGTTCTTACGTTCATAGAGTTGAGTATTTTTTGCTACTGTTCTATCTGGCTCCCATTTCGAGATAGATTTCCAGATTTTGACTATAATATGCTCTGACTAATGCCATATTGTTTTAATTGTCTATGTATTTTTTCACTGGTGTTTTCTTTACCTTAGTTGCCGTTTGTTGTATATTTGCTTTCCTTAGTTTTCTTAAAACCAATAAAAAGTAAATGCAGCATCAAACACCAAAATCTAGCTTTAGATAGTTTTCTTTGTACACTCATTGTGCAGTAGTGGTGGGATGAAATTTTGTGTAATGAGTTTGCAGACCATTATAATATCTGTGGATGCTTTATATATTAGTTATTTGGGGGATTTACTTTTCCTTCTGCCTTCAGACATTTGCAGTTTTTTCTGTGTTGACAGATGCAAGGTGTAGTGAACTTTTTTGGCCGGGTATCAATTCTTATTGACCAGAATACACAGGCCTTCCACATGTTCATGACTGCACTTCTTCAGGTATTCCCCTCGGTCGTGTTTTTGTCAATGTCACTGTTTATTTGATCAATAACTACAGAGTTAGTTGTTGTTTTCATTCCCCACCTTTACATTGTAAACTAAACCTACATACCTGCACCATTATCTTAACCAGTTGCTGTGATTGGAGACAGCTGTGGCAGCTTGTGGTGCATAGAGTTATAGCTTTTATCTTTTCTTTCATGAGTTTTCATTGCTGTCAGTTCCTTCAGATGGAAACTGCGGGAGAACACATTGTGACTTTCTAAGATTGATCTAATGCTACCTCCTTGGCTGTCAGCACTATTTCTGATGAACTTACCTTGATTTATAATGTGATTTTGCTGCAGCTTTGTGATCGGTCTGGTATGTTATATGGAGAGTTAGCTAGATTTGTATTGAGGCTGCTTGGAATCAAAACAAGGACAAAAATGGTTCGCCCACCAGGTCCTGATGGACTCCCTCTCCCCGGACCCAATGACATGCGTGGAAATCAAAACTTACTCGAGGGACCAAAGGCTTCCCCGGGTGAAGCTTGGGACAACGTATGGGGAAATGATGGCAGCAAATGATGCAGGTATGCCAAAAAATGGACCCTATGAGAGTGCACCTGCCGAGGAAACACCTTCCTCCCTCTCAGCATGTACTGAACATTTTGTGAATCTAATTATGATTTTTACTGTCAGTTACCCTGTTAGTTTGAACATATCATAATAAAAGTGTGTGAGCTATGTACCATTTTATAAAAGAAAATTTGGCAATAATTTTGCATAAGATTTTCCCTTGGCGTTTTCCTATTTGCTTCATAGTTTCTTATTATGTAGGCTGTGCAGATTTTGAACTTTTGTGAAAGAGTCAAATATAAATTGAAAGTTTACCATTCTCTACTTCTCTCTGCACGAAATGCAAGACATTATTTATGCGATTAAGAGACACTTTGATAAAGATGATGCAAATGAATAATTTTGAACATACTAATTATTTATTTTACAATTTATATTTATATTTTTATTATTTTAATTAACAAATAATAATTTATTTAAATTTAATTAATATAAAATTTTAAAAAAAATTATTTTTTGAGTCTAGAATAATAAAATTAAAAATTAAACTTGATTTTTTTTCATTAGTCTAACTAAAAACAGTAGATCACTTGTTAAATCCATTGATCTTTTATTATCCATTTGAATTCGATTTTTTGATCTATTTAAAATATGCCCAAACCCAGCTAAATGCACACTATGCCAACCCATGCACGAGGCAAGCTGTTGTAAATGGAATCATTTTCTATAGCAAGGGAAAACATTTGGGTAGCCAAAATGTCTTTGATTTGCGGCATTACTTGCTTTCTGGAAAATATGAGAGTGTAGAGCTTTGGAAGTATAACTACTTATGCAACGAGTTGTCATTTCTTTTTTCAGGGTTTTTCTCATGTTTCTTGATATGAAAATGTAACAAAGAAGAAGGTGAATGCCTATTTTCTGTAAGATATCGTTTCACTTTTTTGCTCAGTTCTTCAAACTAACTTCTTCCTGCAGTTGTTATCTTCTTACTCAGTATACGTGCTTCTCGTGTTACTCATTCTATCTAAAGCCTATCGTTTATAGATTTTGTTGGTACGAATTTTAATATTTTTGTGCAACATAATGATAATATTTACAGTTCATTCTTACAAGTTCCAGCAACATATTTGATGCTGTCAGATTGTTTCGTACTTTTGTGATTTGATAATGGCTTTATAGCTCTTTATATTTCGTGATGTGAAGGTAATGGTGACGGGAGACTATATACATCGTCGTTTATTAGTTCTTATGTTTTGCTATTTTCTGATCTCTTCCTGGAAGAGGGCATTTCTTGTTAGTTGTTTCAAATATCGGAGTTGATTTCAGTCTTTGTTAGATAATTCACGGAATATATAACTAGGTTTATAGAAAATTGTCTGAGAAGAATTCTCCAAGCGCTTATATTACTCGACATAGTTTAGTGTTACATGTGCTTTTCAGTTAATTTCTGTCACAAAATCTCAAAAGTTTCATTATGGCTGCATCTTCTTCTTCTTCTTCTTCTCATGCATTGGATTGCCAGATTTTTCGAATTGTAGTGATTTTGAAGCTATTTTCAAGCAAGTCTCTAGTGATTTTGAAGGAAAATGTTTCATGGAAAATGTTGAGAGGAAAATCAGAAAAAGAGGGTGGATTAGAAAATTTGCAAAACCAACTACTTTCAAATTTATTTGCGGAAAATCTTGTGAAAGGAGGTCCTAATATTCCACAATATATAATGGAGAGACTACGATGCATGAAAGTATTCATTGTTCTCGATAATGTAAATACATTGGGACAATTAGAATATTTAGCTGGAACAATTGGTGGATTTGGTCCCCGAAGTAGAATCATTATAACAGCTAGAGATAAAGAAATGCTTGATGAATTTAGAGTAGACTACACATATAATATTGAAAAATTCACCAAGAAAGAAGCACTTGAGCTTTTTTGTAATCATGCCTTTAGACAAAACCATTACCCTGAAGAACTAAAACTGCTCCCAAAGATGGTAATAGATCATGCACAAGGCAATCCGTTAGCTCTTAAAAGCGTTGGGATTCTTTTTTCATGGGAAGAGCAAACCAGATTGGGAAGACGCATTGCAAAACTTACATCGGATTTCTGGCCGTAAAACATATAATGTGTTGAAAAATAGACGATGATTTGGACTTGGAAGAGAAGAGTATTATATTTTCAGACATTGCTTGTTTCTTTAATGGAGATACTTGACAACCATTCTGTTCATTACAAATTACAGGTACTCGTTGATAAGTCACGATTAACATTACTAGACAATGAGCTGATCAAGATGCATGATTTATTGCAAGAAATGGGTCGGAGAGATTGTTCCCCAAGTTCTCTGGCAAATTAAGAAGCTTAAAACAATCCCTCAAACTCAAATTTGTAAGCCTCTCTAGATGTTCAATTGAAGATGGCAGCTCTTTGATGGCTGTCAAATCCATAGTAACATGTTTTAAACATTCCATTTTCTCCAAGATTTCTGGAAAAGCCTCGAGTTTTGAGCAGTTATAAAGACAAAGTCCATGAAGAGATTTCAACTTACAAATGTTAGTTGAAATACTCTTAAGCCTTGTGCAATCCTCGAGATGGAAAATTTCAAGCACAGTTAGGCATTCGATTGATGGGGGAAGTTCTTCTATCGGGGTTCATATAACTCCCAGAAATACGTGGAAATTTTGTGAGGTTAACACAGAAGAATTTTGCATCCCTTGAGACATAAGACACTGAGGTTGTTGAAATTTTGGATGGACGAGGTAATGCAAGGCAACTTTGTGCAATTCAAAAGATTTACTCTCTAGATTTGGGATATCTATGAATTCTGGGATCCTACTGAGGTCTGGAGAGTCACGAAGATCAATCCATTTTAGCTTGAAAGCTTTCTGTAACAAAAACAAAAGAAAATGTACTGTTAGAATGAATAAAATAAACTTTTATAATTTACATTTAAAGAAAGTAAATGATCTATGCGTGTGTATATATATATATATATATATATATATACACACCTTTTTCCCTTCCCATAGTTGTTCAACTTTACTGTGAGGTATGTTAAGTTCAATAAGGTTCTCTGAACTAAAATTCAACGGCAATGTTTTCGATGGAGATCCATGCCAAAGAAATATCCCAATTCCTCGGAAAGATGTTCAAGGGCTTGGGGAAGAGAGTTCGCATACAAATCATCGAATGGATTAGGCATATAAAATTTAAGCTGTCTGAGGTTTGACATATTCTCAAAGGCTCCAGAATTCAGTTGTATTTCCCTTACCTTCGACATATCAAGGAACATTCCTTCAATCAAATCAGTTCCCTTGTAAATAAAAGCAAGAAATAAGTAAGCATAAATTTAAAAAAAAAGTTTAAAAGGATAAATTAGTCAATCAAAACTCTATGTAATAAAAAAAAGAAAAAAAAATCAATTTAACCAAACTCACCTTATTCTTCTTTAGTACATGATAGATGTCTTCATGATGCCACAATCTGCTACGTTTGCCGGGCTGCTTGTAGGATTCATGGCAAACAATCCTCCGCCCCATTTCTTGCAATAAATCATGCATTTGTAGCTTGTTATTCAATATTGTTATAAGCGATTTATCAACTAGGACACTAAGTCCATAGTGTACCGAATAGCAATCATCCAATATAATTTTCACATATTCTTTGTCATCTCCTCTGAAGAAACATGCGATGACTAGAAATAAAATTTTCTCTGTCCAGTTCAGTTCATCGTAACTAATTTTCAGCACATCATAAATATCATGGTCTGAAATTTGTTTCAAGTTACGCAATGCATTTTCCCAATCTTGTTTGCTCTTTCCATAAAGGGAGGAGCCTAAAACTTTGAGAGCTAATGGATTGCCATTGGCATAATCCACTACATCCTTTGAAAGCACAAGAAGATCTTTAGGTCGATGGTTTTGCTTAAAGGCATAGTTACAGAAGATCTCAAGAGCTTCATGGTAGTTGAATCCTTTAACCTCATATATGTGGCTCACTTCATATTTATCAGGTACTTGTTTATCTCTAATGGTTGCAATGATTCTGCTTTCAGGACCAAATTGATCAATCTCTCCGGCTAAGTATTCTAATTGTTTGAATTTATTTACATCATCGAGAACAATAAAAAACTTTCATTTGCTTGAGCCTTTCCTTAAATCTTGAGGAAGATTGGGAGTTCCTTATCATCAGTGAAGGTTGGGAGTTCCTTAAATCTTAAAGCATCCGAAAAGGCGGACGACATTTCATCTCCTCTCTTAAGTTCTTCATCATCAGTGAAGGCTTTTCGTGACAATGCAGCAAGGAGATGGCTAGTGAAACTTTGGAAGACATCGTGTTTTCTTGGAGAGTTAAACACAGGAAGATGAAGATGAAGCCATGAAAGAAAAGCATACAAAGATTTTAGTACAGATATTCCTATACCTAAGAATTGTAAGCATATATAGACAAACGCTTAAAGCTTTTTCGGGTTTTTCCCGAGTTGTTGTGACTTTCACACATGGATGATAAATACAAATCTTTGAAAAAATTAAAAAAGAGTCTTTCAATTCTCATCTCATTATAATGCGTTTTGCCCACTAATTGTGGAGTTTCTTGCTTTCTTCGACTGGATTTTGTTGTTGGAACCGCAATCGAGAACTGATGTTTACATTGAATTAATAATAGAACAGTCATCAGGTCATAATAAAATACCAATTTATTGTCTCTTGGCTGTCGAATATCACAAGTATAAAAACGTGGCCGGCCATGAAATAAAATATCACTAAACATCACTATTCTTAGCCATGAGCACAGAATATTTAAGACTTAATTGCGTAGCAACTACCCAGAAGACAAGGAATTTTGTTTGATAGACGAAAATACAAAAATGTCGCCGTACAAGGAAGCCAAAATGAGGATTAGCAATGCTCACATCTTGCCAGCCACCTGTTTGCATGGAATATGCCTACAACCCACCCACCCTTTAAATTTTGTGAGCATGTTGAACTTAAAACATGATGCAAAATCATGGAAAATTAAATTAAAAATTGTTCAAACATACTGAAAATCAATAAAATAAAAAAAATACTCGCGATTTTTTCTCCCTCAATTTGTTAATTTCTTAAATATCTAACGCATTAATAATATAATTTTCTATAAATTCAATCTTAAATTTTTTTTATCTTATTGAAAATGAAAAGAAAGATTTTTTTTTAAATTATAAATGTTAAAATTTGTACTAATTATATTTATATTCTTATAAAGTGCGCATGCATGCAAATATATAAAAATTAAATAAAAATTATGAAAATCTTTTCTCTCTCTAAATTCATTAATTAATCTACATGACGAAAAATAATATTATAAATTTAAAAAAATTGTATTATATCGTAACCAATTAATTAAATAAAGTTGTAGACTAAGGTGTCGACAAATTACATTTTAACCCTATTTTATTACCGAAATATAAAGAAAAAAAAAGGAAAGGATCCTCATTTTGCAGGAGGATATGACCAAGTTTGACTGTAAAATTTCTACTATCAAATATTTAAAGCTGCCACCGTCGACCTTGATTAGAATTATATACGCGTTATGTACAAGATGCAATAAATCTAAGTATATATATAAAAATAAATTTTAAAACATAAAAATTAAAGATAAATTGATATGACAATTGCCTTATGTAATTAAGTTTAGTTTAGTTTATTTGGATATTTGTTTAGAGATTTTCATAATGTTGCAAATGCTACTTAGATTTATTAGATAAAAATACCTATACTTCTTCCCAAATCAAATAATGTGACTTTACTTCCAAAAAATAATCATAATCACACTCTAAATTAAAAATTCATTTTAGTTTATACAATTTTAAAATATTATACATAATTCTTAAATTTAAAAAAATTAAAAATTAAAAATTTACAAGATAAAATAAATATTATTATTATATATATATATATATTCAATTAGACAAAACTTATCTATACATGACTATCAGAATATATAAATGTTATATTCTGATATATAAATGTTATTTTTTAGTGAATACATAATTAAAACATGAGTTTGGTTATTTAATCCACATATGAAAAATAAGTTATTCGTTAACTCTTTTATTTATTTATACGTATGTCCTCGGAATACATGATTAGATATGTTTGTGACACCACAACCTACTACATTTGCCTGGCTATCAGTTGCTTGTGGTTACGATGAATGACTTCTCCAAGGGAACATTAGATCCATCTTTCACAGAACAATGGTTTAGTATCATTATCTATGATCTTTAGAAGAAAGGGAAAAAGAAGATGAAGACCAAGCCATCAACAGAAACTTTGGAGATTACTCGAAATGAAGATTTCCCAACAAAAATTTTCTGGTGATTTATTGGAGCTTTCCCTTTGTTTATTTATCATCTTCTTTACTTTTATTAAATTTGTTATTTTACTTAAAAGTTTAAATTTCAAAAATTATAAAACAATGTTACTTGTTCAAAAATATGTTTTCTTGTAATTTAAAACAATTCTTATAAAATTTTTATTTTTTATTTTAAAATTTTATAAATGCCGTTTTAAATTATATAACACAAAATTTTAAATGTACGTCTACGTACATGTTTCATAGTCAAACCTTCAGTTTTAATCTATCATACCTAAAAAGTGCCTTTTTTTAAAAAAAAATTTTGTTGTAGGCGTGCTCTAAATAACAAAATTTTAAGTTATGCTAAGATGCATACCTTCTGCCTCTCACTTCTTAAGTATTCTATGGAAACACAGCCAAAAAGTGCTTCCCAATCCTTTGTTCTTTTTGTTTCAAAGCTGAAAAGCACTTCTAGGAAACACTAAACTAAGGCTAAGGCCACATGAACAAACATATCTCACAAAAGTTTTCATACAAAAACATACTTGTTACTTTTACACCAAAGAAACTGCAAACACAAGTCTTCCAAACAAGTGAACAAAGCGAACCAAAACCTCAGAGAGAGAGAGAGTGAGAGAGAGAGAGATTGCAAAGATGTGGATGAAAAGTACAAAATGTTAAAAGAAAAAAGAGAGAAAACATTTGCTATACATGAAGGCTTACTAAAGATATACATGAGAAATTCCCCCAGAGACAATTACCAGAGACCCTAATCTGAACCATCCACTAAAAACTCTTCAGTACAACAATGGACTGAAAACAAAAAATGAAAAAATGGGAACCAGGACTTTGAACACATAACAGCGACATCCTGCATCATAGAATCAGATGAATACATCAGACATCACCAAAGAAGAGATAGGAATAATGAGGAATTCTGCTATCTGACTTAAGCCTAGTCTCAGCAGCTGCAAATGTTGGGACAATAAATCTGATTTTCCAGAAAAATTTTGCTACAGAAATTTATAATGATCGCAACTATGTCACATGTTTAAACTTGTGAGAAATGCAGGTTAAATTCGCAACTGAAACTGGCTGCGAGCAGGATCATAATTTCTTTCTGCAGGTAGGACTACATGGGCAACTATTCTGAACAAGCACCCCCAGATTTAGAAAACAATGTTTTTGTTTTGTTTCACAAGATATTTTATAGAACAGATTTATCAGAGGAAAAATTAAAAAAATTAAGAGAAAATCCCTCTTTGCTATAAATACTTTGTTGAACATGCTGGATTTTGCTTATCTATGTATTTACATTTATCTATAATTTACCACAATCTTAATGATTTGTGACAAATGGGTTATAAAAGCAATAAAGCAAAAGCAAACAAAGGTGTGTAAACAGCAGAGGCAATACACACCCGGATTTTTTAAAGTCTCTGATGTTGGCAGGGCAGGCAATGACATCTCTGCAAGATTAGAAGCGGCTATTAGGTCTTTGGTGTAAAAACAAATTGCAAATATATTTCCTACCGAACTCATACTAAGTCAAAAAGTAAGAGAAATGAAAATTGTGCTTCCCAAATCACTTACCGGGAGCACAAAGAGACCAGGATGACATTGAGGATGACAAAGGCCAAGGAGCTGCAATGTTGTCAGTCAAGTCACATGTGAAGCTGTAGCCCGTTATATTGTCAAATACCACATCTGCTGGCAAGCTTCGAAGTAAACATCCTGTATATCAATAAAAACCAAAAGTGTAATAATTACTTTATATCTAGGAAAACGAAACATTGATTAATTAAAAGGGAGTGAACAATACAGAGAACCAGCAGCCGACCTCTAAAATTCAGAAGAGCACATATTTAACATCAAAATTTATAAATCAGTATACACTAATTTACATAGTTTTTAAAAGCACGCCTAGGGCGCAAGGCGCACCAAGTTGAATCCTCTGCACCTCATGACTCAAAAGGCGAGCAACCTACGCCAGGTGCTCACCTAGGCAGTAAGGTGCATGCCTTAAACCCCAGGTACAAGGCGCAAAAAGGTGCACCTGAGTGATGTCTGCCTGTTTTGTGTTTTTATTCCTTTCTTTCAAAAGGGCTTCTGCTTCCTTAATGAATGTCTTGGTGTAAGATATTATTTCTTGGAACTGAGTTTTATTGTTTTTAAGTAAGCCTGTGGCTTCAGGAGGTATTCACATTCAGCAAATGCCTGCTTTGATCGAAATCTTTAGAGATGATTCTGTACTACAATTTGATGAACCACTAATAGGATGACACATACACCAAATTTTTTATAAAAAAAAGATAAAAAAGGATGAAAATGTTTCAGCTTCAAATGCCAGGGAAAAAGAAAATACAAAGGAAATAGTAAAAGCAACATCTTTTAATTTGAGAGTTAATAATCCTCCAATACTTGAGTTGCAGAAGACAGTGATTTTGAAGAAGAAGAAGAAGAATGCACTGGAAGTGAGGAAGAGAAGTATGTTGATGAGGAAAAAGATGATGTTACTTTAGATGATGAGTAGTTGCTTTATAGCTATTAAATGGAATATTTTCATTTAGTTAAAACTTGAAATATGATAATACATAATGATTTTTAAGACTTTTATGGTTTTTAAAATTTTTTCTACTAAAATGTTGAATATTTTATGCTATTAATTTGTCTTATAGTATGTTATTGATATGAGAAAGAGTCTTCTATATGATTCATTGTCTTATTTGATTTATTTTGTGCCTCACCTCTCTTAGGAGCATGCACCTGCACCTTGTGCCTAGGCTCCAAGACCCCTTGGCACCTTGATGTGCCTTGCCCTTTAATAACTATGCTAATTTATCTACAGGATAAACAAAGAAGGAACAAAATTTATTTCCATCCATTAATCAATATGAGAAAACAATACCCATCCTCACCCTTTAGCAAAATTTAAACCCGCATTAAACAAACAAAAAGGGGAATAATTACACCACCTAAGATAGAAATGAAATGATGGGGAATGTTAGTATATTTACAAGGCACCAATGTCTCTCTCTCTATTTGCCAAGTATTAATAATGGGATATTTGTCATCTTCATACTTAATTAAAATTCATTATCCTCTAGTAGTATGACCATACAAGTACCCTTTCTCTCTTTCCCAACAACAAATGGCATCAGTATGATTTGCTCTATCTTTCTCTCCAAATTCATGTTCTTATGGCTGAGAAGATGCAAACCAACCACACATGGAAAAATTTGACAAGTAGAAAAAAAAACACTATTACTTTGATATACACAATTGATTCTCCTCAATACTAGGGTCATCTGTTTTTGAAATGAAAAAGCTGAAAATCTTGAAAGTTAATACTCCAAATAAAATGCTTCTATGTTTAGGCATCTCTCATTCCAAATTGAAAAAACAGTTCTAAGGCTTAGTTTGGGACTGTTGTGCTTCTATGCTTTGAGAACACAACTAAAGTATTGAGTAAACACCAACATTTAGTGCAAACCACTTATTTTATCACCTACATTTGATATCCAGTGATTTTATTCCACAGCAGCTGTAGCTTCAAATCCACAACACTTCAATACCAAATATAGCCCAAGTGTGAAATTATTTTAACCCTGCTTTAAATATTCATAAAGCATCCAGGTGGACTTTTTAAGGATGAAAGATGAGAACTTTCCAAAGACAATTAATGATGTGTCCTTCCCAAATTTGAGACCAAATCTTGAATCTCAAAAGACCTTTGGTATATTTC
>BNST01002646.1:0-31342 GCA_019650275.1 Xylocarpus granatum | reverse complement strand
TTATCTTAATTTAACTAGTATAGGTTCCTTATCCACTTAGGATATGTTTTCCTAAGTCAACAAGCTTTTCTAAGTCAAATAAAACTTTTTCAAGATAAAACTTATCCTTTGTGTTTCTGCTAATGCCTGACTTGAAGATTCTTGGTCTTTTCTTGAATTCCTACTTAGACTTAGAATTCCTACTTTATCTTTGCTTTTCTTCGCGAGCTTAGACTTCGCGCTTGGCTTATCGCTTTTAGGACTATAGGTGATATCCTCTAATGATCTTTAATGGTGAATGCGAAGATTGTGTCTAATGGGTGGATATATTTTTGGGTTTTGTGATGGAAAGTGTGCTGGCATTGAATTTATATATATTGTTGGGTAGAGAAATTCGGGCAATTAGAGTATCTTAATGGATCTGTGAGTGGTGTTTTAATAGAACAGCGGAAGGGTTATGTACGAATTTTGAAGTGGGAATGTGATAGGGATAGCTTATGAAAAGCTTAAGAAGCGGAAAACTCGTATAATCAAGTTTGACAAGATCAAATCGCACAAACAAGATTACTAGGTGATTCGCCACACTCTAAGATAGAAGAAGGAAGAGTGATAAGAATCGATAGATAATTCGCCACTAAGCAAGGAATTTGTTTAGTATAAGAATTTGGATGCAACGAAGTAAAACACAAAGTTCCGCTTATTCATCAAAACTGCTAGTTACAAGCAATAATGTTGTGCTTTATAGTGTAGTGTGACAGCCTTTTCCTATAAGTCCTAACTTATACTAAAACGCTCGAATTCATCTATGATAAGGATTCCTAAGTAAATGAGGACTACTAAGTCATCTGATTTCTATGAAGATAAGTTTAATATATCGGGTTCCTATTCCTACTTAAATCTTACATGAAAAACTCTACTTGATCTCAAACTCCATGCCTAGTGACATATCCTACTGCTGCTAGCTAGGTAGAATTTCTTCTTAGCATGGATATCCTTTGTTAATGAGGATTAATCTTTCTTGGGATGGATTTTATGCACCAACTTCATTTCACCATGATTGAGCACATCATCGTCCCACTTAGTTGGAGTTTGGACCATTTTGACCTCATCCTTCTCTCGGTCGGTCTTGAAATCATCTTCTAAGTAAGGAGAAAGGTCCTAACATTGAATGTAGTAGAAACATTATAATCTTCTGGGTATATACAATAGAGTTGCATATCTTATAAGCATTGTCATCACCTTGTCAACAACTCGAAAAGGACATCAGCTAGCCCTTGGCATATAGTTTTGATTTCTTTGTGTTGGAAACGTTTCCTTGCGTAGTGTGAATCCAAACTAAATCTCCTGGTGCAAATTGAATTTTGTTCTCCTTTTGTTTGCTAACGTTGCGATATTCTTCATTTTTTTGTTTCAATTTGTTTCTTCACACTCTCATGTGTAGAGATTTAATCAAACTCGAGCCTTTGTTCTCATCAACAGCAAATTCTCTCTTTCAATAGGTTCAGTGCAACAAATCAAGAGGAGTTGAGATTGAATTTCATAAACTATCTCAAACGTGAGAATGCTTCGTTCTCACTGTGCACGCTTTTATTGTAAGCAAACTCAACATATGATAAACATTCATCCCAATTCTTCAAATTCTTTGTTGACATCAACTAGTACGAAGTAAAGAAGAAAGTTCGATTTACCACTTCGGTTTGTAGTAGTCGTTTGAGGATGACATGGTGTGCTAGAAGAGTGAGTTAGTTTGGTTCCAAGTCTTTTCCATAAAGTCTTCCAAAAGTAACTTAAGAATTTGACATCACGGTTTGAAACAATACTTTTGGGAATCCCATGCAATCGAACAATCTCCTTGAAAAATAAATCAGCAATATGTTGAGCGTCATTTGTCTTGTGGCACGGATAATAAAATGAGACATCTTGGAAAACCTGATCAACAACTACCATAACTAAATCCTTTCCCCTCTGCGTTCTAGGCAAACCAATAACAAAATCCATGCTTAAATCTTCCCACGGTTGGTCTGGTACAGGCAATGGCATGTATAATCCTTGTGACATCTCTTGCTCTTGGCTTTCTTACATATCACCCATCTTTCTATGACTCTTTTAACATCTTTGATCATGGTTTGGCCAATACAAAGTGTTCGTTGAGTGCTTCTAATGTCTTCTTTTCTCCAAAATGACCAGCTAAACCTCCACCATGAGTTTCCCTCACTAAGTGCTCGACGGATTGAACAATTTGGATGCATAATCTACCTTGTCTGAACCAGATAGTCATCATGTCGATAAAATCCTTGCATAGCTCCTTTCTTGCACTCCTTATATATTGATGCAAACTTTGGGGTCATTTTTATACTGATCTACAAGCATCTTAAAACCCATTAGTTTAACATTTAACATGGAAATTAAAGAGTACCTCCAAGATAGTGCATCAGCCACAATGTTCACATTTCCTTTTTCTTGTACTTGATCACTAAGGAAAAGACTTTAAGAATTCCACCCATTTTGCATGCCTTCTATTCAGCTTGCTTTGCCCTTTTAAATGCTTTAAGGACTCATGATCAGTGTGAATAACAAACTCCTTAGGTAGTAAATAATGTTGCCAAGTCTCTAAAGCTCTAATTAAAGCAAAAAACTCTTTGTCATAGGTTGAGTAGTTTAATTGTGCACCACTCAACTTTTGACTCAAATATGCTAATGGACGCCCCTCTTGCATAAGAACGGCCCCAATTCCCACACCAGATGCATCACACTCCAATTCAAAAGTTTTGGTGAAATCAGGTAATGCTAAAATTGGTGCAGTTGTTAACTTCTCCTTTTAATCAACTCAAAACTCCTTTGCGCTTCATTCTTCCATTCAAAAGCGCTTTCTTTCTAATATAATTTTATATATAGGAGCAAGTAAAGTACCTAAAATTCTTCACAAACCTTCGTATAAAAAGAAGCTCAACCCATGGAAACTTCTCACTTCAGCAACACTACTTAGGATAGGCCAATTCTTTAATAGCTTTTACCTTTTCTTCATCAACTCCAACACCATGCTTTGACACCACATAACCAAGAAAAACTACAGCAGTCTTGACAAAGATGGCATTTCTTCAGATTGTCCATACAATTTCTCTTCTCTCAGTACTTTAAACACTTTTCTCAAATGAATTATATGTGTTCTAGACTTCCTACTGTAGATCAATATCATCGAAATAAACAACAAACATAATCACCAATAAAGTTCTGTAAGTACGATAATTCATCAATCTCATAAGTGTGCTTGTCACTGGGATTAACCAAATGGCTACAATCATTCATATATAATCCAATTTAGTTTTAAAAGCAGTATTTTCTATTCATCCCCTTCTTTCATCATATATCGCTAATTGATGGTAACCACTTTTGAGATCTATTTTAGAAACTATAGCAGCACCGTTTAACTTCGTCAAGCATATCATCAAGTCTAGGGATAGGATAGCGAATATTTTAACGTAATCTTGTGATGACGTACTATCAACACACATCCCATGGTTCCATCCTTCTTTGACCAACAGTATTGGAACACAAGGACTCATGGTTTCCCTACATATCCCTTATCGAATGCAGCTCACATGTCTTTGCATATCTTTAGTCTCTTTTGGATTGCTTCTATAGGTTGGTCGATTTGGTAGAGTTGTCCTTGGTATGAGATCTATTTGTGCTCAATTCCTCTATTTGGTGGTAACCCTTTCGGTATGTCTTCTGGAAATACATCAGCAAATTCCTTTAAAATTGCTTTCACTTGAGTCGGCAGAGTAACATCTCTATTTTGAGTTGCTTCTTGACTACCAGAATAAAGATTGACTCTTTATCAAACAAAGCTTGCTTTACTACTCTTTGTTGACAAACAACTTTCTTTCTTTTCTTCTCAAATTCAATTTTATCCTCTGAATCTGTTGTGGATTAAGAGGCGCTAACACAATCTTTCTGCCATCCTTAACAAAGGAATATGTATTCTTATAACCATCATGAAAAGCTCTCCTATCATACTGCCAAGGTCTTCTCAGTAAGAGATGACTTGCATCCATAGGGACGACATCACACAACACTTCATCTTTGTATCTACCAATTGAAAAGAGCACCAAAACTTGCTGAGTAACCTTCACATCACCATTGTTATTTAGCCACTGTAATCTATAATGTTGTGGATGTTTTAGAGTAGTTAAATTTAGTTTTTTCTATTAAGGTAGTGGAAGCCACATTTGTACAACTACCTTCATCAATTATAGCTCCACATACCTTATTCTGAATTGCACAACTTGCATGGAAAATATTCTCATGCTGCTCATCTCCCGTTTTTGCTTGTGTAGTCACGGTGCGGCGTACAACTTACACACATACATATTCTCGCAATTTCAGCATTGCAGTTCTTCTTCTTCCCTCTCGCAGCGTCTTCGCACTGCATCACTCCATTTTCTTCTGAACTAAGTCGATCTCACGACACTCTAATTCTCATTGGAGTTCGTAACACCATTCTTCTCCTATTTTGACTATTCAGTAAGGCAATCTTCGCACTTGTCGCGAAGGGCTTTAAACATTTAATGTCTCGGCTCCTTTTTGGAGGAATGGTTTCTGCCTCCTTCTCTTTTCCTTTATCAATAGCTACTACCAACTTGCTAAGACCACCTTTTTTTTTCTTAGGCTGACTCATTGTTATCTTCTTTGTATAAGGGAATGTCGAATAAGTAGATGTGATTAATATTTTTGGTTAGAACCTGATCTATAGCACTTGGCCCCTTATTACTTGTCTCCTCCACGCGTGTATAGCAAGTTAATCACATCATTGGGGGGTGCAAATGAAACATATGGTTGCAATTCTGCCCTACTTGCAATTTCATACCTTAGCAGCCAAGGAACCTTGCAATCGTTAGTTTTTCTGGTTCTTGCAAGTTACATCTCATCATAACAGACGACTAGGCATACTACTTTGAACATAGATCTTCCACACACTGCCCCCTGGCCTTAAACTTTGAAGCTTAAAGTACAGTTCTTGTTTGTAATATTCTGGCAAAAATCTTCTCTCCATTAATCTCTTCATGACTCTCTAACTTGTCACCTCACCTAAACCTTTTCTTCTTCGCCTAGTTTTCTCGTTTTCCCAACATAAATTGGCATAATCATTGAATTCAAGAGCTGCGCGAACTTGCACTTCTCTTGGTTCAGAATCAAATCGATAGTGCTCAAATACTTGCTAGGGCTTTTTGGGGGCATCAGCGCGATAAACAGAAAAACCCATTCTAAGTACTCCTTGGTTGAACTTGTTCCTCGAAATGCCGGAATCTTTAGTTTAACATCAATTCCATTATCCCTAATATTTCTTCTCTGCCATCGTCTCTCCCCAGCTTCATCACCTATTTCTGTCTGCAAGTTTAAAAGAAATCAAGCTCATCTCTTTCTAATACTGCAGGGCCGCTCGTATGTTGCTCGCTGCCCTTTCAGTTCATAAAGTCTTCTGGGCTTTGACTGAATGGTATTCCCTTTCTAGGACGAGCATTGAATTAAACGGTACATTTGCTCCCTCATCTCATGTTTCTGGTGTTTCATAGGTGGCTAGGTAGCATCTTAGCTTGATCCAAATCAATCTCTTGGATACATGAGGAGGTTCCTCTTCTCCAGACATAATGCATCCTAGAAATTAATTTCTTCAACGAGAATATGCGCGTGAATGAATTTGTTGACTCAAAGATGCCGCATCTGCATACACCACTGATATGCCTCAGAGGATCTTCATGGTGAATCAAGATCTAATGGGTATATATATAGGGTTTTATGTGGATGGATAAGAGTGCTGAGCTATATATGTATAGGCGTTTATCTTGGGTAGTATGAAAATAAAATTCGATATTAGAATTGGTGTAAGTTACTGGGTCTGTAGGAGTGTTTTAAGAAAGCGGAAGGGTTATGTCAACTAGAACATCCCAGCAGGCACAGCAGAGGCATTGGGCGCATTCACCGGTGCACGGAACAAAACTTCTGGGAGAGACCAGAACATTGCAGCGGGTGCGGCAGAGGCATCGGGCACATTCGGCAGCACATGGGACAAACTTCCGAGAGCGACCTCAACATCTGGGCACGGCATCATCGTCAGACATATTGTTGGGGTCCCGATTTTTTCCCCAACTTTTCTACACCTTAGGGGTCAGCACGCCTACTAGAATCCTTCCTAACTTGCTGTCCCGTTTGATTCTTGAGTTCTTTTCTTATTTTATATCCCCTAAGCTGTCCTTCGGGTTAACTAATATATATAAAGATATGTTGGATAGGCAAGACAACTCTTAAACCTATCACAACTTGCCTTGGTTGAAGAAGACAACTCTTAACTTCAACCTTAGCTCTTAAGCAAGGAAGACAACTCTTAACCTTAACTTAAGCCCAAGTTATCTCAAGACAACTCTTAAAAGATAACCGAAATATAAACAAGAATAGAAGCAAGAATGCTTACCTTTGATTCTTGATTAATGAATGAGAAAATAACAAAATTCGTAGCTTATGAGCTCCTCACAAATAATGGGCTGTATTTATAGTCCTAAGACAGCCTTATCCTAATTTAACTAGTACTTAGGTTCCTTATCCACTTAGGATATGTTTTCCTAAGTCAACAAGCTTTTCTAAGTCAAATAAAACATTATCAAGATAGACCATATCCTTTGTGTCCTAATCCTACTAGGATTCTTGGTCTTTCTTGAATTCCTACCTAGACTAGAATTCCTACTTTATCTTGTTTTCTACAGCAGCTGGACTTCCTCTTGGCTTATCCTTCTAGGACTAGGACTTTGAATGCATATCCTTCTGCCCTTAGAATTCTTCTTGTCGCGACTATCCTATTGCTACTGGAACTCATCATGAGTGTCCTACATTAATTAGGATTAAGTCAAATATTGGTTGGGCTTCACTACTGGGCTGCATACTTTCTGTTGCCATTCTTGTTATGCACATTTTCTGGCCCATGCTCTCCTTTGTCGCCCCATTTTCTGCCCATTGCCTTTCCTTCATACTTAGGTTCTCAACAATCCCCCTTTCTTGAAGACTCACCTTGTCCTCAAGGTGAAAGTTAGAAAACTGCTGCTGGATGTCATTATAGTCTTCCCAAACTTGTAGGGGTAATGTAAAGGTTGTAGCAATCCCTTTGGTCTTGCCATCTTCTGGTTTTATCCATGGGCAAATGTCACAATTGCTGTTTTTCTTCTTTGACTTTCTGCCTTGAATGCTTTTCGACCAAAAGTATAGCTTGATCCGCATGTAATGTCCTCCTTCCCGTGAGGTTTGGAAGTGATTCAATATCTTCCCCTCTCAGTCCTGGTATGTTTGGTACATACACCTGCTGGTTGTGCCAAATATATCCATTCTTAGGGTGAATTTACTAACCTTAGTGTCAAAATTCTTGATCTTCTTGGCATGCTCTTGTCTTTGAGGATCAATCTCCATTGCCTCTTTGATTTCTGTCCATACATTCCACTTCACTCTACTAATGGCATTAAAACATGTGTCATTAGGCTCACATGCTGTCGATAGCGCTTGACCTCCATTGCTTCTAGACAATGCGTCTGCCACTTTATTTTCCTTGCTTGATTTGTAGATTATTTCATACTCGTAACCCAGCAATTTGACAAGGAACTTTTGCTGCTCTGGGGTGGTAATTTTCTGCTCCATAAGGCTTCTTAAGGGTTGTTGATCTATAATGATTAGGAATTTCCACCCAAGAAGGTAAGGTTGCCATACCTTGACTGCATGGATGATGGCTAACATCTCCTTGGCGTATACTAACCATTCCTTTCTCATGGGCCCTAAGACTCCGCTCATGTATGCAATAGGTCTTCCAGCTTGACTCAGGACAGCACCTATTCCATCTTGACATGCGTCAGTGTGAAGCTCGAAAGTTTGGTTGAAGTCAGGCAGTGCTAACACTGGCGTCTTACACATGGCTTGCTTCAACAACTTGAATACGTCTTCACTCTTCTCTGTCCATAGGAATCCATCCTTCTTTAGCAAATCCATCAATGGTTTTGCTATGGTGCCGTATTTGCGAACAGATCGACGGTAGTAGCCCATCAAGCATAGAAATCCTTTGAGTTCTATAATGTTCTTAATAGTTGGCCATGTTTGCATGGTTCCTATTTTCCGTTGGTCTACCTTCATTCCAACTTCGGATATGACGTGATCGAGGTATTCAAGCTCCTCTTGCATGAATGTGCACTTGGATGGCTTGATGACAAAACGATTTCTTCTTAACACTTCTAGCACTTTTGCTAAGTGTTCAATGTGATCATAATGGTTCCTAGAATAGACCGAAATGTCATTGAAGAAAACTAAAATAAACCTTTGCAAGTAAGTTTTGAAGATGTCGTTCATGGCCGCTTGAAAGGTGGAGGGTGTGTTGCATAGTCCAAACGGCATGACTAAGTACTCGTAGTGTCCACTATGAGTCTGAAATGCTGTCTTCTGCACGTCCTCTTCTTTCATGCGTACTTGATGATATCCGACCTTGAGATCCAGCTTGGTGAATAGCTTTGCTCCATGTAACTCGTCTAGCATATCATCAATTGTTGGGATCGAAAAACGATCCTTGACAGTTGCTTGGTTGAGTGCCCGATAATGGTGCAAAACCTCCAAGTTCTGTCTTTCTTTCTAACAAGTAGAACGGGAGAAGAAAAGGGTGAGGTGCTAGGTCGGATAATACCTTGCTGTAGCATCTCCTCCACTTGTCTTTCGATCTCGTTCTTTTGGAAGTGTGCATACCGGTAAGGTGCTACATTAATCGCTTTGGTTTTGTCGATTAATGGGATGGCATGGTCGTAATGTCTTGAGGGTCTGTCCTAGAACACTTGTGTCCTTAGCGTCACAATCATATAGAAGTGCATATGCATCTCCTGTGCATAATTCTTTTCCTCTACTGTCATCAACTGGAATTGTTGGTGATGAAACGTCTTCGCTTGTTCTCCAGATTGGCATCTCAGGAGGCAGAGATGAGAATTCTAAGTTCTGAACTGGTGCAGAACTCTCCGAATTTGATGAAGGAAAGACTCGGTTCCCATCAAACTTGGGACAAATATTTGTGATGCTGGATGGGCCAAATCTGTCCATCAATTCTTGCGTGAACCTTGTCCAACCAATCCTTCTACCTTCTCGGCCATAGGTAGCCTTAAGTTGACGATACCATTGGTTGGCTCTCCCGCATAGGTGATAGGATGCAAAATCAACCCTTTCACCCCTTTCTACACCTTGTTTTTCAAAATAGAATTCAGCTTTGGAGATCCATTCGGTTGGATCTCCTTTCTCAAAGGTAGGGAATTCTATTTTTACCTTTGGTTGGGTGTAGTAGCTTAGGCTGTCGTAGTGTTTCCATTCCTTTCTCCTATTTGTCTGCCAACGTTCTACCTCATGACAACTCTGCATTCTCTTTGGTTGCCACGCTGCTGGCCTTCGATCCAAGACCTCATCGTCACTGTATTCATCATAGGGGTCATGGGGCTGGTGCAAATTTGGTGGCACCTCCCTTCTGCACCCTAGACTCATGTGCACTCTCCCCCTTTCTTGAGAGGAAAGTTGCTCATAGTGAAAATCTTCCTCCGAATGCAGCCTTCTAGGTTGCTGTGGCAGTATACTGCTCCTGGCTTTCTCAGATTTGACTTGTTTTCCAGCCACTCGTGGTGTGTCTCTCTTCAATTGCTCAAGAGAATGGATGATAGAAGATAATTGATGTTTGATATCACTTACCTGATCATTGAATAAGCGTCGATTCCTTTCTAAGGTCAAAATTCTTCCAAAGTCCTCTTTAGTTTGCTGTTGTAGTGAGGGTGAATGCTGCCTTGATGACATAGTAACCTCGATGCCTTGCAATTGACTAATGTCTGTGCTGCTGTCTCTACTAGAGCACCAATTTGTAGAGGTGTTTGTGCTGATCTCTCAACGAAAGCACCAATTTGTTGGGGTCCCGATTTTTTCCCCAACTTTTCTACACCTTAGGGGTCAGCACGCCTACTAGAATCCTTCCTAACTTGCTGTCCCGTTTGATTCTTGAGTTCTTTTCTTATTTTATATCCCCTAAGCTGTCCTTCGGGTTAACTAATATATATAAAGATATGTTGGATAGGCAAGACAACTCTTAAACCTATCACAACTTGCCTTGGTTGAAGAAGACAACTCTTAACTTCAACCTTAGCTCTTAAGCAAGGAAGACAACTCTTAACCTTGACTTAAGCCCAAGTTATCTCAAGACAACTCTTAAAAGATAACCGAAATATAAACAAGAATAGAAGCAAGAATGCTTACCTTTGATTCTTGATTAATGAATGAGAAAATAACAAAATTCGTAGCTTATCAGCTCCTCACAAATAATGGGCTGTATTTATAGTCCTAAGACAGCCTTATCCTAATTTAACTAGTACTTAGGTTCCTTATCCACTTAGGATATGTTTTCCTAAGTCAACAAGCTTTTCTAAGTCAAATAAAACATTATCAAGATAGACCATATCCTTTGTGTCTTAATCCTACTAGGATTCTTGGTCTTTCTTGAATTCCTACCTAGACTAGAATTCTACTTTATCTTGTTTTCTACAGCAGCTGGACTTCCTCTTGGCTTATCCTTCTAGGACTAGGACTTTGAATGCATATCCTTCTGCCCTTAGAATTCTTCTTGTCGCGACTATCCTATTGCTACTGGAACTCATCATGAGTGTCCTACATTAATTAGGATTAAGTCAAATACTGGTTGGGCTTCACTACTGGGCTGCATACTTTCTGTTGCCACTCTTGTTATGCACATTTTCTGGCCCATGCTCTCCTTTGTCGCCCCATTTTCTGCCCATTGCCTTTCCTTCATACTTAGGTTCTCAACAGATGTTCATTAGTGCATGGGATGAATTAATGGGAGTGACCAGAACATCCTGCAGGCATGGCGGAAGCTTTAGTTGCATTAGGTAGTGCATGGTATGAACTACCTGCAGTGAAGAGAACATCCCCACAGGCGGGAAGCTTTGCTTGCATTAAGCAGTGCATGGTATGAACTTCTGAAAGGCATCAGAACATCCCTGCAGGTACGGCTGAGGCATCTGGCAATTCGGCAGTGCACAGGAGGAACTTGTGGGAGCGACTGGAACATCCTTGCAAGCGCGGCAAAGGCGTCCGGTGCATTCGTGTTGAGAACCTAAGTATGAAGGAAATGCAATGGGCAGAAAATGGGGCGACAAAGGAAAGCATGGGCCAGAAAATGTGCATAACAAGAGTGGCAACAGAAAGTATGCAGCCCAGCAGTGAAGCCCAACCAGTATTTGACTTAATCCTAATTAATGTAGGACACTCATGATGAGTTCCAGTAGCAATAGGATAGTAGCGACAAGAAGAATTCTAAGGGCAGAAGGATATGCATTCAAAGTCCTAGTCCTAGAAGGATAAGCCAAGAGGAAGTCTAGCTGCTGTAGAAAACAAGATAAAGTAGGAATTCTAGTCTAGGTAGGAATTCAAGAAAGACCAAGAATCCTAGTAGGATTCGGACACAAAGGATATGGTCTATCTTGATAATGTTTTATTTGACTTAGAAAAGCTTGTTGACTTAGGAAAACATATCCTAAGTGGATAAGGAACCTAAGTACTAGTTAAATTAGGATAAGGCTGTCTTAGGACTATAAATACAGCCCATTATTTGTGAGGAGCTGAGAAGCTACGAATTTTGTTATTTTCTCATACATTAATCAAGAATCAAAGGTAAGCATTCTTGCTTCTATTCTTGTTTATATTTCGGTTATCTTTTAAGAGTTATCTTGAGATAACTTGGGCTTAAGTCAAGGTTAAGAGTTGTCTTCCTTGCTTAAGAGCTAAGGTTGAAGTTAAGAGTTGTCTTCTTCAACGAAGGCAAGTTGTGATAGGTTTAAGAGTTGTCTTGCCTATCCAACATATCTTTATATATATTAGTTAACCTGAAGGACAGCTTAGGGGATATAAAATAAGAAAAGAACTCAAGAATCAAACAGGGACAGTAAGTTAGGAAGGATTTCAGTAGGCGTGCTGACCCCTAAGATGTAGAAAAGTTGGGGAAAAAATTGGGACCCCAACAATTCGGCAGTGCACGGAACAAACTTTTGATAGTGACTGGAAAACCCCCACAGGCTCAACAGATGCATTGGACATAATCAGTAGTGCACGGGACGAACTACGGCGAGCGACCGGAACATCTGTGCGGGCGTGGCAGTGGCGTCAGGCCCATTCAGCGGTGCATGGGATAAACATCTGAGATCACGGAACATCCCTGTGGGAGTGGCAGCGACGACAGACGCATTTGGCAGTGGGGGGACAAACTTCTGGGAGTCACTGGAACATCCCTGGGTGTGGCACTGGCATTGAACATGTTGGGCTGTGTGCAGGATGAACTTCTGGGAGCAACCGGAGCATCCCTGCAGGTGCGGCAGCATGGGCACTTGGCAGTGCACAGGACATTCTTACTGGAAAGACTGGAACATCCCCACAGGCATGTCAGAGGCTTTGGTTGCTTGGCCATGCATGGGATGAACTTCCAGAGTGACTAGTACATCCCCACGGGCATGGCAGAGGTTTCGGTCGCATTTGGAAGTGCATGGGACGAACTTCGGGGGGACGACGGGAACATTCCCGCGGGCCCTGCAGCAGCATCGGATGCATTTGGCAGTGTGTGGACAAATGTCCAGGAGTGACTGGAACATCCCCGGGCACAGCAGCAGCATCGGGCGTGCTCGGCAGTGCGCGGGACAAACTTCCGGTGTGACCGGAACATCCCTACAGGCGCAGCACCAGCGTCGGGTGCACTTGGCAGTGCACAGGACATTCTTCCTAGAAAGACCGGAACATTCCTGCAGGTGCATCAGAGGCTTCTTTGCTTGGCCATGCATGGGATGAACTTCCAGGGAGCGACAGAAACATCCGTGTAGGCACATCTGAGGCTTCGGGCGTGTTGGGCCATGCACAGGACGAAACTTCCAGGAGTGACCTGAACATCCACGCGGGTGGAGCATAGGTGTCGGGCTTGTATGGAAGTGCACAGGACAAACTTCGGGGAGCAACCGGAAAATCCTCGTGGGCTCGGCAGAGGCACCGGACGAGTTCGGAAGTGCTCGTGACGAAACTTCTGGGAGCGATCGGAATATTCCCACGGGCATAGCTGGGGCGTCGGGCGCATTCGGTGGGCAGGACGAACTTCTAGGAGCGACCGGAATATTCCCTGCGGGCGTGGCAAGGGTGTCGGGCGCATTCGGCAGGGTGCAGAACAAACTTCTGGGAGCGACCAGAACATCACTGTGGGCACAGCATATGCTTCCTGTGCATTCGGCAGCGCGCGGGACGAACTTCTGGGAGCAACTGGAACATCCCTGCAGGCACAGCAGTGGCTTTGGGCACATTCAGCAGTGCACAGGATAAACTTCTGGGAGCGATCGTAAAATCCCTGCGGGCTCAGAAGAGGTGTCGGACACATTCGGCAGCACTAGGGACAAACTTCTTGGAATGACCAGAACATCCCCGTGGGCGTGGCAGAGGCTTCGGGCACGTTGGACAATGCACGGGATGAACTTCGGTGCAACTGAAACATCCCTGCAGGGCACGGCAGAGGCTTCAGGAGCATTCGTGTTGGGGTCCCAGATTTTTTTCCCCAACTTTTCTACACCTTAGGGCTCAGCATGCCTACTAAAAACCTTCCTAACTTGCAGTCCCATTTGATTCTTGAGTTCTTTTCTTAGATTTATGTCCCCTAAGCAGTCCTTTGGGATTAACTAATATATAAAGGATATGTTGGATAGGCAAGACAACTCTTAAACCTATCACAACTTGCCTTGGTTGAAGAAGACAACTCTTAACTTCAACCTAAGCTCTTAAGCAAGGAAGACAACTCTTAACCTTGTCTTAAGCCCAAGTTATCTCAAGACAACTCTTAAAAGATAACCGAAAACATAAACAAGAATGTGAGCAAAAATGCTAAGCTTTGATTCTTGATTATTGAATGAGAAATAACAAAATTCGGAGCATATGTCCTCCTCACAAATAATGGGCTGTATTTATAGTCCTAAGACAGCCTTATCCTAATCTAACTAGTACTTAGGTTCCTTATCCACTTAGGATATGTTTTCCTAAGTCAACAAGCTTTTTTAAGTCAACTAAAACATTATCAAGATAGACCTTATCCCACTGTTTCCTAATCCTACTAGGATTCTTGGTCTTTCTTGAATTCCAACTAAGACTAGAATTCCTACTTTGACTAAGTCCTTCTATCCTTATCTTATCTTCTTTCCTACAGCTGCTGACTTCTTCTTTGCTGTTTCCTTCTTGGATTAGACTTCTACTGTGGCGTCCTTCCTCTCCAAGACTTCTCTTTGGCGTGGTCATCTTGCTGAAGTAAACCTTTCAAGATGTCCTGCTGCTGCTGGAGTTCTTCATGCCGTCACTCTCCTTCTCCTGCTCGGATTGCTTCCTGCGTGTCCTGCCAATGCTGGTCTTCTTCTTGGCTTTGATTTCCGCAATTGATTAGGACTGTGTCAGAACATGGCCATGCTTCACTGCTTGCTGCGTGCAGGCTTGATGCACACACTTGCTTGCCTGTTGCTGCCTCTCTTGCTGCCTGGCACCTTGTGCGCATTCTCTCACGCTCCCTTTGCCTCCTGAGGTCCTCAACAGCTCGCAGTGCGGGGGACAAACTCTGGAGCGGCCAGAACATCCCTGCAGGAGCAGCACAGGCTTCGGGCATGTTGGGCATTGCACGGGATGAATTTCCAGGAGCGAACAAAACATCCCCGTGGGCGAGGTACAGGCATCGGTTGCATTCAGCACTGCATGGGAAAACTTCTGGGAGAATTTGGAACATCCTCACGTGTGCTGCCAAGTCGCTAGGCACATTTGGCATCAGACGCATTCAGCAGTGCTTGAGATGAACTTCTAGGAGCAACTGGAATATGCCTGTGGGCATGGCAAAGGTGTAGGTTGCGTTAGGCAGTGCATGAGATGAACTTCCGGGAGCAATTGGAACATCTCCGCGGGCAAGGCAAAGTCATCTGGCATGTTCAGCAGTGTGTTTGACGAACTTTCAGAAGCAGCCAGAACATCCCAACTGGGCACGGCAGAGGCTTCAGGTGTGTTGGGCAGTTTGCCGGGCAAACTTCCAGAGGTGACTAAAACATCCCGGCGGGCGCAGAAGAGGCACTTGGTGCATTTGGCAGTGTGCAGGATGAACTTCCAGGAGTGACCAGAGCATCCCTTCGGGTGCGGCAGAGGTGTCTGATGCATTCAGCAGTGCTCAGGACAAACTTCTCAGAGCGACCAGAACATCACCATGGGCATGGCAGATGCTTTTGAGCACATTTGGAAGAGCGCGGGACTAACTTCCAGAAGTTAATTGAACATCCCTGCAGGCACAGCAGATGCTTTGGGCACATTTTGCAGTGCACAGAATGAACTTCCAGAAGCAGCCGGAACATCCCCGTGGGTGCAACAGCAGCATTGGACACGTTCAGCAGTGCGCAGGGTGAACTTCTGGGAGCAGCCGGAACATCCCAGTGGGTGTAGCAGAGACGTCGGGCATGTTTGACAGTGCACAGTACAAACTTTCATGAGCGACCGTAACATCCCTGTTGGCACAGCAGCGGCATCGAACACTGCAGTACTGTGCAGCAAGAACTTCAGGAAGTGACCAGAACATCCCCACGGGCATAACAAGGCATTGGGCACATTTTGCAGATGAAATGGGATGAACTTCCAGGAGCGACTTGAACATCCCCGTGGGCATGTGTTGGGGTCCCGATTTTTTCCCCAACTTTTCTACACCTTAGGGGTCAGCACGCCTACTGAAATCCTTCCTAACTTACTGTCCTGTTTGATTCTTGAGTTCCTTTCTTATTTGATATCCCCTAAGTTGTCCTTCGGGTTAACTAATATATATATAAAGATATGTTGGATAGGCAAGACAACTCTTAACTTCAACCTTAGCTCTTAAGCAAGGAAGACAACTCTTAACCTTAACTTAAGCCCAAGTTATCTCAAGACAACTCTTAAAAGATAACCGAAATATAAACAAGAATAGAAGCAAGAATGCTTACCTTTGATTCTTGATTAATGAATGAGAAAATAACAAAATTCGTAGCTTATGAGCTCCTCACAAATAATGGGCTGTATTTATAGTCCTAAGACAGCCTTATCCTAATTTAACTAGTACTTAGGTTCCTTATCCACTTAGGATATGTTTTCCTAAGTCAACAAGCTTTTCTAAGTCAAATAAAACATTATCAAGATAGACCATATCCTTTGTGTCTTAATCCTATTAGGATTCGTGGTCTTTCTTGAATTTCTACCTAGACTAGAATTCCTACTTTATCTTGTTTTCTACAGCAGTTGGACTTCCTCTTGGCTTATCGTTCTAGGACTAGGACTTTGAATGCATATCCTTCTGCCCTTAGAATTCTTCTTGTCGCGACTATCCTATTGCTACTGGAACTCATCATGAGTGTCCTACATTAATTAGCATTAAGTCAAATACTGGTTGGGCTTCACTACCGGGCTGCATACTTTCTGTTGCCATTCTTGTTATGCACATTTTCTGGCCCATGCTCTCCTTTGTCGCCCCATTTTCTGCCCATTGTCTTTCCTTCATACTTAGGTTCTCAACAGCATTGCTGTGGTGTCCAACATGTTTGGCAGTGCACGGGACAAGCTTCCAGGACTGACTAGAGCATCCCCGTGGGCATGGCAGACGCTTTGGGTGCATTGGGCAGTGCACAGTACAAACTTCTGGGAGCGACCGGAACATCCCCACAGGTGCAGCGGAGGTGTAAGGCACCTTTGCAGTGCGTGGGATGAACTTCCAGGAGCTAACAGAACATCCCCCTGCGCACGCAGAGGCTTCTGGCACGTTCAGCAGTGCGGGGTCAAATTTCTGGGTGCAACTTTAATGTCCTCGCAGGCGATTCAATGGCATTGGGCGCTTTTGGCAGTGAGCGGGACTACAGAGAAATGCTAGAGATTGTTGCTAGCTGTAATCACTCTTACGGTAAGAGCGTAATGAATGTTATACTAGCACTAAAATACCGAAGGAGTAATTTTAAAACTGCTTTCATCACTCATATTGTAAGAATATAATGAATGTTATGCTAGCACAGTAAAGAGACAGAGAACTGACCCAATTTAAGAGCAAAACCCACACCATCCAATCAGATTATGACAGAGAACTGATAAAAATTAGTAACCACTTGCATTAACTTCAAGAAAATTCAAAGCCAAATCTAACAAGGATAATTGATGAAGCAATTCGATTCCAAGAGACCAAAAGTAAATTACTTTAAAAGTACCACGGAGCTAGCAGCTTGACCGAATTCAAATCAAACTCGAAGGCAGACACGTCGTTGAAATCGGAAGCCATGAAATCCAAAGGGACGGTGACTCGAGCATGATCATTAGAAAGCAGATGCGATTGGGTTGTTTTCGAGTTGAGTAAAAGAACGAGAGAGGACAATGAGGAGGGATGGGAATGTGGTGGTTCCATTAATCAAGCATCCATATTGAATATAGTATTATTGAAATTCTGATCAATGCTTGAAGGAAGTTTAGGAATTTGAGAACGGAAGCAAACGAGATATGGCAACAATTTGCGTTGCATTTCTGCTTAATTTTTCAAATTGAATCCCAAACCCTGATTTCTCTCGATTTTTGATAATTGCAGTCGAGCATAATATTTTTTTAACAAAAAGAATTTCTATTTCAGACCAATACTTCAATTGATCTTGTCTTCCAGAAACGAAATAGTTAGAAGTCAAAACTTTCCTGAGCGTAAATTTTGACGTAACTCCCCGAAGATTGGTGAAATAATGCACAAATACAAATCTTTTTCAAATTAATACAAAGCACCCCTCAAAAGTGGTTTTTGTTATAATTTAACTGTGATTTGATTAATCAAAATAACTGTTATTTTAATTTATCAAATAAGGAAGATGCCGAGGGGCAATCGATGAACAATGGGATTATGCATTTTTGTGCTTAAGGATCACTACCTTTTGACACGTAGAGGTGGTTTATGACAAATGCATCCTTGAATTTTAGTTTGAAAATGACTTAACCTAGTAACAAAGAATAAAGGAAAGCATTCTGCCATTTGAATGGTGTGAATTATTTGTTAGCAAAGATTGCAAATTTTAGTTTGTTAACAATGGGAGAAAGTTGGGCAATTGGACCTATACTACAATTGTAGGCCCATAATGTTTAGCCCAACCATTGCATTCCTCACGCAGCACAACACAGCTCGCAATTAGGCAGCTAAAACCAACAATTAAATACTGAATTTACCGCCCATATATAATTTGATAATTTCATACTTCAATTTTTTGCTAAAATGGGAATCATGACTACTCAAGAGTTGTAGCTTGCAAAGGAAAAAGGTTCGCATGCCATTCCCGAAGAGGATAATGGCCGGCCTATCTAGATTCCACGCCAATTTATTAGAACCCAAAGGACAGCTTAGGGGACGTAAATACAAGAAAAGAACTCAAGAATCAAACGGGACAGCAAGTTAGGAAGGATTTCAGTCGGCGTGCTGACCCCTTAAGGTGTAAAAAAGTTGGGGAAAAAAATCGGGACCCCAACAAATTGGTGCTCTCGTTGAGAGGTCAGCACAATCACCAGTTGAGAGGCTGCACAATCATCCCAATAAATTAGTGCTCTAGTTGAGACATCAGCAGCAGACACCAGTCAATTGCAAGGCATCACGGTTACCATGTCATATAGGCAGCATTCACCCCGCACCACAGGAACAGACAGGGGAAGATTTCTCAGTCACCAACCGCGAAAGAATCCTTGCCTTGGAGAAGAACCAGAATGCAATCAATGACCAGGTAGGTGATATCAAACACCAACTATCATCTATCATTCATTCTCTTGAACAATTGAAGAGAGATACACTCCGAGTGGCCGAAAAACAAGTCCAAACTGAGCAGGGCAGAAACAGCCACCTACCACAAACATCTAGGACGCTTCAATCAGAAATCACACAGCACCAAGTGCATGAGGAAAAATTCTGACCAGGAGCAGCTTCCCTCTCAAGAAAGGGGGAAAACGCGCATGAGTTTGGGAAGCAGGGGGGAGACTTCACCAAACGAACACCTGCCCCATCATCGCTACAATGATTATAGCGACGATGAGGAGGTGCTGGACAGAAGGCCCAGCATCATGGCAACCAAGAAGGGTGCGCAATCACCCTGAGGCAGAACCATGGCACACCACAAGGAGGGAGGATTGGCACTACGACAGCCCAAGCCATTACACACGGCCTAAGGTAAAAATCGAAATTTCCTACCTTTGAGAAGGGAGATCTAACCGAATGGATCTCCAAGGCTGAATTTTACTTTGAGAAACAAGGTATTGAGAGAGGTGAAAGGGTTGATTTTACATCCTATCACCTATGTGGGAGAGCCAACCAATGGTTGCATTGGCTTAAGGCCACCTATAGCCGAGAAGGAAGAAGGATAGGCTGGACAAGGTTCACACAAGAGTTAGTGAACAGATTTGGCCACCACTAATGCAGCGTATCATTCTGAGGTAATGCTGGATATCATCAAATACGCATGAAAGAAGAGGATGTGCAGAAGACAGCATTTCAGACTCATAGTGGACACTACGAGTACCTAGTCATGCCCTTTAGACTATGCAACGCACCCTCCACCTTTCTAGCAGCCATGAATGACATCTTCAAACCTTATTTGTGCAGGTTTCTCTTAGTTTTCTTTGTTGACATTTTGGTCTATTCCAGGAACCATGATGATCACATAGAACACTTAGCAAAAGTGCTAGAAGTGTTAAGAAGAAATCATTTCGTCATCAAGCCATCCAAGTGCACATTCATGCAAAAGGAGCTTGAATACCTCGGTCACATCATATCCGAAGATGGAGTGAAGGTAGACCAATGGAAAATAGGAGCCATGCAAACGTGGCCAACTCCAAAGAATGTCACAGAACTTAGAGGATTTCTAGGTTTAACAGGCTACTACCGCCGATTTGTTCGCAAATACGGCGCCATAGCAAAACCACTAACGAGATTTGCTAAAGAAGGATGGATTCCTATGGATAGAGAAGAGTGAACATGCATTCAAGTTGTTGAAGCAAGCTATGTGTGAAACCCCAGTGTTAGCACTGCCCGACTTCAACCAAACCTTCGAGCTTCATACTGATGCATGTCAAGATGGCATAGGTGCTGTCCTCAGTCAAGCCGGAGACCTATTGAATACATGAGCAGAGTCTTAGGGCCCATGAAGAAGGAATGGTCAGTATACACCAAGGAGATGTTGGCCATCATCCATGCAGTCAAAGTATGGCGACCTTACCTTCTTGGGAGGAAATTCCTGATCATTACGGATCAACAACCCTTGAGAAGCCTCATGGAGCAGAAAATTACCACCCCGGAGCAGCAAAAGTTCCTTGTCAAGTTACTGGGTTATGAGTATGAAATAATATACAAACCAGGCAAGGAAAACTAGGTGGCAGACGCATTGTCAAGAAGCAATGGAGGTCAAGCATTGTGGACAGCATGTGAGCCTAATGACGCATGCGTCACTGCCATCAGCGGAGCAGAGTGGAATGTATGGACAGAAATCAAGCAGGCAATAGAGATTGACCCTCAAAGCCAAGAGCTCACAGAAAAGATCAAGAATTTTGACCCTAAGGTTAGTAAATTCACCCTTAAGAATGGATATATTTGGCACAACCAGCAGGTATATGTACCAAACATACCAGGACTGAGAGGAAAGATCTTGAAGCACTTCCACAACTCACGGGAAGGAGGACATTCAGGATGGTTCGTACTTACATGCGGATCAAGTTATTCTTTTGGTGGGAAGGACTTAAAGCTGAGATCAAAAAGCTAGTCCAAGAATGTGATGTGTGTCAGCGCACCAAACCAGAAGGCGGCAAGACAAAGGGGTTGTTACAGCCTTTGCCAGTACCAGGACAGGTTTGGGAAGACTTGACAATGGACTTCATTACGAGAATGCCCAACAACAAGGGTTATACGGTGATATTAACCGTAGTGGACAGACTCAGCAAGAGTGCACACTTTGTGCCACTCAAGCAACCCTACATGGCAAAAGAAGTAGCCCAAGAGTTCATCAAGAACGTGGTAAGACTTCATGGCATACCACGGACAATGCTGTCTGATAGAGACACTGTCTTTATGAGCAAATTCTGCAAGGAGCTCTTCACACAGCTCGACAGCAACTTGGTCGCGTCATCCGCCTTTCATCCACAAACAGATGGACAAAGTGAGGTAACCAATCAAACTCTAGAGCAGTACTTAAGATGTTTTTGCCATGATCATCAAAACAATTGGGAGGAGTACATACCATGGGCAGAACTGTGGTATAATACTACCTATCATGCGGCAATCAAGATGACACCATACCAAGCCGTATATGGAAGAATACCCCGAGGAATGCCAAGTAATACCATGGGGAAAAGCAGCATACATGGAGTGGATGTCGCACTTTAATCAAGAGATGAGGTCTTAAAGAAACTCAAGCATGAGCTTGAGAAGGTAAGGGACCGAATGAAGAAACAAGCGGATAAAGGGAGGAAGGAAGTGGAATTTAAGGTAGGTGACTATGTCTATCTTAAGATCCACCCTAGGAGGAAAATAAAGGCTGGAAAGCCAACTACGGCAAAGCTGGCTAGGAAGTACTTTGGACCATATGAGGTAGTTGAGCAAATTGGAAAAGTGGCTTATCGCCTAAGACTACCGTTAAACTCCAATTTACATCCAGTGTTTCACATTTTATTATTGAGAAAAAAGATAGGAGATGTGAGACAAGTAAATGAGGGATTGCCCGACGTTTTCAGGGAAGATCACCTTGGGCAGCACCCAAAGGAAGCATTAGGATTTTGCATAGTAAGCTATGGCCGCAATAGAAGACCAGTATGGAGAGTACTCATATTGTGGAGTCATTCGCCCAAAGATGAAGCAACATGGGAAGACTATGATGATATCCAGCAACGTTTCCCTAATTTCCGCCTTGAGGACAAGGTGAGTCTCCAAGAAAGGGGGATTGTTGAGGACCTTAGGAGGCAAAGGGAGCGTGAGCGAATGCGCGCAAGGTGCCAAGCAGCAAGAGAAGCAGCAACAGGGCAGAATGTGCATGCAACAAGCCTGCACGCAGCATGCAGTGAAGCATGGCCAGGTTCTGTCTCTGTCCTAATTGACTGCAGAAATCCAAGCCAAGATGAACACCAGCATTGGCAGGGCACGCATGACACAATCCGAGCAGGAGGACATGGACGGCATGAAGAACTCTAGCAGCAGCAGGATGTCATGACAGGGTTGACTTCAACAAGATGATTACATCAAAGAGAAGTCTTGGAATGGAAGGACATGCCATATGGAAGTCCTAATAGAAGGAAACTGCAAGATGAAGGTGATATGCCTCAAGGATCTTCAATGGTGAATCAAGATCTAATGGGTATATTTTTTTAGGGTTTTATGGATGGAAAAAGGTGCTGGTATGTAGTATAGTTGTTGGGTGGATGAAAATTCGTAATTGGAGTAAGTTACTGGGTCTGTAGGGGTGTTTTAAGAAAGCGGAAGGATTATGTACGAATTTTGAAGTAGGAATGTGATAGGGATAGCCTATGAAAAGTTTAATAAGAGAAAACTAGTTAATCAAGTTTGATAAGATCAAATCGCCACAAACAAGATTACTAGGTTGATTCGCCACACTCTAAGATAGAAAGAAGGAAGAGTGATAAGAATCGATAGATAATTCGCCACTAAACAAGGAATTTGTTTAGATAAGAATTTGGATGCAACGAAGCAAAATTCCGCTTATTTCTCAAAACTGTTTAATTACAAGCACTAATGCCGTATTTATAGTAATGACAGCCTTTCCATGTCTAACTTATACTAAAACGCCTAATTCATCTATGATAAGGATTCCTAAGTAAATAAGGACTACTAAGTCATCTAGATTTCTATGAAGATAAGCCTAATATATCGGGTTCCTAATCCTATGTAAAACCCTACTTAATCTCAAACTCCTTGCCTAGTGATATTTTCTGCTGCTGCTGGAATTCTTCTTGGCATGGATATCCTTTGTTAATGAGGATTAATCTTTCTTGGATGGCAGTAACTTCATTTTCATGATTGAGCACATCATCCTCCCCTTGTTGAATTGGATTTGCCCTCAAATCCTTCTCCTCGGTGTCTTTGAAATCATCTTCTAAGTAAGGAGAAAGGTCCCTGACATTGAATGTAGTAGAAATATTATAATCTCCTGGCAATTCAATCTTATAAGCATTATCATTCACCTTGTCAACAACTCTAAAAGGACCATCAGCCCTTGGCATTAGTTTTGATTTTCTTTGTGTTGGAAACCTTTCCTTGCGTAGGTGAATCCAAACTAAATCTCCTGGTGCAAACTGAATTCTTGTTCTCCTTTTATTTGCTAACCATGCGTATTCTTCATTTTTCTTTTCAAATTCAATTTTATCCTTTTGAATCTGTTGTGGATTAAGAGGCGCTAACACAATCTTTCTGCCATCCTTAACAAAGGAATATGTATTCTTATAACCATCATGAAAAGCTCTCCTATCATACTGCCAAGGTCTTCCCAGTAAAAGATGACTTGCATCCATAGGGACGACATCACACAACACTTCATCTTTGTATCTACCAATTGAAAAAGGCACCAAAACTTGCTGAGTAACCTTCACATCACCATTATTATTTAGCCACTGTAATCTATAAGGTTGGGGATGTTTTAGAGTAGCTAAATTTAGTTTTTCTACCAAGGTAGTGGAAGCCACATTTGTACAACTACCTCCATCAATTATAACACCACACACCTTATTCTGAATTGCACACCTTGTATGGAAGATATTCTTACGCTGCTCATCTTCCGTTTTTGCTTGTGTAGTCATGGTGCGGCGAACTACAAGCATTTCTCCAATTTCAGCATGTTCTTCTTCTTCCTCGTCGTCTTCTATTCCCTTTTCTTCTGTAACCTCGTCTTCACTCTCTAATTCTCCTTGGGAGTCCGTAAGCACCATTACTCTCCTATTTGGACATTCAGAAGCGATATGCCCATGTCCAAGGCATTTAAAGCATTTAATGTCTCGGCTCCTTTTTAGAGGAATGGTTTCTGCCACCTTCTCTTTTCCTTTATCAATAGCTACTACCGACTTGCTAGGATCACTTTTTTCTACTGACTTTGCTATCTCCTTTGAAAGGGAAGTCGAATAAGTAGATGATGAATTTATATTTTTGGTAGAACCTGATCTATACACTCCCCTCATTAGTTGTCTCTCCACCTTGATAGCAAGTTTAATCACATCTTGCAAAGAAACATATGGTTGCAATTCTGCCCTACTTGCAATTTCATACTTTAACCCGCCAAGGAACCTTGCAATCGTTAGTTCTTCTGGTTCTTGCAAGTTACATCTCATCATAAGCATCTCATACTCTTTGACATAATCTTCCACACACATGCCCCCTTGCCTTAAACTTTGAAGCTTAAAGTACAGTTCTTGTTTGTAATATTCTGGCAAAAATCTTCTCTCCATTAATCTCTTCATGACTCTCCAACTTGTCACCTCACCTAAACCTTCTCTTCTTCGCCTAGTTTTCTCGTTTTCCCACCATAAATTGGCATAATCATTGAATTCAAGAGCTGCCAACTTGCACTTTCTTGGTTCAGAATAATCATAGTACTCAAATACTTTCTCTACTTTTTGCACCCATTCTAAGTACTCCTCGGGTGAACTTGTTCCTCGAAATGCCGGAATCTTTAGCTTAACATCAATTCCATTATCCCTTATATTTCTTCTCTGCCATCGTCTCTCCCCAGCTTCATCATCTATTTCTGGCTCATCAAGCTCATCCTCTTCATAATACTCAGGCCCTCTAGTTGCTCGCTGCCCTTGTCGTTCATGTCTTCTGGGTTGTGGCTGAATGGTATTCCTTTCTACGGCTTGAATTAAACGGTCAATTTGCTCCCTCATCTCTGCTTGCTGGTGTTCAAGTGCTAGGATCTTAGCTTGATCCAAACTCAATCCTTTTGGAACATGAGGAGTTACTTCTTCTCCAGACATAATTCGTCCTGAAATTTTCAAGTGAATGAATTTCTTGATTCAAAGAGGCTCTGATACCAACTGATATGCCTCAAGGATCTTCAATGGTGAATCAAGATCTAATGGGTATATTTTTTTAGGGTTTTATGGATGGAAAAAGGTGCTGGTATGTAGTATAGTTGTTGGGTGGATGAAAATTCGTAATTGGAGTAAGTTACTGGGTCTGTAGGGGTGTTTTAAGAAAGCGGAAGGGTTATGTACGAATTTTGAAGTAGGAATGTGATAGGGATAGCCTATGAAAAGTTTAATAAGAGAAAACTAGTTAATCAAGTTTGATAAGATCAAATCGCCACAAACAAGATTACTAGGTTGATTCGCCACACTCTAAGATAGAAAGAAGGAAGAGTGATAAGAATCGATAGATAATTCGCCACTAAACAAGGAATTTGTTTAGATAAGAATTTGGATGCAACGAAGCAAAATTCCGCTTATTTCTCAAAACTGTTTAATTACAAGCACTAATGCCGTATTTATAGTAATGACAGCCTTTCCATGTCTAACTTATACTAAAACGCCTAATTCATCTATGATAAGGATTCCTAAGTAAATAAGGACTACTAAGTCATCTAGATTTCTATGAAGATAAGCCTAATATATCGGGTTCCTAATCCTATGTAAAACCCTACTTAATCTCAAACTCCTTGCCTAGTGATATTTTCTGCTGCTGCTGGAATTCTTCTTGGCATGGATATCCTTTGTTAATGAGGATTAATCTTTCTTGGATGGCAGTAACTTCATTTTCATGATTGAGCACATCAGAAGGTCAGCAGCTGTAGGAGAGTAGATAAGATAAGGACAGAAAGGTTTAGTTAAAGTAGGAATTCTAGTCTAAGTAGAAATTCAAGAAAGACCAAGAATCCTCGTAGGATTAAGAAACATTGGGATAAGGTCTATCTTGATAATATTTTAGTTGACTTAATAAAGGGCAAAGGTGCATGAGTTTGGGAAGCAGGAGGGAGACTTCACCAAACGAACACCCACCCCATGATCGTTATTATGATTATAGCGACAATGAGGAAGTTCTGGACAGAAGGCCCGCATCATGGCAACCAAGAAGGGTGCAGAATCACCCTGAGGCAGAACAATGGCGCACCACAAGGAGGGAGGATTGGCACTACGACAGTCCAAGCCATTACACACGGCCAAAGGTAAAAATCAAATTCCCTACCTTTGAGAAGGGAGATCCAACCGAATGGATCTCCAACGCTGAATTTTACTTTGAGAAACAAGGTATTGAGAGAGGTGAAAGGGTTGATTTTGCATCCTATCACCTATGTGGGGGAGCCAACCAATGGTGGTGTTCGCTTAAGGCCACCTATGGCCGAGAAGGAAGAAGGATAGGCTGGACAATGTTCACACAAGAGTTAGTGAACAGATTTGGCCCAGTCTAGCATGACTAACTATGAGGGACAGCTTGCCATGATTAGGCAAGAGGGATCTCTAGAAAGTTACCTTGAAGAATTTGAGAGGTTGGCCGAATTGGTAGGACATTGGCCAGATAGTGCACTAATTGGCACTTTTCTAGACGAACCCTCTGCTGCGCCAATGGGGATGTTCTGGTAGGTCCGGAAGTTCGTCCCGTGTACAGCCGAATGTATCTGATGCCACTGCCGCAACTGCGGGATGTTCTGGTCGCTCTCAGAAGATCGTCCCGCAAACTGCCGAATGCATCCAAAGACGTCGCTGTGCATGGGGGGATGTTCCGGTCACTCCCGGAAGTTTGTCCTGGCACTGCCAAACATGCTTGACGCCTCTACTGCACTTGCGGAGATATTTCAGTCCCTACCCGAAGTTTGTCCCGCACACTGCCAAATATGCCCGAACCCTCCACCACGCCTGCGGGAATGTACTGGTTGGTCTGGGAAGTTTGTCCTATACACTGTCGAATGTGTCCGACACCGCTACTGCACTCGTGGGATTTTCTGGTCACTACTGGAAGTTTGACCTGCACACTGCTGAATGCACATGACGCCTCTGCACTGCTGCCGGATGGGCATGGCATGCACTGGGTGCGTGAGTATTTCTGGTTGCTGCCAGAAGTTCGTCCCCCGCACTGCCGAACACATCCGAAGCTGGCACCGTGTGCACAGGGATGTTCCGGTCACTCTCAGAAGCTCGTCTTACGCACTGCTGAATGTGTCCGATGCAACTGCCGTACCTGCGGGGATATTCCAGTTGCTCCCAGAACTTCGTCCCACACACGGCCGAACTCGTCCGAAGCCTCTGCCATGCCTATGGAGATGTTCGTGTCACCCTCGAAAGTTTGTCGTGTGCACCGCCGAATGCATCCAATGCCACTGCCGTGCCTGCAGGGAATTTTTGGTAGCTCCTGGAAGTTCGTCCCAAGCACTGCCAGATGTGTCCGACACCTCTGCCGCACCTGCGGGGATGTTCCAGTCACTCTTGGAAGTTTGCTCTGTGCACTGCCAAATGTGCTTGAAGTGTCTGCTGTGCCCTCAAGTATGTTCCAGTAGGTTCAAGAAATTAATCCCATGCATTGCCGAACGTATTTATGCCGCTGCCTCACCCACGGAGATGTTCCGGTCACTCCCGTAACTTTCCCATCACCTCCAGAAGTTGTCCCAAGCACTGCCGAATGCGTCTGATGTCGCTACCATGCCCGTGGGGAATTTTTGGTAGCTCCCGGAAGTTTGTCCCAAGCACTGCAGAACACGTCTGATGACTCTGCTGCGCCCGTGGGGATGTTCCAGCGCTACTGGAAGTTTGTTTCGTGCACTACTGAATGTACCTGAACCTCAGCCACGTTCCGGTACGTCCAGGAAGTTCATCTAGTGCACTACGAAACTGTTGGGGTCCTGATTTTTTCCCCAACTTTTCTACACCTTAGGGGTCAGCACGCCTACTGAAATCCTTCCTAATTTGCTGTCCCATTTGATTCTTGAGTTCTTTTCTTATTTTATATCCCCTAAGCTGTCCTTCGGGTTAACTAATTTCATCCCACACACTGCCAAACATGCCCAATGCCTCTTCTGCACCCGCAGGGATGTTCTGGTCACTCCTAAAAGTTCGTCCCATGCACTGCCCAATGCGCCCGAAGCATCCGCCATGCCAGCAGGGAAGTTCCAGTCACTCTTGGATGTTCGTACCGCACACTGCCAAATGCACTCGATGCCTCTGCCGCTCCCATAGGGATGTTCTGGTCACTCTTGAAAGTTTATCCCGCGCACTGCCCAACACGCCTAAAGCCTCTGGCACGCCCACAGGGATGTTCCGGTAATCCTGGAAGTTCATCCCTGAGCACTGCCCAATGTGCCCGAGCCACTGCCTTGCCTGCAGGTGTGTTCCGGTCACTCTTGGAAGTTTGTCCCACACACTGCACACTGCCAAGGAAGAAAGGGGACAAGAGCGGAATAGGGTGATTCTGGTCACTCAGGGAAGTTTGTCCTGTGCACTGACCAATGCACCCTGATGCTGCTGCCGCACCCATGGGGATGTTTTTGATCGCTCCTGGAAGTTTGTCCCACACACTGTAGAACGCACCTGACACCTCTGTTGTGCTAGTGGGATGTTCCGGTAGCTCCTGGAAGTTCATCTCGCGTACTGCCCAACGTGCCTGACGCCTTTGCTGTGCCTGTGGGGATGTTAGAAGTTCATCCCGCACACTTCTGGATGCCTGTGGGGTTGCTCTTAGAAGTTCATCCCGCACACTTCTGGATGCACCCAACGGCATTGTCAGACCCATGGGGATGTTCCGGTCGCTCCCAGATGTTCATCCCAAGTGCTTTCGAACGCATCCGACTGCTCTGCCAAGCCTGCAGGGATTTTCAGGTCACTCCCAGAAGTTCATCCTGTGAACCACCAAACAGGCGTGAAGTCTCTGCTGCACCCACTAGGATGTTTAGTCACTCTAGGAAGTCCCTCCTGTGAACTGCCAAATGCATCCGAAGCCTCTACAACACCCATGGGGATAATCCGGTCGCTCCAGGAAGTTCGTCCCATGCACTGCCAAACATGTCTGAAGCCGCTGCTGCGTCCGCAGGGATGTTTTGGTTGCTCCTAGAAGTTCATCCTGAGCCTTGTCGAACTCGTCCAACTCCTCTACCGAGCCCACGGTGATTTTTTGGTCACTCCCAAAAGTTCGTCCCATGCACTCCCAATGTGCCCAAAGCCTTGGCATGGCTTCCCTCAGGTGCAGCAGAGGCTTCGGGGCATTGGGAGTGCATGGGACGAACTTCCAGGAGTGACCGAAAAATCACCGCGGGCTTGGTAGAGGCGTTGGATGAGTTCGACAAGGCTCAGGACGAACTTCTAGAAGCAACCGAAACATCCCCGCAGGCGTAGCAGCAGCTTCAGAGATGTTCGACAGTGCACGGGACAAACTTCTTGGAGTGACCGGATTATCCCCATGGGTGCTGTAGAGGCTTTGGGCGCATTTGGCAGTTCATAGGAGGGACTTCCTGGAGCGACTGTAACATCCCAGCAGGTGCGGCAGAGACTTGAGGCCCATTGGTCAGTGTGCAGGGATGAACTTCTTGGAGTGACCTGAAACATCCCCGCAGGGCATGGCAGAGGTGTCAGGTGCGTTCTGTGAACAAGACAAACTTCTGGAAGTGACCAGAACATCCCCGTGGGCACAGCAGAGGTGTCAGTTGCGTTTGGCAGTGCAGAAGACGAACTTCCAGAAACGAACAGAACATCCCCCAGGGTGGCAGAGGCTTTGGGTGTGTTGGGCAGTGTGCAGGATGAACTTCCGGGAGTGACCGAAAAACCCACACTGGCTCTGAAGAGGCGTCGGACAAGTTTGGCAGTTCTCGGGATGAACTTCCAGCAGCAACCAGTAAATCCCTGCAGGTGCAAAAGTTGGAAAATCCCCGTGGGCAAAAACAGCAGCATTGGCACATTTGGCAGTGCTTGGGATGAACTTTCAAGTAGCAACCGGAACATCCCTGCAGGCATGGGAGAGGCATTGGGTGCATTCGAGAGTGTGCAGGACAAACTTCTGAGATCAACCCGAACATCCCCGCGGGAGCGGCAGCAGCGTTGGGACACGTTTGGAAGTGAGCTGGACAAACTTTAGGGAGCGATGGGAACATCCTCATGGGCGTGGCAGAGGCTTTGGCATGTTGGGCAGTGCACTGGATGAACTTTTTGGAGCGACCAGAACATCTCCGCGGGCATGGCAGAGGTATCAGGCGCGTTCGGCAGTGTGCAGTACGAACTTTCGGGAGCAACCTGTCACATGTGTTTGGTAGTTCTCAAGATGAACTTCTAAGAGCAACCAGAACATCCCTGCAGGCACGGCACGGCAGAGGCATCAGGGCGTGTTCAGCAGTGTGCAGATGAACTTTCAGGAGCGACTGGAACAATCCTGCGGGTGCACCAGCGGCATCGGACATGTTGACCAGTGCACAGGATGAACTTACTGGAGCAACCAAATCATCCTCACGAGTGTGAAAGAGGCTTCAGGCGCATTCAACAGTGCACAGGATGAACTTTCAGGAGTGACTGGAAACATCCCCGCGGCCGTGGCAGAGGCACCGGGCATGTTTGGCAGTGCATGGGACGAACTTCTGGGAGAAACTTGAATATCCCCTGGGCGCATCAGCGTCATCGGACATGTACAGCGGTGCATGGCATGAACTTCCAGGAGCAACTGGAACATCACTGCAGGCTTGGCTGAGGAGTCGGTCGCATTTGGCACTGCACGGATCGAACTTCTGGGAGTGACCGGAACATCTCCACAGGGCATGGCAGAGGCTTTGGCGTGTTGGCCAGTGTGTGGAACAAACTTCTCGGAGCAACATGAACATACCTTCAGGTGCAGCAGCATTGGCGGACACATTCAGCAGTGTGTGGAACAAACTTTCAAGAGCGACAAGAACATCTCTGCTGCCCATGGGGGCATGTTCTGGTCGCTCCTGGAAATTTGTCCCACGCACTGCCGAACAAGACACGGCGTCAAACACGTTGGGCAGTGCAGGAGACAAACTTCCAGGAGCGACCAGAACATCCCCATGAGTGCGGTAGAGGCTTCGAGCGCATTAGGCAGTGCGCGGGACGAACTTCTGGGAGCGACCCGAACATCCCTGTGGGCATGGGAGAGGTGTCGGGCACGTTCAGCAGTGCATGGGACAAGCTTCTGGGAGTGACCCGAACATCCCCGCAAGCGCGGTAGCGGCGTTGGACACGCTCAGCAGTGCATGGGACGAACTTTCTGGAGCAACGGCAACATCTCCATGGGCGGGGCAATAGTGTTGGGCGCGTTTGGCAGTGC
>BNST01002644.1:0-85594 GCA_019650275.1 Xylocarpus granatum | reverse complement strand
CGCTCCTGAAAGTTCATCCTGTGCACTGCCAAATGCGCCCGAAGCTCTGCCAGGCCCGCTGGGATTTTTCGGCCGCTCCAGGAAGTTCGTCCTGCACACTGCCCAACTGTTGGGGTCCTGATTTTTTCCCCAACTTTTCTACACCTTAGGGGTCAGCATGCCTACTGAAATCCTTCCTAACTTGCTGTCCCATTTGATTCTTGAGTTCTTTTCTTATTTCATATCCCCTAAGCTGTCCTTTGGGTTAACTAATATATATAAAGATATGTTGTATAGGCAAGACAACTCTTAAACCTATCACAACTTGCCTTGGTTGAAGAAGACAACTCTTAACTTCAACCTTAGCTCTTAAGCAAGGAAGACAACTCTTAACCTTAACGTAAGCCCAAGTTATCTCAAGACAACTCTTAAAAGATAACCGAAATATAAACAAGAATGGAAGCAAGAATGCTTACATTTGATTCTTGATTAATGAATGAGAAAATAACAAAATTCGTAGCTTATGAGCTCCTCACAAATAATGGGCTGTATTTATAGTCCTAAGACAGCCTTATCCTAATTTAACTAGTACTTAGGTTCCTTATCCACTTAGGATATGTTTTCCTAAGTCAACAAGCTTTTCTAAGTCAAATAAAACATTATCAAGATAGACCTTATCAAATGTTTCCTAATTCTACTAGGATTCTTGGTCTTTCTTGAATTTCTACCTAGACTAGAATTCCTACTTTATCTTGTTTTCTACAGCAGCTGCACTTCCCTCTTGCCTAATGCTTGTAGGACTAGGACTCTGAATGCATATCCTTCTGCCCTTAGAATTCTTCTTGTCGCGACTATCCTATTGCTACTGGAACTCATCATGAGTGTCCTACATTAATTAGCATTAAGTCAAATACTGGTTGGGCTTTACTGCTGGGCTGCATACTTTCTGTTGCTACTCTTGTTATGCACATTTTCTGGCCCATGCTCTCCTTTGTCGCCCCATTTTCTGCCCATTGCCTTTCCTTCATACTTAGGTTCTCAACACATTATCGCATAGCAAGGTGCCAAGAGAAGGAAAAACGAAGCTTGCATGTGTTTCAAATTTCCATGCATAATGCCTGTGATCAATTGTATGGAGCCAGTTTGGTGCAGGGATGATGAATCAATCCCAGCTATCAACTTCAACAAATCCTGCAGATAAAGATTCCATGACAGAATCCAATTAGTCAATGACAGTTAAACATCAAGCTTGTCTATCAAGTGTTCGGAACAGAAAAGCCAAAAAAACTACGATCCCAAGTTTGAACCAACCGTCCAGAGAGACAACAGATTCTGCAGTGCAAAAAATGCAAAATTTTGTCTCAATCATACCTTCTCTTTAACACCTCGCAGAAATTAAAAGAAGCTGGAAGATAATCTCTCAAAGAGTTACCATGGAAAGAAATGATTTTGGATTATGCAGTCAGCCATATCTCTCAAAAATATGCAATAATTTTGTGACAATTGAAATTTGGAGTTTAAACCATTCATCTAAAAAAATATGCAAGCAAGTGCATTAAGATACATTAAATTTTGAATCTCTTCACAATTCACATTAGTATTTATGGTTAACTTCTTGATAATAATAGGATTCCAAATGTAATTCGAAAAACTGATTTCTTTCCACCATTTTTCTTTTCTCTAAAAAATTTTGGCATGACATGGATTGTGCAGATACTAGATATATGGGTGGTGGACAAAACAAATTTTATCCAAACTAATTCAAATCTACTAATGTTGTGTGAAGAAAAAAAAATTAGTTAAGTGATTAGTAGATTTTATTTTTATAAGTGTTGTGAATAAGTTTTAGAAAGAATTTACATGTGTTGGCTTAATTTTATTGTAATATTACTGCAATAATGCAAATGTTTAAATAATAAAAATTATTTTTATTAAATATTTTTCTTTTATATGTGTAAATAATTACAAAGCATACTAATTTGAGTGAAAATTATTTTTACTTAAGTGATTGGCTTTTATAAATAATTTTATTTTTATTTTTATTTACAATCTTTATATATATATATATATATATACATAATTTGTAATTTTATTTTTTTTAAAAAAATTTAATAATTTTAATTATGTTATCAAAAGAAATGTAAAAATGTAATAAAAGAATCTTATTAAATTTTCAATGATTTTGTTCATTAATTAGGGTTAGAATTCAATAATTGTTTTCAAGTTAACTTTGAATTTGTGTATTTGCAATAAGATAGATTTGACCAAAATCAGATTTTAAAAGCATCACTTTCCCGTCTCCCCAATACTGTGGTGGAATGAGTTGATTTTGCTAAAATAATTTTATTTATTATTATTATTATTATTATTTTGTTTGTCTTACCAAACATCCAAATGACTTTCGTTTGTTTGAAATTACTTTTTAGCTGTCCCAACAGCAATTCCAAGCTCGCATAAGAAAATCGAAAATCAAATTCACACTTGGAGGGTAGTTACGTGATGTTTTATGTATTTTGCCATGCTTGTTTCTGATTTCTTTCTCGCTATGTTTTGTAGTTTTATTTATGCTTAATGCATTTACACTGAAAAATGAGACTGAAATAGAACTCCCCTCTGATAGTTTCGTCATTTTGAGTTTTTGCGGTTTTATCTTTGATTTGCCACAGCATACTTATGGGGCAGGGCAGGACAGAAGAAAATATGTGTATGTACATGATAATTGATCGAATTATGATCAACCATAACTTTTACATGCGGTTGTTTATAACAGAAGTACTTCTGCTTAATTTTGGAAGCACATGAGCTTTGGTATTCACACCTGCTTCATAAATGATACTGATTTCCCATTAAAAGTACTTGCCTCAAACCCAAACATAAATTTAAAATATCTTTATACTCGCGTCATCTCGTGGTGCTTCTGGTGAGATAACGTGTCTACCCTCTCTGTTAAGGGGGTTTTGTTAATTGATGCATCTTTGTCAATGAGAGGTTCAGAAGCCTGATTAACATGCGCAACAATCACTGGCGCAACTCGGGTTTCTCTGTAGGATGCCCAAGTGACCAAATAAAGACCCGCAATAATTAGAAATCACCCTACAACGCTATCCAAATGAGGAAAACACCAGGTAAGCTCACATTAGCTATGGTACTACAAGCTCGAGGCGACAAGACAACAAATTGAATTCCAACACATGTAACCAAAAGCAAGTGAAGGATAGATAAGAGTAGAACCTTCCCAAAAAAATTGGGGTTCCAAGGAAAATTATTGATAGAATGGTGGATGCTACGGGTTGAAGCGGATTGTAGAGTGAAACCAAAGCTGACCCCAAGATCTGATTGGACCATGTCAGCAGTCCATAATTGGTGGCAGATGCGATAGTTCCCTGGAAAAAGTATGGGGAATTTTTGTCTAAAGCATTTCTTTATTTCAAACACATAAATACATCTGGGAACTTACTGCATATATTACTGCTAATAGCTCAGACTGCATCAAACTCCATTCCGTTGACCCATTGGTTGCCAAGCATGCTGTGATTATGATAAATACAGTACCGAAAAAGTATGAACATGTTATAACAGAGGTTGGCAGGATATTTCCTTAAAACTGACGCCTGGAAATTTTACCACATGAAGTTAAACGTCAGAAGAATATACTTCATTGAGATAAAGAAGTGTGAAAGTTATGATACAGTAGCTCGAGCAGAAACTATTTGCAAATACACCACAAGACTAGAAAATTTGGTGATAATTCAATTACAAAAGCTGTAAAGCATAAAAGACATGGAATTAAGAGGACCAAAATCATACATTATCATGATGTAAACTTCTGTATGTTGATTCAGTAAAACAAGGTTAAAGCTGTATGCCATTCAACAGCCTACCGTGTAGTAAAGAATACAGAAAGTACAAAAATTGTCAACAAGTCTTTACAATCACTAATGCAGGAACTACTTTCAGAAACTAAAGAAGCAACTGCTGGTATGCAGAACAAGGACATACAAAACCATTAGCTTTCTAAAATCAATGCATTTGCTTCAAAATAGTTCAGTTGTTCTGAAAATTGATAAGCAAAAAAGAAGGAATTGAGAATAAGCATTGCAACAAAAGGCAATAGACAAACACCCAAGTAATAACATTTCAAATACCAAGAAGTTGCTAAACAAATCATGTTCAAATTCTATATAGCAAACCAAAGCTGACATAGAAAGAAAGAGATATCACAGTAAACTGGTGAATCAATTAAGGTTCTCCTTTTTCATTTTATGGCACGCCATATGATCCTAGAATTTTATCCCAAAAAACTACATAGAGCCACCATTCAACCTATCATCAATTTCTTTGACTGGTATATGAAAATTATACCTCTTTTTATGATCAATTTACCATGACATTCCCAATCCATTGATAAGCCATGCATAGAATATTATATACCTCCCAATATAGTAGGTCAATATAAAATGGAAAGTCCCATGTTCTTATGTAGATGGTCTATGAAATTGAAGCAAATACATAATAGTGAATAAGATAATGACACATTTTAGCACACACAAAAATGCACAAAATGCATTATCTGGGCATAAAAAAACATTCAAAAATGCACAAAGTGTATTATCTGGGCTTAAAAAACATTCTCATCTCATGTCTGTATTTGCACTTCCGAAATGCAATTTCAGTTCTCATCCAAAGCTTAACTATATAATCCAGTACCTGAATGGTTAGAAAAGCGGCCATGCACATACAATTCCTTACTAAGCACAAAACTCCAAGATGCCAATGATCAATTGCAAACTCCAGACAACTAGACATGAGCCATCCAGCAGGCTCTGGTTGACTCCTTGCACTTATTTCACTTTGTTCTGCCAAGTCTTGTTTACTGTAACCAAACAAAGCCAGGCCATGGAATAGAACCATTAATATAGCACCAGAAACACAGATGACGGTACCTCCAACCTTTGCCTGACCTTTGGCTGTGAGCAAATTCAGTCTTTCTGTACTGCATGAACAAATTTGTATATGGTATTGAACAAGCAACATCCTTCGTGATACATTCATGCATATATACAGATATATAATGGAGAACATGGATTAAATTAGGGACAGGTAGAAATTTTTTACTCACCCCATCATTACGGCCAAGAGAAAAGTGAATACTGGAAGAGAGGGTTGTCTGGTAGAAGCATAAGTAGGATTTGTGTAGTTAAGACCAATAAGAAACAAAAGCTGGTTCCCATATATCCTAATCAAATGCAACAAATTACTAAGAAAACCAGATATCTTTTCAACAGAATGGAAGCTATAAGCAACCAATAATAGTGTATTTCCACATGATGTTAAGCTACAAGCTATCCAATAATAGTGTGTGTTTACAGGAGAAATACTTACCCAGTTAATCAGAGAAAGAGGAACGACACAAGTGGGCATCCTGTTATAGGTGGACGGGTTCTTCTACAAAGAAGAAGCAAGAAATATTTCAAGAGATCAACTTTATCTGTCATATGCTACCCATAAGCAGTCAGAAATCAGTTTAGACAATAATTAAGTAGCAGGATCCATTTTTACAGCAAAAATCTACGAAAGATATAAACTAAGGCATACAGAAAGATACTGAAGGATAGAAGTTTGAACAATAAATTAGATGTTGACCCTATCTACATACATTATAGATGTTAAGAGGTTTTGAGTTTATTACCCCCAACAAGAGGAAAGTAAATTGACCCTGCAGCTGTGTAAGTAATTTGATTATAAGTGCAGATAAACGATGGAGCTCAATGACACACTGAAAACAGAGGGAAAAAAACTCATTGAACAACAGCCTGCACTTAAATGTATGAGGTTGGTAATGAATGTCAAATGCAGCTTTGCCCCAATAATTAAATATGGATTGTATTTGAATGAGCATATCTTCTCTTTACTTGCCCTGTAATAAAATGAAAACGGAATGTCAATAGATCAAATTTCATTCATACTAAAATACACATGCAACTAGAAAGATAGACTTTGAGGCAGATCCCATACCCAAGTATAGCTAGAAATACTCTAAATCCAACAGCGCAACCCAATTGTAGAAAATTTCTTATTCGAAAGAGTCCATCTCAAATCATAGTATAAAAAATAGCTAAACAGTAACACTCAAGTTGCAATTTTTTATTGCTGATACCCGAGTTTCATTAATTGGGTCAAAACCGCAGCCAAGAAATGGCTAAGTGGTCAAAACTCGGAAAAAACAATTGATAGTTTGAGACTATATAGTTACAAGAATACAGAGTATAAAGCTTTTGCAAATTAAGATGGCAGAGAAACCAAAATACCTTTCACGAACGTAGGCGATGGGAGCAAGAATGGAGACAGCAAGAAGATCACGGAAAACACAGAAGACAAGCTGGCTGATTCCAACATCGAGAGCCACTTTCGTAATTACATAATATCCTCCAGAAAGCAACTGCACCAAAACGAACGCCCCATGTGCTTTCCATGGCTCTCTCTCCATCGTTGTTGCTGCTGCTCTTGCTTCTGCCAGTAAAGACTCGAAAGAGAGAATTTTTGTTAGTTCATTTGATTGGCTGGTGTTTCAGAGATAGTGTGTCGTCAGTGCGTGTTTTATTTTCAAGCTAACAAAGTTAAAGGGGATCTACTGTTATCTTGCTGGTCTTGGGGTTTCAATTGCGCCTTTCAAAGTCTGATGTCGACACTTTCGTTGTGACCTTTTATTTTTCCCACGTAAATGGATTCCTCCAATCCAATAACGCCACAAATTGTTTGCTGATAAAGCTTCTGTTGTAATTGCAATGGACTAATTAACCAAAGCAAAACGAGTAAAAAAGTGCTTTCAGATCATTAGCTTTTAGTTTTACTTGGATAATCAGAGCAGCTTTGTTTTCTGAAGAGTGGTAATCATATTCCACCCGTTGAAGGCATTTTTTTTTAACGCAACAAGGCGTTCACATTTGAAATTTGTTCAACGGGCTGGATGATGGTTAAGTGATTAGTATTATGTCACTCAAGTTTCCTCAATTTTCTGGGACAAGAATTGTAAATTTGTTTGTTTTTTCCACCGAGAATTGACTCTAGCCGCCATTTTCAATAGAAGATTGGCCGCCCGCGGACCCCAAGAATGGAGAGAGAGGGTAGTTAAAACTTTGTTTTTTCCTTGGTTGGTTGGGTCGAGTTTCACGCTGGCATGGAGTAGTCTTGTAGATGAGACATCAACGCTCCGTTGTGTGGACGCGAGTTTTTGTAATATTAAAAAGGAATAAATTTTAGGTGAAACAGTATTATTATATTAATAATATTAATATAATAAAATGATTTAATTAATAAAATTAAAAAAATATTTTTATTAATAATAAATAAAAGATTAATATTTAATTAATATGTTGAAAAAATTTTACAAATATTTTATTAATTTTTATATATCATTAACAAATATATTTTTCTCATTTCATGCTTTATTAGTTAGACAAAAAAAATATGAACACTTTGTTAATTTTTTTGTATTTATCACTAATAAATTTTTTTTTATTTTATATTTTATTACTTAATTAGTATTCATCGACAATATTAACACATTTTATTAGTTCGGTGTGTTGGACAGTGCACAAAATAAACTTCTGGTCATAATCGAAACATTCTCACGAGCATAGTTAAGGCTTCAGACGCATTAAGCAATGCGTAGGAAGATCGATAGAGGCGTCAGATGCGTTTGGCAGTGCATGAGACAAACTTCTGGGAATTGACTGAAACATCCCAGCAGGCATAGTAGAGGTACCAGTTGTTGGACAATGCACGAGATGAACGTTCGGGAGTGACCGAAACATACCCACCGTTGCGGCAAAGACATTGAGCTTGTTCCGCAGTGTACAGGACGAACTTCCACGAGTTACTAGAATATCTTTGCAGACGCGACAGAGGCATCAGGCACACTCACCAATGCATGGGACGAAGTTCGGCGAGCAATTGGAACATCCCCGTGCATGCAACAACATGTTGAGAACCTAAGTATGCAGGAAAGGCAATGGGTAGAAAATGGGGCAGCAAAGGAGAGCATGGGCCAGAAAATGTGACAACAAGCCTAGCAACAGCAAGTGTGTAGCCCGGCAGTGAGGCCTAGGCGCTCCTAATCAATAAAGGACATTCATGCCAACAAGAGTTCCAGCAAAAGAAGGATATTTGCATCAAGAAGAACTCCAGCAGTAGTAAGACATTTATGCAAAGCAGAGTTCTAACAGTAGCAGGACATCCATACCAAGCAGAGCTTCAGCAGCAACAGGACATCCATGCCAAGAAGAGTTCTATCAGCAGTAGGACACTCATGATGAGTTCCAATAGCAATAGGATAGTCACGACAAGAAGAATTCTAAGGGCAGAAGGATATGCATTGAGAGTCCTAGTCCTAGAAGGATAAGCAAGAGGAAGTCCAACTGCTGTAGAAAACAAGATAAAGTAGGAATTCTAGTCTAGTAAGAATTCAAGAAAGACCAAGAATCCTAGTAGGATTAGGACACAAAGGATAAGGTCTATCTTGATAATGTTTTATTTGACTTAGAAAAGCTTGTTGACTTAGGAAAACATATCCTAAGTGGATAAGGAACCTAAGTACTAGTTAAATTAGGATAAGGCTGTCTTAGGACTATAAATACAACCCATTATTTGTGAGGAGGTATAAGCTATGAATTTTGTTATTTTCTCATTCATTAATCAAGAATCAAAGGTAAGCATTCTTGCTTCCATTCTTGTTTATATTTTCGATTATCTTTTAAGAGTTGTCTTGAGATAACTTGGGCTTAAGTTAAGGTTAAGAGTTGTCTTCTTGCTTAAGAGCTAAGGTTGAAGTTAAGAGTTGTCTTCTTCAACCAAGGCAAGTTGTGATAGGTTTAAGAGTTGTCTTGCCTATCCAACATATCTTTATATATATTAGTTAACCCAAAGGACAGCTTTAGGAGATATAAAATAAGAAAAGAACTCAAGAATCAAACGGGACAGCAAGTTAGAAAGGATTTCTTCAACCAAGGCAAGTTGTGATAGGTTTAAGAGTTGTCTTGCCTATTCAACATATCTTTATATATATTAGTTAACCCAAAGGACAGCTTAGGGGATATAAAATAAGAAAAGAAATCAAGAATCAGACAGGACAGCAAGTTAGGAAGGATTTCAATAGGTGTGCTAACCCTTAAGGTGTAGAAAAGTTAGGGAAAAATCGGGACCCCAATAAATTGGTGCTTTCATTGAGAGATCAACACAACCACCAGTTGAAAAGAAGCACAATTACCCTTACAAATTAGTGCTCTAGTTGAGACAGCAGCACAAACACCAGTCAATTGCAAGGCATCAAGGTTACCAGTCATCGGCAGCATTCACCCTCACTACAACAGCAAACTAAGGAAGACTTTTGAAGAATTCTGACCTTAGAGAGGAACCGACGCTTACTCAATGACTAGGTAAGTGATATCAAACATCAATTATCTTTTATCATCCATTCTCTTGAGCAATTGAAGAGAGACACACCACGAGTGGCTGGAAAACAAGTCAAAACTGAGAAAGCCAGGAGCAGTATACTACCACTAGCAACCTAGAAGGCTGCATTCGGAGGAAGATTTTCACCATAAACAGCTTCCCTCTCAAGAAAGGGGGAGAGTGCACATGAGTCTAGGGTGCAGAAGGGAGATGCCACCGAATTTGCACCAGCCCCATGACCCCTATGATGATTATAGCGACAATGAGGAGGTGCTGGATAGAAGGCCTGCATCATGGCAACCAAGAAGGGTACGAAATCACCCTGAGGCAGAACCATGGCGCACCACAAGGAGGGAAGATTGGCACTACGACAGCCCAAGCCATTACACACAGCCTAAGGTAAAAATTGAGTTCCCTACCTTTGAGAAAGGGAGATCCAACCGAATGGATCTCCAAGGCTGAATTTTACTTTGAAAAACAAGGTATTGAAAGAGGTGAAAGGGTTGATTTTGCATCCTATCACCTATGTGGGAGAGCCAACCAATGGTGGCGTTGGCTTAAGGCCACCTATGGCCGAGAAGGGAGAAGGATAGGCTGGACAAGGTTCACACAAGAGTTAGTGAACAGATTTGGCCCATCTAGCATGACAAACTATGAGGGACAGCTTGCCAAGATAAGGCAAGAAGGGATCTCTAGAAAGTTACCTTGAAGAATTCGAAAGGTTAGCCGAATTGGTAGGACATTGGCCAGATAGTGCACTAATTGGCACTTTTCTAGATGGCCTTGTACCTTGGCTAAGCCAAGAAGTGAAGATGAGGGATCCAAACTCTCTCACTTAGTGCATTCGATTGGCAAGACTCATCAACGATGGGAGAAGCATCACCCGCAGCACAACCAAGGTCATCAAACCCTCAGACAAACTAGGTAAAGCACCCTCATCAAGTAAGACAGTGCCCCAAAAACAAAGGACCCTCTCAAACTATCCACCGAAGAAATCAACAGGAGGATTGAAAGAGGCCTATGTTTTAGGTGCAACGATAAGTGGCAAGTTGGCCACAAGTGCAAGAAAGGACTGTTTAACATCATTGAAGTAGTAAGTGATGAAGAACACAAGGAAAAAAATGAGGAAGAACAAGAAGCCGCATGGACAGCAAGGAGGAAGTAGAGTCAAAGCACTCCTCAGATCATGCGAAAGAAGGCGAAATCAATTTGCATGCAGTAGGGGCAACCACCAAGCCTACTGCCATGAGGTTATTCACAACCATTAACGGAAAAAACTTTTTAGTGTTGGTTGACAAATAACAGAGCTACTCATAACTTTATCAACTCGAAAATTGGTCAAAACACTTCAGCTACGTCCGAAAAAGATTGCACCCTTTGAGGTAAGAGTGGCAAGTGGACAGAAGCTCAAGTGCGCATAATTAATCCAGCCAGTAGCTATGCAGATTCAAGGAGTCAAAATAGAGGCAGAACTGCATGTGTTAGCCTTGGCAGGTCTTGATGTGGTTTTAGGCAATGCTTGGCTTAAAACCATAGGCAAGATAATGTTCGACTATGAATCCATGGCCATGCACTTCCAATGGAAGGGAAGGGACTGCACATGGGAGGCATCCACCACCAATGCAGTGCATCATTGTGAGGTAAGTACCCTTGAACGACTATACAAAAAAAGGGCACAATGTTTTGCGATTCTATTGGCCACAAAAGAGGAAAACACAGCCGAACATCCTACACACAAAGACATACCAAGAGGAGTAAGGGATCTTTTGGAGCAATTCGAAGATGTCTTAGGAGAGCCACAAGGACTACCACCCTCAAGACATTACGACCATGCCATCCCATTAATCGACGAAACCAAGGCGATTAATGTAGCACCTTACCGGTATGCACACTTCCAAAAGAATGAGATCAAAAGACAAGTGGAAGAGATGCTACAACAAGGTATTATCCGACCTAGCACCTCACCCTTTTCTTCTCCCATTCTACTTGTTAGAAAGAAAGACAGAACTTGGAGGTTTTGCATCGATTATCAGGCACTCAACCAAGCAACTGTCAAGGATCATTTTTCGATCCCAACAATTGATGATATGCTAGATGAGTTACATGGAGCAAAGCTGTTCACCAAGCTGGATCTCAAGGCAGGATATCATCAAGTACGCATGAAAGAAGAGGACGTGCAGAAGACAGCATTTCGGACTCATAGTGGACACTACGAGTACCTAGTCATGCCCTTCGGATTATGCAATGCACCCTCCACCTTTCAAGCAGCCATGAACGACATCTTCAAACCTTATTTGCGCAGGTTTGTATTAGTCTTCTTTGATGACATTTTGGTCTATTCCAGGAACCACAATGATCACATAGAACACTTAGCAAAAGTGCTAGAAGTGTTAAGAAGAAATCGTTTGTCATCAAGCCATCCAAGTGCACATTCATGCAAGAGGAGCTTGAATACCTCGGTCACATCATATCCAAAGAAGGAGTGAAGGTAGACCAACGTAAAATAGGAGCCATGCAAACATGGCCAACTCCAAAGAATGTCACAGAACTTAGAGGATTTCTAGGTTTGACAGGCTACTATCATCGATTTGTTCGCAAATATGCTGCCATAGCAAAACCACTAACGGATTTGCTAAAGAAGGACGGATTCCTATGGACAGAGAAGAGTGAAGACGCATTTAAGTTGTTAAAGCAAGCTATGTGTGAGACCCCAGTGTTAGCACTGCTCGACTTCAACCAAACCTTCGAGCTTCACACTGACGCATGTCAAGATGGCATAGGTGCTATCCTCAGTCAAGCCGGAAGACCTATTGCATACATGAGCAGAGTCTTAGGGCCCTATGAAGAAGGAATGGTCAGTATACACTAAGGAGATGTTGGCCATCATCCATGCAGTCAAGGTATGGCGACCTTACCTTCTTGGGAGAAAGTTCTTGATCATTACAGATCAACAACCCTTGAGAAGCCTCATGGAGCAGAAAATTACCACACCAGAGCAGCAAAAGTTCCTTGTCAAGTTGCTAGGATACGAGTATGAAATAATCTACAAACTGGCAAGGAAAACAAGGTGGCAGACACATTGTCCAGAAGCAATGGAGGTCAAGCATTGTGGACAGCATGTGAGCCTAATGACGCATGCCTCACTGCCATTAGCGGAGCGGAGTGGAATGTATGGACAAAAATCAAGGAGGCAATAGAGATTGATCCTCAAAGCCAAGAGCTCACTAAGAAGATCAAGAATTTCAACCCTAAGGTTAGTAAATTCACCATTAAGAATGGATATATTTGGCACAACCAGCAGGTATATGTACCAAACATACTAGGACTAAGGGGGAAGATCTAAATCACTTCCACAACTCATGGGAAGGAGGACATTCAAGATGGTTTCATACTTACATGTAGATCAAGCTATTTTTTTGGTGGGAAGGACTTAAGGTTGAAATCAAGAAGCTAGTCCAAGAATGTGATGATTGTTAGTGGACCTAACCAAAAAGTGGCAAGACCAAAGGGTTGTTACAGCCTTTGCTAGTACCAGGGGACAGGTTTGGAAAGACTTAACAATAGACTTCATCACGAGAATGCCCAATAGCAAGGGTTATACAGTAATACTAACTGTGGTTGATAGACTCAGTAAGAGTGCGACAAGAAGAATTCTAAGGGCAGAAGGATAATTATTGACAGTCCTTGTCCTAGAAGGATAAGCCAAGAGGAAGTCCAACTGCTGTAGAAAACAAGAATTCAAAAAAGACCAAGAATCCTAGTAGGATTAGGACACAAAGGATAAGGTCTATCTTGATAATGTTTTATTTGACTTAAAGAAACTTGTTGACTTAGAAAAACATATCCTAAGTGGATAAGGAACCTAAGTACTAGTTAAATTAGGATAAAGTTGTCTTAGGACTATAAATACAGCCCATTATTTATGAGGAGGATATAAGCCATGAATTTTGTTATTTTCTCATTCATTAATCAAGATTCAAAGGTAAGCATTCTTGTTTATATTTTGGTTATTTTTTAAGAGTTATCTTGAGATAACTTCTGTTTAAGACAAGGTAAAGAGTTGTATTCCTTGCTTAAGAGCTTAGGTTGAAGTCAAAAGTTTTCTTCTTCAACCAAGGCAAGTTGGATAGGTTTTAAAAGTTGTCTTGCCTATTCAACATATCTTTTACAAATTAGTTAATCCCAAAGGACAGCTTAAGGGACTTAAATTTAAGAAAAGAACTCAAGGATCAAAATGGGATCGTAAGTTAGGAGAGGTTTTAGTAATCGTGCTAACCCCTAAGGTGTAGAAAAGTTAGGGAAAAAATTGGGACCCCAATAATTCGTCAGTGCATGGGACAAATTTTTGGGAGTGACCGGAACATCCCCATAGGTGCGACATAGGCTTTGGATGCGTTGGGCAATGCACAAGACAAACTTACGAGAGGGACTAAAACATCCATGTAGAGGCATCAGTGCATTTGTGTTTGGGTTCTAATTTCTTGTCCTAACTTTTCTACACCTTAGAGGTTAGCACAACTTATAAACCTCTCCTAATTTGCTATCTCGTGTGATTCTTGAGTTTTTTTTCTTTGATTCACATCCCCTAAGATGTCCTTCAGGATAGATTAATGTATAAAGAATATGTTGGATAGGTTAGACAACTTTAACCCTATCTAAACTTGCCTTGATTGAAGAAGACAACTCTTGATTTTAGCCTAAACTCCTAAGCAAGGAAGACAACTTTTCACCTTGACTTAAGCACAAGTTATCTCAAGACAACTCTTAAAAGATAACAGAAATATAAACAAGAATGTCAAAGTTTGATTCTTGATTAATGAATAAAAACTTACAAATTCGGAGCATATCTTCGTGCTAACAAATAATGGGACTGTATTTATAGTATTGGACAGCCTTTTCCTAATCTAACTAGTACTTAAGTTCCTTATCCACTTAGGACAAATTTTTCTAAATTAACAAGGTTTCCTAAGACAACAAAAATGTTATCAAGATTAACCTTATTCAAAGGAATCCTAATCCTATTAGGATCCTTGGTCTTTCTTGATATTAGAACTTTACCTACATTGGAATTCCTATTCTATCTTGTTTCCTACAGTTATTGCACTTTCTCTTTGCTTCTTCTAGGACTAAAACTCTCAATGTGTATTCTTCTGCCCATAGAACTTTCCTTGCCCATGAATATCCTATTGTTACTAGAACTCATCATGCACATTCTGCTGCTGCTGGAGCTCTTTTCCATTAGACGTCCTTCCTTAGTTAAACTTCGTCCATGTGTGTCCTACTCTAACTGGAGTCCTCCTCAGCTTAGATGTCCATGTTCAATTCGGACAAGGTCAAATTGTGGCCAAGCTTTACTACTAGGCTGCATGCATGCTGTGTCCAAGTTTATTGCGCACACATTCCGGCCCATAGTTGCCTCTCTTGCTACTTGGCACTTTCTTGCATCCTTCTATCCCACTCACTCTCCTTTTGTCTCTTAAGGTCCACAATAGTTCAACAATGTGCAAGATGAGCTTCAGGGAGCGACTAGGACATTTCCGCGAGTGCGCCAGTAGCGTTGGACACGTTCGGCAATGTGCAGGATGAATTACTAAGAGCGACTGAAATGTCACTGGTGGTACAACAAATACTTCTTGCGTATGCGTAAGACAAACTTCTAAGAGCAACCAAAACATTGCCGCAGGCATGGCAGAGTTGTCCAGTGTGTTTGTTGGTGCACAGGACAAACTTCTAAGAGTGACCGGAACATCCCAACAGGCACAACAGATGCATCAGATGGGTTCAGTAGTGCATAGGATGAACTTTCTAAAGCGATCGGAACATCCCCTTGGGCATGGCAGAGGCGTTAGATGTATTCAAAAGCGACCAAAACATCTCTACGAGCACAGAGGCGACATCAGAAGAGTTCGATAGTGCACGGGACGAACTTTCGCAACCATCCGAAACATCCTTATGGGCATGGTTGCAGCATCAAATGCATTCATGTTAAGGACCTTAGGAGGCAAAGAGAGCATTAACGATTGCGAGAGAGGTGCCAAACAGCAAGAGAGGTAGCAATAGGCCAGAATGTGCGCGCGACAAGCTTGCACGTGGCATGCAGTGAAGCACAGTCAAGTTTTCACTTTGTCCTAATTGACCACGAATATCCAAGCCAAAAAGGACTTTAGCATTGGCAAGATACACACGATGCAATCCAAGCATAAAAAGGACATGAACAACATGAAGAACCTTAGCAGCAGCATGACGTCATGAAGTGTTTAGCTTCAACAAGATGTTTGCATCAAGAAGAAGTCTTGGAACAGAAGGACACACCATATGGAAGTCCTAATCCTAGAAGGAAATAGCAAGATAAAGGTCAGTAGCTATAATACTATAAATACAGCTTATTATATGTGAATTTTCATTCATTAATCAAGAATCAAGGTTAGTATTCTTGCTTCTATTTTTGTTATATTTTGAATATCTAAGAAAAGAATTCAAGAATCAAATGAGACAGCAAGTGAGGAGAGGTTTTAAAAGTTGTGCTAACCTCTAAGGTGTAGAAAAGTTGGGATAAAAAATCAAGACCCCAACAAATTGGTGTTCTCGTTGGGAGATCAACACAAACACCATTCAATTAAAAGGCATCACAATTACCATGTCATCAAGACAACATTCACCCGCACCACAAGAACAGACTAGGGAAGACTTCTCAGTCACCAACAGTGGAAGAATCCTTGCCTTGGAGAGGAACGAGCATGCGATCAATGACCAGTTAGGTGATATCAAACACCAACTATCATCTATCATTCATTCTCTTGAACAATTAAAAAGAGATACACCCGAGTGGCCAGAAAACAAGTCCAAACCAAGCAGGGCAGAAACAGCCACCTACCACAAACGTCTAAGAGGCTTCAATCAGAAATCACACGGCACCAAGTGCATGAGGACGAATCTGACTAGGAGCAGCTTCCCTCTCAAGAAAAGAGGAAAAGGCGCATGAGTTTGGGAAGCAAGAGAGAGACTTCAGCAAACGAACACCTGCCCCATGATCGCTACAATGATTATAGCGATGATAAGAAAGTACTGGAAAGAAGGCCCACATCATGGCAACCAAAGAAATGGGTGCAAAATCACCATAAGGCAGAACCATGGTGCACCACAAGGAGGGAGGAATGGCATTATGATAGCCCTAGCCACTACACTAGGCCAAAGGTAAAATCGAATTCCCCACCTTTGAGAAGGGAGATCCAACCGAATGGATCTCCAAGGTGAATTTTACTTTGAGAAACAAGGTGTTGAGAAAGGTGAAAGGGTTGATTTTGCATCCTATCACCTATGTGGGAGAGCCAACCAATGTTGGCGTTGGCTTAAAGCTACCTATGGCCAAAAGGTAGAAGGATAGATTGGACAAGGTTCATGCAAGAGTTAATGAACATATTTGGCCCGTCATGATAAATTACGAAGGATAGCTTGCCAAGATTAGGCAAGAAGGATCTCTAAAATGCTACCTTAAGGAATTCGAGAGGGTTGGTCAAATTGGTAGAATATTGGCCAGACAGTGCACTAATTGGCACTTTTCTAGACGACCTTGTACCTTGGCTAAGCCGACAAGTAAAGATAAGGGATTTAAACTCTCTTACTCATTGCATTCGATTGGCAAGACTCATCAACGATAAGAGAAGCATCACTCGTAGCACAACCAAGGTCATCAAACCCATTGGACAAACTTAGGTAAGGCATCCTCATCGAGTAAGATAGCGCACTCAAAAACAAAAGACCCTCTCAAACTATCCACAAAAGAAATCAATAGGAGAATCGAAAGAAGCTTATGTTTTAGGTGCAATGATAAGTGGCAAGTTGGCCACAAGTGCAAAAAAGGGCTGTTCAACATCATTGAAGTAATAAGTGATAAAAAAAAACACGAGGAAAGCAGTGAGGAAGAACAAGAAAGCCGTATAGACAGCAAGGAGGAAGAAAAGGCAGAACATTTTCCAGATCATGCAAAAGAAGGAGAAATCAACTTGCATGCAGTAGGGGCAACCACTAAGCCTACTGCTATGAGGTTGTTCGCAACCATTAACGGAAAGAACATTTTTGTTAATAGATAGTGGAGTTACCCATAACTTCATCAACATAAAATTGTCAAAACATTTCAGCTATGTTCAAAAAGGATTGCATCCTTTGTGGTAAGAGTGGCAAGCGCACAAGTTACCCAAGCAATGGCAATGCATATTCAAGGAGTCAAGATAAAAGCAGAACTGCTTGTGTTAGCCTTCTCAGGCCTTGATGTGGTTTTAGGCAATGCTTAGCTTAAAACCATAGGCAAGATAATGTTCGACTACGAATCCATGGCCATGCACTTCTAATGGAAGGGAAGAGACTGCACATGGGAGGCATCCACCACTAATGCAGCACATCATTGTGAGGTAAGTACCCTTGAATGACTATACAGAAAAAGGACACAATATTTTGTGATTCTCTTGGTTATAAAGGAGGAATACATAGCCGAACATCATGAAAGGTAGAATACGCACGAAAACATACCATCGGCAGTAATGAACCTACTGGAACAGTTTGAGAGATGTTTTGGGCGAGTCACAAGGGCTACCACCCTCAAGACATTATGACTATACCATCCCATTAATCAACGAGACCAAGGCGATTAAGGTAGCACTTTATCGGTATGAACACTTCCAAAAGAATGAGATCAAAAAACAAGTGGAAGAGATGCTACAACAAGGTATTATCTAACCTAGCACCTCCTCTTTTTCTTATCCCGTTCTACTTGATAGAAAGAAAGACAAAACTTAGAGATTTTGCACCTATTACTGGGCACTTAACCAAGTGACTGTCAAGGATTGTTTCTTGATCCCCACAAGCTAGATATTAACGTCGAATATCATCAAATATGCATGAAAGAAGAGGATGTGCAGAAGACAGCATTTCGGACTCATAGTGGACACTATGAGTACCTAATCATATCTTTTGGACTATGCAATGCACCCTCCACCTTTCAAGCAACCATAAATGATATCTTCAAACCCTATTTGTGTAGGTTTGTTTTAGTTTTCTTTGATGACATTTTGGTCTATTCCAAGAACCATAATGATCATCATAGAACACTTAGCAAAAGTGCTAGAGGTGTTAAGAAGAAATCACTTTGTCATCAAGCCATCCAAGTGCACGTTCATGCGAGAGGAGCTTGAATACTTCGATTATATCATATTCGAAGATGGAGTGAAGGTAGACCAATGGAAAATAGGAACCATGCAAACATGGCTAGCTTTCAAGAAAGTCACAAAACTTAGAGGATTTCTATGTTTTACTAGCTACTACTGCTGATTTGTTTGCAAATACAGCGCTATAGCAAAACCATTAACGAATTTGCTAAAGAAGGACAGATCCCTATAGACATAGAAGAATGAGGACGTATTCAAGTTGTTAAAGCAAGTTATATGTGGGACCCTAGTGTTAGCACTGCCTGACTTTAACCAAACCTTCGAGCTTCACACCGACGCATGTCAAGATGGAATAGGTTTTGTCCTGAGTCAAGCTGCAAGACCTATTGCATACATGAGTAGAGTCTTAGAGCCCATGAAAAAGGAAATGGTAGTATACACCAAAGAGATGTTGGGCCATCATCCATACAGTCAAGGTATGGCGACCTTACCTTCTTGGAATGAAATTTCTGATCATTACGAATCAACAACCCTTGAGAAGTCTCATGGAGTGAAAAATTACCACACTGAAGCAACAAAAGTTCCTTATCAAGGTTTTAAGATACAAGTATGAAATAATCTACAAACCCGAGCAGGGAAAATATGGTGACAGACGCATTGTCTAGAAACAATGGAGGTCAAACATTATGGACAGCATGTGAGCCTAATGACGCATGCCTCACTATCATTAGCAGAAATGAAGTGGAAATGTATGGACATAAATTAAAGAGGTAATAGAGATTGATCCCTCAAAGCCAAGAGCTCATTGAGAAGATCAAGAATTTCGACCTAAGGTTAGTAAATTCATCATTAAGAATGGGTATATTTGGCACAACCAATAGGTGCATGTACAATACATACCGAGATTAAGAGGGAAGATCTTAAATCACTTCCATAACTCACAAGAAGAAGGACATTCAGGATGGTTCCGTACTTATATGCAGATCAAGTTACAATCTTTTTTGGTGGGAAGGACTTAAGACTAAAATCAAAAAGCTAATCCAAGAATGTAATGCTTGTCAGTACACCAAACTCGAAGGTGGCAAGACCAAGGGATTGTTACAACCTTTGCCAGTACCGGGACAAGTTTAGGAAGACTTAACAATGGACTTCATCACGGGAATGCCCAACAGCAAGGGTTATATGGATGATATTAACCATAGTGGACAGACTCAACAAGAGTGCACACTTTGTGCAACTCAAGCAACCATACATGGTAAAAAAAAATAGCATAAGAGTTCATTAAAAATGTGGTAAGACTTCATGGCATACCACGAACAATGCTGTTCAATAAAGATACCATTTTCATGAGCAAATTCTGGAATGAGCTTTTTACATAGCTCAGCAGTAACTTGGTCGCCTCATCCACCTTTCATCCACAAACAGATGGACCAAAGTGAGGTAACCAATTGAACCTTAGAGCAGTACTTAAGATGTTTTTGCCATGATCATCAAAACAATTGGGAGGAGTACATACCATGGGCAAAACTGTGGTGTAATACTACCTATCATGCGGCAATCAAGATGACACCATACCAAGTCATATATGGAAGGTTACCCCCTGGAATGTCAAGTTATACCATGGGGAACAGCAGCATACATGAAGTGGATGTTGCACTTCAATCAAGAGATGAGGTCTTGAAGAAACTCAAGCATAAGCTTGAGCAAGCAAGGGACTAAATGAAGAAATAAGCAAACAAAGGAAGAAGGAAGTGGAATTTAAGATAGGTGATTATGTCTATCTTAAAATGCATCCTAGGAGGAAAATAAAGGCTGGAAAGCCAGCTACAGCAAAGTTGGCTAGAAAGTATTTTGGACCATATGAGGTAGTTAAGTGTATTAGAACAATAGCTTATCGCCTACGACTATCGTTAAACTCCAAATTGCATCCGATGTTTCACATTTCGTTGTTAAGGAAAAAAATAGGAGATGTGAGACAAGTGAATGAAGGACTGCCTAACATTTTCAGGGAGGATCACTTTAGGCAACAGCCAAAGGAAGCATTAGGATTTCGCATAGTAAGCTATGGGTGCAATAGAAGGCCAGTATGGAGAGTACTCATATGGTGGAGTCATTCGCCCAAGGATGAAGTAACATGGGAAGACTATGATGATATCCAGCAATGTTTCCCTAATTTCCACCATGAGGACAAGGTGAGTCTCTAAGAAAGAGGGATTGTTGAGGACCTTATGAGACAAAGGGAGAGTGAGTGAATGCAAGAGAGGTGCCAAACAACAAAAGAGTCAGCAACAAACCAAAATGTGCACGCAATAAATTTGCACATGACATGTAGTGAAGCACGGCCAAGTTCTGACTTTGTCTTAATTAACCACGAACATCCAAGCCAAAAAGGACTTCAGCATTGGCAAGATACGCATGATGCAATCCAAGCAAAAAAAGGATATGAACGGCATGAAGAACTTCAGCAACAGCAAGACGTCATGAAGTGTTTAGCTTCAACAAGATGTTCACATCAAGAAGAAGTCTTAGAACGGAAGGACACGCCATATGGAGGTCCTAATCCTAGAAGGAAATAGCAAAATAAAGGTCAGTAGCTATAATACTATAAATACAACCTATTATTTATGAGCAAAAACATATGCTCCAAATTTTGTATATTTTCATTTATTAATCAAGAATCAAGGTTAACATTCTCACTTCTATTCTTGTTTATATTTCGGTCATCTTTTAAGAGTTGTATTGAAATAACTTAGGCTTAAGACAAGGTTAAGAGTTGTCTTTCTTGCTTAATAGTTTAGGTTGAAGTTAAGAGTTGTCTTCTTCAACCAAGGCAAGTTGTGATAGGTTTAAAAGTTGTCTTGCCCATCCAAAATATCCTTTATATATTAGTTAATCTCAAAGGATAAATTAAAGGACGTAAATCTAAGAAAAGAACTCAAGAATCAAACGGGATAGCAAGTTAAGAGAAGTTTTAGAAGTCGTCTTGACCCCTAGAGTGTAGAAAAGTTGGGATAAGAAAACAGAACCTCGACAATTCAGCAGTGTGCAGGACGAACTTCAAAGAGTGACTAGAACATCTCCAAGGGTGTGGCAGAAGTGTCAGGCGCATTTAATAGTATGCGGAATGAACTTTTAGGAGCAACCTAAACATTCCAACGAGTGAGGTAGTGGCACCTGACAAGTTTGGTAGTGCACGGGATGAACTAGCATGAGCGACCTAAACATGCTTGGAAGCGCAGCAGAGGCATCAGGCTCATTCGACAGTGCATAAGACGAACTTCCTTGAGCACTTGAAGCATCTTCGCGGGCAAAGCAGAGGTGTCGGGCATATTCAATAATGTGCAATGCAGTACACAAGTGATCCAGGCTGTAGCAATGCAAATTCAAAGAGACAAAATAGAGGCGGAACTGCATGTGTTAGCCCTGGTAGGTCTTGATGTGGTTTTAAGCAATGCTTGGCTTAAAACCATAGGCAAGATAATGTTCAACTACGAATCCATGGCCATGCACTTCCAATGGAAGGGAAGGGACTGCATGTGGGAGGCATCCACCACCAATGCAGCGTATCATTGTGAGCTAAGTACCCTTGAGCTACTATACAAAAAAAGGGCACAATGTTTTGCGATTCTCTTAGCCACAAAGGAGGAAAACACAGCTGAACATCATACAACACGAAGACATACCATTGATAGTAAGGAACCTACTAAAGTATTCAGAGATGTCTTAGGAGAGCCACAAGGACTACCACCCTCAAGACATTACGACTATGTCATTCAATTAATCGATGAGACCAAGGCGATTAATATAGCACCTTACTGGTATGCATACTTCCAAAAGAACGAGATCAAAAAAACAAGTAGAAGAGATGCTACAACAAGGTATTATTTGACCTAATACCTCCCCTTTTTCTTCTCCCATTCTAGTTGTTAGAAAGAAAGACAAAACTTGGAGGTTTTGCACCTATTATCGAGCACTCAACCAAGCAACTGTCAAGATCATTTTTCGATCCCAACAATTGATGATATGCTGGACTAGTTACATGGAGCAAAACTGTTCACTAAGTTGGATCTCAAGGCCAAATATCATCAAATGCATATGAAAGAAGATGATGTGCAGAAGACAACATTTTGGACTCATAGTGGACACTACGAGTACCTAGTCATGCCCTTCGGACTATACAACACACCCTCCACCTTTCAAGCAACCATGAACGACATCTTCAAACCTTATTTGCGCAAGTTTGTCTTAGTTTTCTTTGATGACATTTTGGTCTATTCTAGGAACCATGATGATCACATAGAAACACTTAGCAAAAGTGCTAAAGGTGTTAAGAAGAAATTGTTTCGTCATCAAGCCATCCAAGTGCACATTCATGCAAGAGAAGCTTGAATACCTCAGTCACATCATATCCGAAGAAGGAGTGAAGGTAGACCAATGAAAAATAAGAGCCATGCAAACATGGCCAATTCCTAAGAATGTCACAGAACTTAGAGGATTTCTCAGTTTAACAGGCTATTACAGCCAATTTGTTTGCAAATATGGTGCCGTAGCAAAACCATTAACAGATTTGTTAAAGAATGATGGATTCCTATGGACTGAGAAGAGTGAAGACATATTCAAGTTGTTGAAGCAAGCTACGTGTGAGACCTCAATGTTAGCACTGCTCGACTTCAACCAAACCTTCGAGCTTCACACTAACGCATGTTAAGATGGCATAAGTGCCATCCTCAATCAAGCTAGAAGACCTATTGCATACATAAGCAAAGTCTTAGGGCCCATGAAGAAAGAATGGTTAGTATACACCAAGGAGATGTTGGCCATCATCCATGTAGTCAAGGTATGGCGACCTTACCTTCTTGGGAGGAAATTCCTGATCATTACAGATCAATAACCCTTGAGAAGCCTCAAAGAGCAAAAAATTACCACCCTAGAGCAGCAAAATTTCCTTGTTAAGTTACTAGGTTATAAGTATGAAATAATATACAAACCAGGCAAGGAAAACAAAGTGGCAGACGCATTGTCCAGAAGCAATGGAGGTCAAGCATTGTGGATAGCATATGAGCCTAATGATGCATGCCTCACTGCCATTAGCAGAGCAGAGTGAAATGTATGGACAAAAATCAAGGAGGCAATAGTAAATTTACCTTAAAGAATGGATATATTTGGCACAACCAGCAGGTGTATGTACCAAATATACCAAGACTAAGAGGGAAGATCTTGAATCACTTCCATAAGTCACGAGAAGGAGGACATTCAGGATGGTTCCATACTTACATGTGGATCAAGTTATTCTTTTGGTAGGAAGGACTTAAAGCTGAGATCAAAAAGCTAGTCCTAGAATGTGATGTTTGTTAGCACACCAAACCAGAAGGCGACAAGACAAAAGGGTTGTTACAGCCTTTGCCAATACCAAGACAAGTTTGGGAAGACTTGGTAATGGACTTCTTCACGAGAATGCCTAACAGCAAAGGTTACACGGTGATATTAATCGTAGTGGTCAAACTCAGCAAGAGTACACACTTTGTGCCACTCAAGCAACCCTACACGACAAAAGAAGTAGCCCAAGAATTCATCAAAAACGTGGTAAGACTTTATGGCCTACCACGGACAATGCTGTCTAATAAAGATACTATCTTCATGAGCAAATTCTAGAAGGAGCTCTTCACACAGCTCAGCAATAGCTTGGTCGCCTCATCCATTTAATCCACAAACAAATGGATAAAGTGAGGTAACCAATTGAACTCTAGAGTAATATTTAAGATGTTTTTGCCATGATCATAAAAACGATTGGGAGGAGTACATACCATGGGCAAAACTATGGTATAATACTACCTATCATGCAGTAATCAAGATGTCACCATGTCAAGCAATATGTGGAAGAATACCCCTGGGATGTTAAGTTATACCATGGGGAACAGCAGCATACATGAAATGGATGCAACAATTCAGTCAAGATATGAGGTCTTGAAGCAACTCAAGCAAGAGCTTGAAAAAGCAAGGAACCAAATGAAGAGACAAGCCAATAAAGGGAGGAAAGAAGTAGAATTTAAGGTAGGTGACTATGTCTATCTTAAGATCCATCCTAGGAGGAAAATAAAGGCTAGAAAGCCAACTACGGCAAAGTTGGCTAAGAAGTACTTTGGACCATATGAGCTAGTAGAATGAATTGGAGCAATAGCATATCACCTAAGACTACCATTAAACTCCAAATTACATCTAGTGTTTCACATTTCATTGTTAAGAAAAAAGATAGAAGATCTGCGACAAGTAAATAAGGGACTGTCCAACATTTTCAGGGAAGATCACCTGGGCAGCACCCAAAGGAAGCATTAGGATTTTGTATAGTAAGCTATGGGCGCACAGAAGGCCAGTATAGAGAGCACTTATATGATGGAGTCATTCGCCCAAGGATGAAGCAACATGGGAAGACTATGACAATATCTAACAACGTTTCCTTAATTTCCACCTTGAGGACAAGGTGAGTCTTCAAAAAATGGGGATTGTTGAGGACCTTAGAAGGCAAAGGGAGTGTGAGCGAATGTGCGCAAGGCGCCAAGCAGCAAGAAACAGGTCAGAATGTGCGCAACAAATTTGCACATAGCATGCAGTGAAGCATGGCCAGGTTCTAACTCACTCCTAACTAACTGTGGAAATCCAAGCCAAGAAGAAAACCAGCATTGGCAGGACACGCATGAGGCAATCTGTGCAAGAGAAGAAGATTGATGACATGAAGAACTCTAACAGCAATAGAACGTCTTGGTAAGTTTAACTTGGGCAAGATGTTCATGTCAAGAAGGAGTCTTGGAATGGAAGGACACATCATATGAAAATCCTAATCCTAAAAGGAAATGGCAAGAAAAAGTTCAGCACCTGTAGGAAAGGAGATAAGATAAGAACAAAAAGACAAAGTAAAAGTAAGAATTCTAATCTAAGTAGGAATTCAAGAAAGACCAAGAATCTTAGTAGGATTAGAAAACAATGGGATAAGGTCTATCTTGATAATGTTTTAATTGACTTAGAATACCTTGTTGACTTAAAAAAACATATCCTAAGTGGATAAGAAACTTAAGTATTAATTGAATTAAGATAAAGTTGTCTAATACTATAAATACAACCCATTATTTGTGAGGAGGAGAGATGCTCCGAATTTTATATATTTGCATTCATTAATCAAGAATCAAGGTTAGCATTCTTGTTTCCATTCTTGTTTATATTTTGGTTACCTTTTAAGAATTGTCTTGAGATAACTTGGGCTTAAGTCAAGGTGAAGAGTTGTGTTCCTTGCTTAAGAGCTTAGGTTGAAGTTAAGAGTTATCTTCTTCAACCAAGGCAAGTTGTGATAGGTTTAAGAGTTGTCTTGCCTATCCAACATATCCTTTTATCATAAGTTAATCCTAAAGGACAACTTAGGGGACAAAAATCAAAGAAAAGAACTAAAAGATCAAACGGGACAGCAAGTTAGGAAGATTTTTAATAGGCGTGCTAACCCTTAAGGTGTAAAAAAGTTGGGGAAAAATTCGAGACCCCAATAGTTCGGTAGTACGCGGGACGAACTTCTAGGGGCAACCAAAACATCCCCACCAACGCAGCAGTGGCGTCGGGCTTGTTCGACAATGGCGTCAAGTGTGTTCGGCAGCCCGTGGCATGAACTTTCAAGAGCGATCGGATCATCCATGTAGGCGTGTCAGTGGCATTAGACATATTTGGCAGTAAGCGAGATGAACTATCGGGATCCATCAAAGCAACCCCGCAGTTGCAGCACAAGTTACAGGTACGTTCAGCAATACGAGGGACGAACTTTCGAGAGCATCCAAAACATCCCTGTGGGTACAACAGAGGCATCTTTGGCAATGTGCAAGAAAAACTTTCAGCAGTGACCAAAACATCCCTACAGGCTCAATAAAGGTGTTAGACACGTTTGGCAATTCTCGGGAAGAACTTCTGGGAACGATCAAAACATCCCCACAGGAGCGGTAAAGGTGTTGGACGCATTCTACAGTACTCATGACGAACTTCTGGTAACAACTAAAGCATCCTTGCTAGCTTAGCAATGGTGTCAGACATGTTCGGTAGTATGCGGGATGAACTTTCGAAAGTGACCAGAACATCCCTGCAAGCGCGGCAACAACGTTCAACAGTGTACAGGGCGAACATCTTAGAGCAAGCTAAAAATCCCTGCAGGCTTGATTGGGGCGTCGGATGCGTTTGCCAATGCTCAAGATGAACTTTCGAGAGCGACCAAAACATCCCCTCGAGCTGCAAGAGGCTTTGGGCTCATTGGGCAGTGGGTGAGATGAACTTCTAGCATAGGCATCAGTTGCATTCGGTAGCGCGCACGACAAACATCAAGGAGCGACAAGAACATTCCCATGAGCGCAGCAACAGCATTGGGCGCATCCTGCAATGCATGGGACAAACTTTTAAGAGTGACCGAAACATTCTTGCAGATGCGGCAAAGGTGTTGGGCTTGTTCGACAATATGTAGGATGAACTTTCGGAAGCTACCAAAACATCCCCCCAAGTGCAACAAAGGCTTCCGGTGGTTTGGACAGTGCACAAGACGAACTTCTGACAGCGATCGGAACATCTCCACGGTCGCGTTTAGTAGTGTACAGGACGAACTTCCGAAGAGTGACCGAAAAATCTCCATGGGCTCGACAGAGACGTCAAATGCATTCAGTAGTGCTCAAGATGAACTTCTAAGAGTAACCGAAACATTCCTGCAGGCGCAGCAATAGTGTCGGACAAGTTTGGCAATGCACAGGACAAAATTCTAGAAGCGACCGAATCGACCCCGTAAGCGCAGCAAAGGCTTTGGGCACCTTGGGCAGTGCACGAGATGAACTTTTAGGAGCAACCGGAATATTTCCACAGGCGCAGCAATAGCATTTGACACGTTCGACAATGCATGGGACAAACTTCCGAGAGTAGCCAGAACATCCTCACGAACGCAACAAAGACATTGGGCGCATTTGGCAGTGCACGAGATGAACTTTCAAGAGCGACTGAAACATTCCCAAAGGCACAGTAAAGGTTTTGGGCGAGTTGGAGGTACAAGGGACAAACATCTAAGAGCTTCTGAAACATCCCAAGAGGCACAGCAGAGGCGTTGGTAATGTTTAGTAATGTTCAAAACGAACTTCTAAAAACGACCGGAGCATCTCCGCCAGGGCGGCAAATGCTTTGGGCACATTTGGCAGTGTGCGAGATAAACTTCCGAAAGATTATAATATACTATATCTATTTATCCACACCTCACGCAATATTATTTTCATGCAAAGCAAAATGGTATCAATTCTTACTCCTATTGTTGCATTGTAAATGTTTGATAAATGGTCTAGTTGATGGTTTATTTGTGGGGTGTTAACTCGTGCATTTTTGCAACTTTTTGTGTCCATGAATCATATATAGTCAATTGCTCACGTGCATACTGGGCGATGAGTATTGCAGACTGGCACCTCTTGCGTAACTTTTATTTATTTTATGTTATCAATGTCCCGTTGTTAATTTTTACACTTGTGTTTTTATCATTCATCTCATTTGAGGACTTGACAAGATTTTGAAAATGTTTACAGTACGATTGAAAAAGGTTCATTTTTATAGACTTGTGCTAAGTTGTACACTGCAGAAAGGTCAATGGTTTTTTGACCCTTCTCTCAGATTATGGCTTGTTATATCAAGCGACGACAATTTAACATCACTGTCCTTGGTTAATGATTTACGTGGAAGCGAGTAATGGCCATAAGCTGATCTGGGAAGGTCTGGGCCAATATTAATTGGTAAAATTTCTGCTTTTCCTGTGTTGCACTTGTCATATATGAGAATACCTCTTCTGGTTGGTGATAAGAAAACCCAATATTGATGTAGGACTCCCATAAATTCTGTTGTAAACAGAATTAAAATTCTTAAACTCATGACAGAAAAATGTGTAAAGAAACACTTTTGCTTCTTTTAATTGGGGCAACCATGTCTACGAACAGGAAAATGCTTGCTTAAGATACTGATTCCGAGAAAACATGCTGGTTTTTATTCCAAGGGTGGACAACACTTGTTACTCAAGATTTTGCTTATTTCAAGTAAACTTGATTTTCTGCTCGACATTGGCTCGTTTAAATGTTTGAATGGGCTGGTATGAATTTGATAGTGAGCCAAGTTTACTAGAAGCATCATGTCATTCAATTATGACTTTTAGCTCCGTGATCTGTATACGTTTCATTAGTTGAAGCTGTAGTCTACTCAGATTACCACTTCTCAGTGCTTAACTGAAACCAAAACTCTTATAGGAGGCACTTTTCTCGTCCTTTCCTTACTATTCCAGGATGATGATTTTGGTGTGTATATGCACTCTGGTGAAGTAGAAACTGATATGGATCTTGAGTGTTATTTCTTCTGTGCATGGTTCTCCACCCAACATCAGTGATTTTTTATGTATCCAAACCTGTTTAGCCTCCATCTTTTCGTTGTTTTTGTTGGAAAGTAATTTTCAATCTTCAAAATGAGAGCAGAATTTAATGCAAAAGTTTGGATAGAAGCAGTCTTCTTCAACAAGTTGTATCTAGTATGTCTCATTGGTTACCTAAAGTAATAAATAGTTAGTGTTTAAATATGAAGTAGGTGCAGTTGAAATGCAAAGAGAAGGAGAGTGGGAAAAATGTAATTCATGTTTCCGGTTTAATGAAAAATTGAAGAAAGTTTTTAGCAGCAATATTTCTTTAATTTCCCACTTAACTTCTGCTTGCATCCAACAGTTTTTTCATTGATTTTAAAAGATTGTATGATACCTTGTGGATAACTTTGCATGTTGGAAGGATAGTGGTGAGGAATCTGGTGTAAGTTATATAGTCTTCACTGGTCTGGTTCCATGTTTCTTTTCTCTTGATTCTCGATTTAACATTTCCTTTCCTTGTCGATCATATCGGAAAAACATTTTCACATGGTTGGCACAATTCTACGGGAAACCCCCATGGGCGGCTCGCTTGCTTTTGACCAAACTTCAATTTGAAAAGAACGATTTATTCTTCTCTTCCCAAACCTCTTCATCTATACTAAAAGTAATAAATAAACAGAATAAAAATGAAAAGAATCATAATGGTACTTTATTCTCTTCTTTTGTATCACTTTCAGGTGCTTGCTAAATCATTAATTTTTTCTCATGAGTGCTTTCCTTTTTCTTTTGTTGTTGTAAACAAAAGCAACTTTTGGTTTGAGGAGACCAAATGCCCCACCATGGTCCATAGTTCATTTCTGCAGAAGCTTAGTGGGATTCGAAGTCAAGTTCTTATTTCATCTTTCCTGCAATGAGAAATGCTTATTTCATTTCCTTTCTTGTTACATAGTGTTCAGTGTGTTCAGAATGCTGGAAGGTTTACTCTCAAATCAAAAGTTTGAGTTAGTATTATCTAAACTATAACAAAAAGGCTAATAAATCAACTTACAAGCAAGTTGATCAAATCTCACGTGATTCCCGTCTAAACCTAGCATTATTCCCTGGTCGAAGAAGGAGAAAACTCTTGAAGTTTCACGTTTGATGGATTACCGATCTATGCTAAATTTACCTCAACAGCACTCTACGCAGTGCCATATAAGCAAACAATCGGTAGCCTACCATCATCAGTGCCATAATAGACACATCTTTCCACAAATGGTTCAGACCCATTGATTTAACGGCAGGAAAATCTCCGACTCGGCACAATACTCCTTTTGAGCACTCATAATAATCATCCTCATCGTATTGAACCCCCAGTAGAAGCTTGTAACAGTAGTAGCTATAGCTCAAATACTTGAGCCAGATTATGAAGGATGGGATTTGTTGAACATAGTAACCTCCAGCCATTAGGAAAACAAGAGTTGTAACAGAAGCTAAAGTTGTGGCTTGTTTTACATCCATAAGAATAGCTCCAATGGCTAAACCAAGACTTTGAGCAACAAGGACTGAGTAAAGAACTACCAGCAAGGATAGGATAAAGGAAACGGGATTAGGTTTAAGGCCACCCATCCAATATATTATGAGGACAAATGCAGTTGGAAGTACTAGCTCCAGTGGCAGGTCTCCAAATGTTCTGGCTAAGAAGTAAGAGGAAAGGCGATACATTCCAGATGATCGTTCCTTTATTAGCATTGTTCTTTCTTGGGGAAACGTAAAAACTGCATTGTAGAGAGGATAGAAGCCCCAAAACACAGAGAAGAAGAAGAGCAACGCAATCTGCATCCAGATGAAAAGCCTTATTTAGAGTCTATCAGAAATCGAGGGTACAGAATTTTAGTTTAGTGTAGTCCAATCTTGTTTGCATTGGACATAGATCACCAAGGTTTCATATCTTAACGTATTCAATAGATTATCAAAAATTTATGTTGGAAGAGCTATTCTTATGATCAGTAAGATTTTCAAACTTTTCCATGGCCAGTGCCTGCATTTTAAGTTTTAAACTGATTCAAATACCATCTACCATTGATAAAACAGGAAGAATTCTTACACGGTCCTGAATGCGAGATGTTGGGGTGTGCCACCATAGGAGTCCACCAAGTATAGCAACGCTGATGACTTGGAAAATCCTGAGCCTGTTGAAAGCTTCATACCTCCTCTCCCGAACCCCCCTTTGGAGCAAAACTTTGAATTGATGCCACCAGCTTGTGCACCACTGCTCTGATTTCCTGTCATTTCCTGCATCATTTCAGAGATGGAACTTCAGATTAGCTGCAAAAAAGAAGAAACGAAAAATGGGGATACATTTGAACTTAAAAGGGTGATCGAAGCAGAGGTAAAAAGAGAGATAATTACTTGCAGAAGCATTTTTTGTATGGCTATAGTTATTGGAATCCGAGCTATGAAGCTCGGCTTTTAATTTTATTGAAATGTTCTCCTGATAAGCAGATTTAAGAGCTTCCCTCACCAACTTCTGATCTTGTTCAGTGCTCTCACCTTGCTCAGTTGAGTGCTTGAAGTCGGGGTTTATTCCTGCAATATTTTGAGTTTTCCATAGATGTCATCGCATTAACATCCTTCCTATATTTTGATTATTTAAAAGACAATGCAACAATTGAGATATACATCAATCTCCAAAGGATGAATTAGAATTCACGCAGAAAATCACTCGACCGCACATCAGACATGTAGAATTCCTCTTTGGACAGATATGGGAATGACTCGAGAGTTTCCAATAATGAGTAAAGAAAACTGATAATGGAGAAATTTAGGTTGGTAGAATTTCATTATACTCCATTTACATAATGGTACAAGCACCCTGACAGTAGGCCAACTGATATCCTCGTCTCTTGTTAAAAGAAGAGAGAATATGTGCAAAGAACTGATTACGTTAACAAAGGAAAGCTTCCCCTCAACACATATATATCCTTTCAGTTTTCAGTATCTTTAACATGAAATCAAAGTAAACAAGCAAATTAAAGAGAGAAGTAGAATAAAAGATAGAATTACCGTTGGCAAGATCGAGTAAGAGATCAGCAGGGTTGACAGTCATGGACGTCGAAAAACCAATGGAGGAAAAGTATTCCAAAGCTGTAGATGCAGGACCATTATAGATGGGGCTACCCTCAGAGAGCAAAAATACTTTATCGAACATGTGGTAGAGTCTGCTCGATGGCTGGTGAATGGTGGCGACGATGGTTCTACCTCCATTTGCAAGACTTTTGATTGTCGTCAGGATTCTTTGAGCTGTGGTTGAGTCCAAACCGGAAGTTGGCTCATCTAGTAACAATAAGCATGGATTGATTAGCATTTCTTGAGCTATGCTAACTCTCTTCTTCTCTCCTCCTGAGATTCCTCTCACCAGTGGCCCTCCTATCATACTATTACGGCAACCAGTTAATCCCAGCTCGGCGATGACTTGCTCCACATGTTGGACTTTTTCATTCTTTGGCAAGCTGCTGGGTAGCCTTAGCAGTGCAGTGAATAGTAGTGTTTCAGTGACAGTAAGATGTGGATATAGAATATCATTCTGTGCAACAAATCCTGTTCTTCTTTTTATAGATCCAGAAAAAGGCTGGCCATTGTACGTGATTTTTCCGGTTAACTTGCCGTTAAGACGACCTCCAAGAGCACTGAGAAGAGTGGTTTTTCCGCTGCCTGATGGACCAAGCATAGCTAGTATTTCTCCTGGACAAACCACTCCTGCGATCCCATCCAATATCGTCTTCTCTTTGGATCCCCATGTTCCACCACAACAAAATCCTCTCTGCTGCTCCAATTTCACTTTGTACACCACATCCTCAAACTGCAGATAGACAGTAACACAGAAATAAAAAACCATGCACAAGTAAGCTCGCTAGTACCTTGTTATGTTAATATATGTGTGTGTGTGTGTGTGTGTGTGTGTGTGTGTGTGTGTGTGTGTATCTCTTAGCTGCTTTATAAATATATCACAAAGAGAAGGTTCATTAAGTCTTTCTGCAAAGAGAGATAAGAAACCTTAAGAGTTATAGGAGTTATAGAAGATGCGTTGAGCAGGCGAACAGCAGGTTGTGATTTGGGTTGTACCGGAAACTCAAAGACAGGCTTGTTCAGGGAATAAGTCAGAACTTCCACCGGATTATGACAGCCATTCTCTGGCTTTGATGCTACGGCGTTTGATGCGATGCCGTTTTGGGGGGGCATGGCTAAGAACTGATGTGATCAAAACTATTTAGCTGTTAATTTAATTACTAGTAGTGGTGGTGAGGGTGGTGGTGATGATTAGGAGGAAGAAATAAGAGAAGTCAAGGAGCTTTTCCTTTTAACTTGGTCTCAGCTTCCCAAAATGAACTAGATAGCACATATATATAGAGTGAAGCAAGCTAGAGGATTTGTCCTGTGTGCCAAGGCAGGCTCGATGGTGGGCTCCCACGCTACTTTCCCTTGAATTATTCTAACACACCAAACTATGTCTTAAGTGCTATTTATACTAATAATCTACCTTTTCCTTAGTTCCTCTTATCAGCATCTCATCATGCTACTTCATTTTAACCTCTGAATGCATGGATTTATTATGCAGCTGAGATCAGCTAATGACAATTGGAAAACAGACACTCTCACTAACTAGTTCTTGAAGGCACTATATATAAATAGAAACAGCTGCCATTGTTAGGGGTTAACAGCAAGTATTTTAGATGTTCCTGATAATCTCGTATTTCTGTGCCCATATTGTATTGTCTAAATTGTGTACATGTCAACTTTGAGCAAAAGGAAAATAAAAAGAAAGAAGCAATTGTCGACTATTGCCCGGTAGACAAATATAGTGCTTCCTACCATTATTTCTCACAAAGTATTATGTAGATTATGAAGGGAGCAGGAGATCCAAAAACCTAAATGTAGAATACCTAAAGGCTTCAAAGGCATAACCCATTTTTGTTTCATTTTGTAGTATCTTTATAAAACATTTGTTTCTGTTTCATATATTTACATATATACAAAGCAGCAATATTATCATATATGCTGCTTGCATGTGAAAATTTGAATACTGCCTAGCCAGAAAATAATGATGATGTTTCCCACCATTTCACACAAGCATGCAGTAAATTAACTATTTCTTTTCATGTCGCTCCCATTACTTTCTTTTCTGTTTCTCTCAATTATTTGTTAGAGTAATTTGGTCATTTTCATACTTTCTACTTCCTTGTCTCGTTATAGATTGTAGAATTTACTCAAACATCTGGTTATAAGATATGAGATAGTTGTTACGATATTAACTCATGCAGTATTGAATTATCTTATTTCTAAATATAAAAGGCCTTCATTGCTTTGCTTTTGCTTTTGCAAGTGTATGTGTGCTTGTGCTGTCTACATAGGCTTAACTCTTACTTTTCATTCGTCATTTTTACTTTCCTTCATAAAAAGCTAACCTAAAATAAAGTTAATTAAACGATGAAAACATCTCTCTTTTATATATATATATATATATATATGTATATGTATGTATGTATGTATGTATATTTGAGCTCCAACACCTATGCTGATTTGCTTCATTGCTTTTACTGTGGAACGGATCTACTCATACATAAACTAACCTCGTACTGTATAATTTCATTAAGCATGCACTAATAATCAAATTAAGGCTATTCACTTCAAGTATTTTGTTAATTAGGAGATAATGACATGATGACGAGTAGTTCTATGTATTCCGTGCATTTTGGGACCAATTTCATGCAGAAACCGTAATTAATTGTAAAATCTGTGTTTAGATATATTCTTCCTTCCCTTCAGCTTCTGTGCAAGCATGCATGCGTGAGTGCCATGCATTCTTCGATTAAGTATTCTTTTTCTCTCTCTTCTCACTACTGCATTTTCTTATATATATATATTCTTCATCAAAGCAATCAGCTAGTTTCTTCTTCTTCTTGTTGTTTAGTTTTTCCTCTTTCGGCGGATTCGCTGATTTTATGTACCAAGTCAAAACTAAAACTGATTATAGCATTTCATCCAAACTTGTTAACCGAATTGTCGCGTTATATTTACGTAACTTGGTACATTCATGTATATTTTCATCCATCACTTGGCTGTTGAAAAGAATAATTAATATTCTCAAATGAAAGATAAAGAAATGAAGTGAGATGGGGGACCCGGTTTTCTAAGAAGCCAAAGTAATACATAATGAATAATGTACGTCTACTTAGCCAACGAGATAGAGAGAGAGCAAATATTAAAAGTTCAATGTACTGTCCACAGTGTTTGCGAAATAAATCAAAACTGAAAGTAACGGTGCTTTGTTTGTAAAGCCAAATGATTCTTTTATTCCCATTTTGAACTACTGTTGATCATGATTTTGCTGTAATTTTCGACATTCGTATCACCAAAATTCGATATCACAATTCTATATCTATATCTACATCTGCCTATATATATATATATATATATATATATATATATATACACACACATACATATATATCATTGCTTTTTATTAATTTGCTATCTAATAACTACTTTTCATTTCATGTTAAAGGTAAAGGGGCTAAGTACATAGATGTGCAAAGTCTTCTCTTAATATCTTCTTCTTCTTCTTCTCTCTCTCTCTCTTTTAATTATTTTGTATCTATTTTACTATTATAATTAAGCTGACTAAGAGAGAGAAATGATTAAAGGAAAGAACCCATCAATCCGATTCCAATTTCTGTCCACAAACATATTATATATTTTGCGCAGAGCACTATGAAAGAAATGCATGGAGGGTCCAAAGTGGAGACAGCCTTCGTTGTTTTTTATTTCTTCAGGAGAGAAGAAGAAACTTAAAAAGAGAAAATAGAGTTTTGGCTACTTGATATAACTAGGTTGCGCATCATTTGAGAGCACCCCAACTTTGTGTGTGTGTGTGTGTGTGTGTGTGTGTGTGTGTGTAATAACTTACTTCTTCAACATATTCCCATTTAGCTTTCCTCTTTCATTTTATACATACAAACATACATATATAATATATTTTTTGAGAGCACTATTTTCTCCATTTTGCATGGATTCTCATTCATATTTGATATTCTTGCTCTGATATGTGTATAGATGAAAGCATTGCATTCCTTTCTTCTTTTGTCGATTCTCTTTAATATTTCACATCAAGTTGATAATGTTGGTCACTGCTCAGAATTAAAGAAATCTCTCAATTGATGGTTCTCCATCCATTATTTTCAAAATCGAAATTTCAATTTTCTTTTCATACCTGGCTCTAGCTATATGTCTAGATAATTGTAGCTAGCTAGCTTTAATTCTACGTAATCAAATATCTACTTAATGCTATGTTGTCTAAATTTATTCCATATTAAACCTATATGGTCCATGTGCTTATCTCGCAACTAAGTTTTTATTCATAGTGGAAGAAGAACAGTTTTTCTTTAGATATGGATTGAGATTCTGAGAAGGACATGCATTCATTTTGGATATCGAAACAGTAAGTGCTCATTAATATCAGTGGTCAATGAGAGAAAAGAAAATTGTAAATTAGTTGAGAAGATTTGATTGGAATTAATCCCATTTGAAGTTCGGTTAATCTTCACATCAACAATTATTACAAGTACTGATTATGCTTTTTAAAGGTGTATATGTATATACACATGTAAACATACACACACCCACCAACTCCTAGGCTGAATTTTGTGATCATCAAGCTGTTTGTGCATTGAAATTTTGACAATATTCTCGATTAGTTAGGTCATTAACAAAAGTTATTATTTGTTGCTCTGACATTTGGAAATTTAACTTTAATTCAACAAATTAATGTTAAAAAATAAAAGGTTTAAATCAGGGTTAATTTACATTAAATTTGAATTTTAAAATTTAATATTATATGTATGTATGTATGTATATACATTTAATGTATGGAACAATTTTTACCAATTCCCTTGGTAAATTTTTGAATTAAAAGAAAAATAGATGGGAAGAAAGGGATTGTATATATGAATAAAACATAATTTTTCAACTAAGATCTAAGAAATGAATACAAATAAATTTGAGTTGGCTTGGACATTGATAAGTGGAGTTTGTAAGGTTGATTGTGCGAGATTGTGAATAGAGTTGGGAAGTCGACAAGTGGCACGCACTCCCAGTTCCCAGTGGGGGCAAAAATAGGGTGTCGTTTTGTGCTTTCGCCGATTGCGTTCACACATCCAAATCATTTGGTGGAGGGCTACAGCCTAAACTACAACTATACATGTAGGACCCATGTATCTCCACTCATTATCTATCTTCTTCGTTTTTCCATTATCATTTCTTATGATATTTATATATAATTATGAAACATCTCATAATGAAAATTAATGATGTGAATGAAGTTGGATTTTCTATTTGTTGTCTTTGGCGATTTAGTCTTTGATCCGGCCATCTCTATCTCCTCTTTAATTATATTAATCTTTTTCACAAATTTTAATTTGTCATTGACCCCTCTAAACTTGTTCCATATTAATTAAATTATACAATAATTCATAAGATGTCATTAATAATTATTTTCTTGGTACACATAGTTTATTGAAATTCATACCTAGTGTATCATAATTGAATTTCTTCCAACGATATAAATAGAATAAAAATAAAAATTTGAAATATACTATATAGTACTGATATGAACTTTTAATTAATGTGTCTGCATTTAAAAGAGTATGTAGACAAATGTTCATCGTCAAATATTGATTGATCTCTCCTCTTAAACAAAATGTGTGACAAAAATTGAATGCACTACAAAAGTTCTTACATGGTTAGTTACTTTCAAACACGATATGGAATGCTAAATTGATTGCTATCTATAGAGATAATTATGAATGAGATGAGTAGATACACAAACATACATACATACATGCATTCATAAATCTATATGTTTGTTGGTGTGACTATCATATCATGCTTTATCCACCGAAAATCTTCCTTTCCACTCTTATTCACACAGAGAGTAATACGCGTGAAAGGAAAAATAAATTTATAAAGTTACATCAACATGATATCATATCATATATATGTGCATGTTGATCATGACAGTCGAAATGGTTATAATGGAAGTAGAAGACCTCTTTATTAATTTGGCTAATTGATTGATTGCCTTAATTAGATATGTATAAATATGTATACATATCTGACATAATTAATTAAATTATCTCCTTCAACTACATCATAACTAATGTCAAAAAAGTTAACCAGATCAAATTATTAAACAATGATGATTTTTTCGACTTGGGAAATTGTAGAACTCTCTTGTAGTTAATTAATTAATGACAATTTGTAATGCTCTAGTTTAGTTGCATGTCCACAATGAAGATTAATGGATGGAAAGTTGAACAAAAGGGAGCCGGCCAACATCATTACTCGATAGATACATTTTGATGGTTATATATTATTTTGATTAATTAATATGCATTTCAAATTTCATCTAAATGCAACGTATTTAACTCTTTTTTTTTCTTTTTTTCAAACATATGATTGTTACAAGTTAATTAGGTTAATTATATTGTTACTATCAATTGATTAAATATTATTTCATGATTTATATTAACATCTATATCATGTTATTCTTAGAATAATTTAATAAATTGTTAACATGTATATGTTTACCATGTAAATCATAATCATTAATTATGTTTGTTGTTGTAATAACTACAAACATATATGATACGATATTATTGAACAAGTAAATAATATAATTTTTTGTGCTCTGGGATTAAATGCTAACAAAAACTTTGATGAACAAAAGCCGCAATTAGAAGTTTTAATCGAATCCCATGAAAAAGAAAGAGGGATGAAACAGAAATGGGAAAAGAAATGGGCACATGAGCACGAGGACACAGGCTGCCTAGTGGTGGTATATGTATAGAAGTAATAGATGTTCAAAAAGTGATCTGAAATGATAAGCATATATGTCGCCATTTTAATTCGTAGAAAAATAGAGAATAAAGATATATATGGCTTTAACCTGTATATGAGCAATGTATGGTGGATGGATGGATCAGTGATATATATAGAGAGAGAGAGTTAATCTCTGTAGCGATGGATCGATGATCTCCATTATATATATATATATATATATATATATATATATATATATATGGGGGAGATATTTTTAGTGAGTGCGATTCACATTACATTACCCAGCCATGTGATTGATACCAAACAAACCCCATGTCATCACTGCAAAAGGCCAATATAAATATATATATATATGTATATATATTAGAAAGAAAGAAAGAGAGGGGGAAAGAATCATTCATATAGTAATATATATAATGAAACTAACTGAGTGGAGATGATGTGGAGGAGGAGAATGACATGTAAGCAATCAATAGAAAAATATATAATAAAGAAAGGATGAAGATAGCTAGACAGACAGGCTTGTTTTTAAGATTTTGTGTAGACAGAGCGAGAGAGAGGGAGGCAAAGCAGAACCCACAAAACCACGCGTATGCTTCTCTCTCTTCGTATATTTTCCATTCATTCGTTTGCTTTAATTATACTCCCAACACCACACCATACCCACTTTATCATCGTCACCACCACCACCACCACCATCATCATCATCATCATCAACTCACTTTGCTTATATGAATGTATTGAAATAACTAGAGAGAGAAAGATTGAACGTTAATATTGTTGAAGAAACTAATCATGGTATATGTGTTATATTTAATGTTTATAGGCTAATTTGTATAGCAAAATAAATGTGAAAGCGAACAATGGTCGATCAAGAGGTAGAAAAAATAATTGCAAGAAAACTTGGTGAAATAGAATAATATTTATATATGAAGCTAGCTAGAGCGAGCTCTTAGGTTGTTGTAAGTGGAAGGAATATGATAATTATTGATCGAAATCATTATTTATTGTGTGGCTTGAAAATCTTTATTATATATATGCAAGATAATACAACTTGGGCAGCATGCGCATTGCTAACCTTTTTCATTCTCACGTAAGCATGAGACATGACCACTCTAAGAGTTTCAATTGAATTAATTGCTTTATAATCACATGGCTCATCCATCCCCTCTTAGCCATAAATCCTTCATTTAAGGTTTGGTCATACAGACATTCCACTTGTACATATATCATCAACTATCATATATAGGCAATTATAGCTAGCTAGTTTCTAATGATCGATTTTGATGATTAATTAAGTAAGAAAATCAACATTTAATTTTTAGGACAAATTAAATTACCAAATTATATTTATTCAGTTGGGTTTTTATTTAGCATTCCATACATATTATATAGCCAGGAATACCAGAACTAAAGAATGCAAATTGCCCTTCATTGTAAAATTGTTTTAATTAACAAACGAAGTACAAGACTAATAAATTATCCAACCTTATTTAAAGCCCATTTCTATGTATTTATTTGTCACGCGATCACCATGATACTTATGGCCACTCTCATCTCATTTCATTCTTATTGCATTTGCATGCACAAGCAATCACATTACTCTAATTTTCTTCAATTAAAAGTTTAGTTTCTTTGTTGATCTAGTTTCAAAAAAAACAAATAAAAGTAGTTACATGATAGTGCAAGCGCATAATTTATTGAAAGAATACAAATTGATTATATTTCTAGATGATGACAATAATAAACATTTCCTATATATGTTATACATTCATTCGTCTACATTTTTCTTTACTATATCATAACTCATTTGATCTAAAAAATTAAAATCCCTGAACCCCTTACAAGTTTGATTGGGTAAAACGTATAAAAATAACATTTACAATATGAACCACGCGCAGTTTCTTGTCATGTTATAATGACTTTGGATCACAGTCTATTTCTATAATAAGATACAAAGAATCCGAGAAATTTGCCTTACCCACCCCAAGTGAGTATTCTTAGAAACGTACTGGGTCGAATATAGAGAAACAAAACTGAAATCACAAGGGCCGACAAATGGGATTGGATTAGGGTGATACTATTCTATTCTGTGAAGACAGATGCTACACAATCAGAATTTTTCCCAAGGCCCATCTACTGATTCTTGAGTCCTGCCGATTTTACTTTTTGTTCTGAAACTTGCGGACGAGTAAAAGCAGAAGAATCAAGAGTGGAAGAGAAGAGAAAAGAAGAGATCACAGCAGAGATTGAAGATGGGGACGGTGGGATTGGCACCAGGGCTGTCGCGAAAGCTGAAGAAGGTGTTGGAATCAAGAACAGAAACTCCAGATCTATTAGCTTCTCTTAAAACACTCTCCGCTTTCTACAATGACAACACTCCTCAGGCACGTCGCAACCTCAGATCCACCATTGAAAAGCGCTCTCTATCCATCAATCATGATTTCCTCCGAGCCTCCAATTCTGCTCAACAGGTAATTCTCTCTTCTCTTCGTTTCTCGTTTTTAATTGTTTCCGTTTTTGTTAGATTATGGTTGCCTCTTTGTTTTCAGGCTCTGGATCAAGTTGAGGAGGAGGTTAGTGCTCTGGCTGAATGCTGTGATAGGTACTATTTTTTTTCTCCTAGGTTTAAAATTCTAATCCATTTTCTTGTTTACCAAATGATGCGAACTTTCAATGCCATTTGCGATTGAAATTATAATCATTTCTGATTCGAAGAAACTTTACTTGCATATTAGCGCACTGATATTTACCTATTCTGTTTTTCAAGTACGTGAGATCTCAGATTAAGATGAAATATACTTAACTGAGTCAAGCATATGACACCCGGCAGTCAGCTGGAGTTTGTATTATGGTGCCTGAATTATGTGTTCTGTACTGTGTTATATTTACATTACGCGTTGTAGCATGTCAAGAAAGGAGTTGTTGTTCAATTTTTGAGGCATCTTGTAACTTGACAGGATTGAGAAGGCATTGAACAGTTGTAATTCTAGTACTGGGAGTATCATTGAAACAACAGAAAGACTCAAAAGGGAACTTGAAGTGAACTCACAAAGACAAGAGATCGTTTCATGCTTTCTTCATGATTATCAGCTATCTAATGAAGAGGTTTAATCTTAAACCTTTTGACTCATGCTGCTCAATTATAATGTGGACTGAGTTCGAATTACGCTATTCATATTCATTTGTAGTGTTTGTTTCCTTGGTAGATAAATGCATTGAGAGATGAGGAGCTAAATGAAAATTTCTTTAAGGCGCTTTCTCATGTTCAAGAAATTCATGCCAACTGCAAAGTACTGTTGAGGACACATCATCAGGTAAAATCTCTCTTCCCGTTAGAGAAAAACCTTGAAAAATTAGTATTTTTAGAATTTATTTTGTAGAAAAAGGAGTTTGCAGTTTGAGAGTAGGTTAGAGTTTCAAAACAAATTTGTTTGATAAACAAATGTTGTGAATAGACATTAATGATAGCCATAAACAGCACCTGAATTTTGGCAAGCTTCCAGAATACTACATTTGCATGTATGAGAAGATTCGATTGTTCCTTATCTTGATATGACTAATATTTATAAAACCACAAAAATTGAGAATTTACATGATAAACCTTAACTTAAATTGATCGAAGTCCAACTAAAGACCTAATAAACTCTCTAAACCTGTGGACTCTTAAAATATTGAAAATATTATATTTACCAATTTTAAAACTGGATCAGCAATCCATAAAGACTTTAATAACAGCCAAGACACTTTCTTGTGGACCAAAGAAGGCTTCTTTGCTTCCGTAGGACCTTTGACTTTAATTCTAGCTTTAAAATAAGTCTTCTGATGCCATGTCACATTGTCTCTCCTTACTCTCTTTGTAACAAGGATGGATTCCACTTGTGTTTGTGTTATATAACTTATTCTTGAACGGCATATTTCATTCAGAAAAAAAAATGTATACAAGTTTTGCCCTAGAGATTTCTGTTTCTGGGTGTGCCTTTGTGATCATTTGAGATAAAATTCCCTTAAATAGCAATTCAAAGCAGTGCACTTGCGTACCTCATATTTGATCTACTCATTAGTTTTATGTTGTCTACCCTAAATTTCATGTACTCAATTTTAACCCTCTTTTAAAGATTATTTTTCATATTTATACACTTATTACAAACTAACTAGCATTTTAGATTTGATGCATTTGTTAGGCTTCCGCCCATTTTCTGTACTTCTTATTGGCTGAATGCTTGATGATAATTGTCATTCACTAGAGGACTCGTTACAGCGTGCAGGTTTGGAGCTGATGGATATGATGGCTGTGTACCAAGAAGGAGCCTATGAACGTCTCTGCAGGTAATCTATCTTATGATGGTATTCTATAAAATACATACATATGCACGGATAAAGCTTCTTAGAACTTAACATAGAGTTTTTTTCTTGGTGTGCAAGCTGAAGGTACATTTAGTATTTCACATCTATTCTTTCAGTCCAGCACTTTTACTGTGTTCGGTTAATTTATAATCTAGTGATTTTCTGGATATCAACTTCTAGGATGGCTCTTTATTTATTTATTTGCTAAATAAAATTGTTAGTTGATTGGTTTAATAATTTTTTATTCAAATTTTATTTTTTACTTGGGTTCTGTCTGAATAGGTTCTATAATATGCATTTTGTAACTTTCTTGTAGGTGGGTTCAGGCAGAGTGTAGGAAACTGGGTGACACAGAGAATCCTGAAGTTGGTGAGCTCTTGAAAACTGCAGTTCGCTGTCTCAAGGAGAGACCCATTCTTTTCAAATATTGTTCAGAAGAGGTATTCAATTCTTAGCTCAGTAAAATAGCTGAACCATGGTATGGACCTGCTGGTTTTTCTTGGAGCAAGTCATATATCACTTCGCTGCTTATACAGGTGGCAAATATAAGGCACAATGCATTATTTAGAAGATTTATAACTGCTCTTACACGCGGAGGGCCTGGTGGACTGCCAAGACCAATAGAAGTGCATGCTCATGATCCCTTACGATATGTAGGAGATATGCTTGGGTGGTTACATCAGGTGTGATGAGACTGAGACAAAGACCTTTTTGATTTAATTCAACTTCTGGTCTTCGGATATTGCCAAATACTTTTCAACATATGTCATTAATTTTTTTTTACATATTTTCATCATATGTTGCTTTATAAACAGGCACTGGCATCTGAACGGGAGCTTGTCCATGGGTTACTTGATCCAGATGCAGCATTAGACACTGGGTTAACTGCCTGCCGATTCTCCAAGAGTGAGAATGATTCTGGAAAGACAGATCCAGACCTTACGTTTGTTCTGGATAGAATTTTTGAAGGAGTTTGTCGGCCATTTAAAGTGAGAGTTGAACAAGTTTTGCAGTCTCAACCTAGTCTTATAGTTGCATATAAACTCAGTAATACTCTGGAGTTTTACAGCTATACTGTGAGTCCAGCACTATTCCTCCTTTTGTATTCTTACAGTTGTTTCCAATGTTCTCTATCCCTTAACTGTTCGTGCTTTTTTTGTAGATATCAGATTTACTTGGAAGTGGAACAGCTCTATGTAATACTCTTTGGGTGCTCAAGGACGCTGCTCAAAAAACATTTTTTGACATTCTGAAAAGTCGAGGAGAAAAGCTTTTACGGTATCCTCCCCTTGTTGCTGTTGATCTTTCTCCACCACCAGCTGTGAGGGACGGAGTCTCTGTACTGCTTGAAATAATTGAGACCCATAACAGTATGATGGTTCCTGCTTCTGGGAAAAAACCTAATTTTGATTTGGTTATATCAGCATTGCTTGATCCTATTATCCAGGTGGGTTTATGTTATACTACGAGTCCCAATTGCATAAATGATACTGAAAAATTACAAAATATAAATGTTTTTACTGCTGTCAGGTCTTTGTAAGACATATGGTGGTTTTTCCATTATGAATATATTGACTTTTCAAACAGATGGATGTAGGGTAAAGATGTTTCATTTGAAGAGTAAAATTGGGCAGAGCCAATCTGTGTGATTGTGTTATTGCTGTGGAATTGATAAGTGAAACTTTTCTTTGCATTTTAGCTCCAGATAACTCACAATCTGAACTAGATATGGACTAAATAAAGTCGAGCCTTTTTAAAACTTGATTCAGATTTTTAACCATACTGATGTTCACCTTGAGAAGGACTGCAGTAGTTTCTTCTTTCCTAAATTTAGTAAATGGGATGAAAATTCTTTTTTTTCTCTGAATTTTATGAATAAGATGAAATTCTTTTCCCCAATTGTTGAAGATGTGTGAACAAGCAGCAGAGGCACACAAGTCCAAGGGAGGTGGCCATTCATCAAGAAGAAGATTGAGTTCCGACTCTGGCCACATCAGTAAATCATCAGTTGATGCAATCTTGTACAATAGCAGCTCCCCCTCTTCCACACAGGTTTTTTACTTGCCTGTTTACTTGTTTTCTCTGTATGTTACTGCTTATCAATCTTAAATTTTCTGTATTAGTTTTAGTATTATGTTAGCTATTGTAAGTTGTAGTTCTTGTCCTAACAAACAATACAAGCAATAATTTAGAGATCTAATGTTGAAGTATCAGTCGCTTTTTTACTGTGAATGCTGGTACAATCGGCCACCACATGATGCCCAACAAATGGCTAATGTAATGGCAATAAATTTGGTTTAATTGTTCGGATGATTCTGATAAAACTCTCAACCTTAAAAGATTCCCCATTTGTATTCCACATTAGTCAAAGCAGATTAATCAATAACTTAACAAGTATATCTGCAGCTAATATTTAGTTCGAAATAATTGGGATCTAAGAGTGAGACCTTCTTTGCATTTTATATTTGTGATACAAGGCAATCGAAGGATTTTATCTGGATTTTATCTTTCTTTGTAAATTCTTGATGGTTTTTGCATTGTATTTTCATCTATGTATTTTGCAGAGTAACGAGACTCCTTGTAAGATTTTCCTCATCAACTGCTTGTGTGCCATCCAACAACCATTGATTAGTCATGAAGTTGCTGCTGAATACGTGAAGAACCTTGGATCAGTGATTGATAATCAAATGCATATCCTGGTGGACAAGGAAGTTGATGCCATTCTAAGAAGATGTGGCTTGTTGCAGAAGATGCATCATTTCCGTAGTTCACTTAGCAAGTTGGGTAGCAATGCGGTCGCTGGGCCCCCTTTGGCAGAGATAGAAGACACTTCTCCGGCATCACTGTCAGAGTGTTTAAGGTCTTTCTTTGGGCTTATTTTGGGAAGTGAGAGTTCTCTGCCTGAATTTGAGTTGATGCAGGTTCCAAGGTTGCGATCTGAAGCTTGTATCCAGGTAGCTAGGGCACTGGCTGAAGCTTACGATCTAATTTACAAGGCAATTATGGCCCCCGAGAATAGCTATCCAGACCCAAAATCCCTAGCAAGGCATCCTCCAGATCAAATGAGAACTATTTTGGGAATATAAAGTGGTGAAGTTTTTAATTTTTGGGGAAGCTATATAGGTCTTTTTTTATTTTTTCGGTTTTTATCGAATAGAAATGTCTTCAACATCGGCTCACAGTAGTATACAGTTGTATTACATATCCGGCCTTTAGGCCTTAAATGGTGGGTTTGTGGATGAGTTGCTTTCTCAAAGTGAACAGAAAGGAAACTATTTGCTGCTGCTGATGTTATAATAATAGTTATTGTTAATGTGAATTCTGTTTAGGTAAATAAATGTGCTTCCCTTTGGAGATGGGAAATTTCAAATGTGAGTTTTTGTAATTCTTGGAAAATCATTAATAACTATTCTTGTCTGATTTTTATATTAAACGTTATAGTCTTGTATCATTTCTCAGGAACAATAATAGCAGAGAGAATACATTAAAAAAAAAGGGTGAATTTGGTCCAAAGTGTTTCAGACTTCTATTGAACAAAAACAATACTTGGTACAAAATGTTTGTCACTTGTGTTAGAAAACGGAATGACTTGACGACTAAACAAGGCAGAGAGAATCACATGGTCAACTGAAATACCAGACCGTTTGCAAGTTTGGTGAGGTGATTTTGATCTTGACCAACATTTAAGAAATGAAAGAATTGGTTTCCAATATTTATTCATTTTGCTTCGCTGATTAAATTGATCCACCAACGAACTAGTGGCGTTTTTCGGAAGTAAAACAGAGAGATGAGGATCCTATTTGGCAGAACCAGGCAAACAAAGTTGTCAAAATCAGAATTAAAGTAGAAGCTCCAAAACCAGCAATATCATTCAATTCGGCATTATTGTGATTTGCTTGTAAATGAAAGCCCTCACCCGCACATTTAATTCTCTTCTCATTCTCTAACACAACGGGATAACATCTTGTTCTTTTAGGCTCAACAACGAACACTGAGCAGTCAGAGCGACTACCAAAATTTCTCCGCGGAGCCATGGCGGCAGCAACAGTGATAGCTGGCGGAAGTGGGTCGTTAATGGAGAGAGAGGCATGGAAAGCGCACGGAGCGATGGCTTTGGTTCAGTTATTCAATGGAGGATATCACGTAATTACAAAAGTAGCCCTCAATGTTGGAGTTAACCAGCTCGTCTTCTGTGTTTTTCGTGATCTTCTTGCTCTCTCCCTTCTTTTCCCCATCGCCTATGTTCGTGAAAAGTATTCTTCTATTTATACTATCTACTCATCTCCACTTTTTGGTTGTTTTCCGAGTTTGACTTGCTTGTCTGCGTCTGTCAACTGTGATTTTCATACAATTCACCAAAGTTGAGTTTTTTAAAAATAAAACTTTCAACTTGAGTGTTGATGTTTAACTTTTTCTTCTACTGTGATTTGATTTGAGATGGATTCTTGTGAGTAGAATATTTTCCGATTTAGTGGCAATGTTGGATTTAGAAATTCAATCTAGCTGTGGTTCTACCTATAATCAACTATAGCATGTTAAATTTATATTGATACGAGTATATTCAAACTAAGAAGCACCGGTAATGTTCTGCTTATATATGCACTGCCTGGGTGCGTGATCTGCCTCTGAATCTACTTTTTATGTATAACATGTCAAGTCGACATTTTATTTAATGTTCAAGCTTCTATCCTTCTCTGTATCTTTCTGTATGCCTGAGTCCACATCCTTGCATAGTTTTGCTGTGAAATTGTATCCTGCTACTTAATTATTGTCTAAACTTATTTCCGATAGCTTATCTGCAGCATATTATAGATAAAGTTGGTATGTTGAAATATTTGATGTTTCCTCTTTGTAGAAGAACCCGTCTACCATTGACCAGGCACCTACTGATGTCCTTCTTTTTTCTTGGTTTAACTGGGTAAGTCTTTGTTCTTTAAAGATCCATTGTTATTGGAGTGCTTCCTAATCCCTCTGAAAGATTTATCTGGCTTTGCTACCAATTTTTAATACATTTGGTTAGGGTATTCGGGAACCAGCTTTTGTTTCTTATTGGTCTTAGTTACACTAATCCTACTTATGCTGCTGCCATACAACCTTCAATTCCAGTGTTCACATTTCTCTTGGCTGTAGCGATGGGGTGAGTGACAAATTTCTACTTGTCTCTAAGTTACTTGATATTTGTAATTTTATATATCCATACAAATAGATAAATGTATTATGTTGGATGCTGCTTCTTCAATATCATACGTGAACTGTTCATGCAGTACAGAGAGAGTGAATTTGCTCAGAATTGAAGGTCAAGCAAAGGTTGGAGGTACCCTCATTTGTGTTTCTGGTGCCATATTAATGGTTCTATTCCGTGGCCCAGCATTTTTTGGATACAGTAACCAAGACTTTTCAGCACAAAGTGAAACAATTGCTAGGGGTCAACCAGAGCCTGCCGGATGGCATATGTCTAGTTTTGTGGAGTTTGGACTTGATAATTGGCACCTGGGAGTTTTGTGCTTAATAGGGAATTGTATGTGCATGGCTGCTTTTCTAGCCATTCAGGTACTGGATTATATAGTTAACCTTTGGATGACAACTGAAATTTGTTTCTGAAGTGAAAATACAAAAATTTGTGATGATAAAGGTTTTGATGCTTAGACAATGCTCTGTTTTTGTTTTTTTCATTTGTTTAAATATGTCATTGTTTTATTTACTATCACGTATGGCTTCAATTTCATTGATCGTCTACATAAGAACTTGTCTTATCTTTATAAGATTTTCCATTTGATGTTATTATACTAAATAATCTTCATATACAGCATATAGAAGGACTGGGGACACTGCAGTGATAGATCATAAAAAGAGAATCTTTTTTTTTAAATAAAAAAATTTGAGGATAAAGTTCAAGTATCATATGCTGTGTGACAGAATAAAATGACGAAAACTTGAATCACCTGCTTATGTGATGCCTCTTTAATAATATAGCAGTTCTGTTTTCTTGGTGTTGTGTTAATAAGCAGAAAATTTTTAAATAGGTTCTAAGCCAGATTCGGAACATCTACAGAAGTCTTATTCCTTGTGCTTGAAGAATTAAAATGATAGTTGGATTCCGCTTTTTGTTAGCAATGTTTCATGAGAAAAAACCCTGTTATGTAAAGTTTTAATAAAGTGCCACAGTTGCTGATTGTCTAATGCACCTGATGGAGCTTAACCATGAATTTATTGCTATGCTGTGTAATTGTTAGAGGTGTTGATGGAGCTTAACCGTGAATTTATTGCTATGCTGTGTAATTGTTAGAGGTGTTTTCTGCCTAAAATGATTTTTGTGCATCTCTTTATTTGTGGCTAATTGTATTTTGACTCCTATTGCTGGGTGTTCACCCACTGCCCAACCTAGTAAGGTACCTTTGAGCAGTGGCATCTTCTCTTTCCGTCTCACAGCAAGAGCGAATCAGCAATCGGATCTGAATTTATTTTCTATATATAAGCCATCCCTTGAAACGTTTAGAACCAAGTAGAAACAATGATTCAGTCATAAGTTCACACATGCACTATTTGGAAGCAAAGACATTGATTTTAGAAAGTGAAAGGTTTTGTCTATCCTTATCCTCTTTCATTTTCTGAAAGCATTTCTTGCATAATCACTGTCAAGTTGTGTTACAAGTTATGTGTCTACTGTATTCTTTACTACACAATAGGCTGTTGAATGACATAAAGCTTTAGCTTTTAAACTTTTGGAAGTCTAGATCACCGGTCTGCTTAAGTCCTTTTGTCTTTTATATATGTGCAGAACTTACTGCTAAGCTTTGCTGAATCTTTGCTATATATTTCCTGATAATTCCTGATTGCATCTTCTGGTTCAAGTTACATCATCATAATCTTTACACGTCTCATTGAAGGTTATATACTTCCAATGTTTAATTTCTTGTTGTGAAAAATTCCCAGGCGCCAGTTTTAAGGAAATATCCTTCCAGCCTGTCCCTGACAGCTTGCTCATACCTTTTTGGTGCCATATTGATGGTAATAACAGCATTCTTTATGAGGAGTGAATCAACAGACTGGAGTTTGACACAATCTGAATTATTTGCTGTCATTTATGCAGTAAGTTTCCAGATGTTATATGTACAGTATTTTTAAGTTACAACAGTTAATTTATTCCCATTTTTCAGTTACAAGTCCATCTGGCTTTGTGAAGTTGCTTAGTAGTAACTTCTCAATCTGCCTGCCTCTTGTATATTTGTGTTTAAAATAAAGGAATACTTCACAAAAATTCCCCATGCTTTTCCAGGGAACCATTGCATCTGCCGTCAATTACGGACTCCTAACATGGTCCAACAAGATGTTGGGGCCATCTTTGGTTGCACTCTACAATCCACTTCAACCTGCGACATCTGCCTTTCTGTCAAGGATTTTCCTCGGAAGCCCTGTATATTTGGGAAGGTTCTACTCCTATCCATCATCCTTCACTTACTTCTTTGTTGGCAATACTTTTCATTTATGCACTCATATGTTTCTTTATTGGACCTGTATAAATATCAACTTGGAATTCAATTTGTTGTTTCCTTGAGCTTGTACCACCAAAGCTAGTGTGAGCTCACTCTCTGGTTTTTCACATCTGGACAGTGTTATAGGGGGATGTCTAATTATTGTGGGTCTTTATTTGGTAACTTGGGCATCCAACAGAGAAAGACAAGCTGCCCTGGGGATTGCTGTTCAAGTTACTCGAGCTGCTGAACCTCTCATTCACAAAGATGCATCAATTAACAAGACTTCCTACCAGCGAGGGCATGTTTTCTCCCCAAAGTCAAGAGATTAAGCAAACATAATATACTTTTATTATTGTTATTAATGATAATTTGATCTATTTTAAAGTTACCTCTTGTTGTGAGAAAGTAGCATTTATTGTTGTCTTATTTATTTACCATATATATTTGTTTAGACAAGTCAAGAGGGGGATGCACTATTATTTCCTGGTGAAACATTCTTTGCCCCTTTTTTTGGCAGAGATTTTATGAAGGCAAAGCATCCCATAAATTTTGATTATCTGGATGACTTTGCTTGTGCTAGGAAAGTGGAAAAATCCTTTGCGCTGCATGACTAAGTTGAAAGACAGAAATCGGACAATGTATTTTCCTGTGTCTTGCCCTATTTATAAACATGCTACATTTTATTAGGTCTCAGGGAAATTAAAAAATACAACCGCAAAATTTTGAACCCAAAAGAGATTTATTATTATTCTTCTTTTTTTTTCCTATTTTTAAAAATAATTAATCATTCGTGTTTCTATAACAATTCGTACCTTTCTATAAATAATCTATCTAAGTTTGATTTAAAAAAAATCCTGTATCGATATCGTTTATGTCGGTCGGGTTAGTGTTATTGCTGTATGATTGAATTGTAATAGTTAGCTGTGCCATTTAGACCCTACCTATTGTCCTACTGCATTACAGCTTCGTAAACATAAAAGGGATCTAGCTTAGCTAATTCTCACGTCATGCCCCAGTTCAGTGCAAATGGACCTAGGCCTACTTACAGCAAGCATATAGTTAGGCAGCCCAAACCATTTAACAAATTCAAGGCTATTGGCAACAGGTGACTCCTCTGTTTGTATTACATTATTATATGTTTATCGAACAAAATCCAATTGTTCGTCAGAAGAATCCTCAAAATAATGGATGCAGAAGAAGGAGTTGGCAACAGATTGAAGAATTTATCCGCAGCATCAGGTGAAGTTGATTACAAGACTAAGTCAGGTACCGCATGGAGCCATTCTTACTTAAACCAGAAGCCATGGCATCCTCTCTCTTACCCTAACCAACGCCGTAAATGGATTGCCGAACAGATCCACTCCCAGCGTCAACACCGCTCCGAAGAAGTCGCCCGCGAAGTATCTCTTCATTCCAATTCTTTTCCTTCTGTTCATTTTCGTCTCCTTTCTCATTCTAAATCGTCTTTTTCTATTTCCATTTACATATTTTTTTTATTTTCTTTTTCCAGTATGCTCAAGAGCAGGAGTTCTTTCGCCAGACAGCCCTTATTTCCAAGAAAGACAAGGAAAAGGTACAACTTTTACAAAGCACGTTGACAACTTATTTTAAAACCCCCAGATTGAAATTTTCAAATTTTGTTTGTTGGAATTGTAAGTAAAGTTTTGTATTCTTTTTCCTTTTTGTGTTGATTTGGGGTAGATGGAGACAATGCAAGCTGTTAGCTTTATGTATGTTCGTCCACCTGGTTACAATGCTGAAAGTGCTAAGGCTGCGGAGCTTGATGATGACAGGAAGAAACAGGAACAACCACCTACAGCTGCTATGTACTCTATTATTTTATGATTATGGCATATGAATTTTGGTTTCTGTGATGATTGTTTTGTTGGAGAAAATGGCTTTGTAACCGTTATTTCAGAAAGTGAATCAAAGTTGTTTTATTATGTTCTAGGCAACTGGGATCTAAGCCTGTGGGTGAAGAAAAGAAGAAACCAAGGCCAAAAGATGTTTTTGGGCGTCCTTTGCCTACTGAAGAAGAGTTTGAAATCCTTAAAAATGCTCCACGGTATGTCTGAATACTGCCTACATGCATTTTTCATGTAATATTTATGCTGCTGAATTTCTTACCAGTCATGTGCTTGAGATCTATGGCACTGCTGCTTTGGGCTTTGACCATGGTACTGTATTTTTGTTGAGATTTAAGTGATTTCTTTATATAAAAGGTTTAAAGAGGTTACAATGGCACAAGTAGGTGTAGATTCAAATCTTACTGATCAGAATCCAAAATATAAAAGGCAAAAGAATAAGAAAACTATGTGAGGATTGCATTGAAAGAAACAATGTGAGACATGAGTCAAAATAAAAAAATTTAAGAGGTTGCATTTATAAATTTTTCAGTCTTTATTAGGATATTGACAAAAGTTGGCACATATTTCACTAATCTTATGCATTGTGACTTATTTTACACTGTTCATCAAGGTGGGAGATTGTGAGTTCATGTCACCTTGTCTCCTTTGTTTGGAGTTTTTGCAGAGTTCTAATATAAGATTATACGTGCAAATGTTCTTTGTTCTTCCGAGAGTTCCAATGTCATTCTTGTGGTTTTTCAATTGGCTGTGTTCCATGAAATATTAGTTATGCAGCACTATTACAAATCCGATCATGTTGTATCGAAGTCTCATTTGTGATTGCTTTAATTTTCAGGCTGGAGACAGGTGCCCCTGCAAGGGTAAAACCATTTGGTGTTGAACTGAGAAATGTGAAATGTTTAAGATGTGGAAATCATGGGCACCAAAGTGGTGATCGTGAATGTCCTTTGAAGGATGCAATAATGCCTAATGAAGAGAGTCGATTGAAAAGAGATGACCCTTTGACTGCTATCACAGCTCACATAGATCCTAGTGAGGTGGGTATTCTTTCTTTGTTGTTTTTGGCAGATTAAGTGAAGGTTGTTATCATTTAACCTGGACAATAGAATTGTGCCTAGTAAAATTTGTGGGAGCACTGGCACCATCGAACTCATCCATGATTCTTTATTGCTATCTTACGGGGTGTATGTGTAGTGCTGTAAACCATCTTATAATAGTTAGTTTAGCAGAAAATTTTTTATGTGCATCAATCAGATAACAAACATAAACAGAAATATAAGATCTCTAATAGCTTTTTCTTTGTTCATGAAGCAGAAAAATTCAAAAAGCAGTCTAGAAATAAGTATGCATGGGAAATATGAAACTAACCTGTAGAATTAGGTGTAAAAGTTGCCAAAGAGCTTGGAAGTTGTTCTGCACTTGTGTTCAAAGCCAGTACAAGAACATATATACATTGTTACCCATTATTTAAAAAATTTTGCTGCCTTGTTCATTTCTAACAACATGAGAGCCCTGGATGCTTGCTAATGCTATTATTTTCCCTGCAGCCTCTTAAGTGGGAGCTGAAGCGACAACCAGGAAATTTTAGTCCCCATGGAGGGTTTAAACCTGATGATGCCAATCAGCAGATAGTTGCAGAGGACATATTCGATGAATATGGGGGTACATCCCGTTCTTTAACCGCTGAATCTTGAAGTGTTTTTTTATTTGTTTCGTAACTTATAGTTGTGAATTAGGCATTCTACTTATCTTTTCCCTTCCCCCAAAATTCTAGGGTTTCTTGCTGGGGACAGCAATGTACCCGACTTGTTGACTGACTTGTCAAGCAAATCTAGAAAGAAGTCCAAAAAGAAAAGTAAACACAAGAGGCAGTCATCACCTGGTGACAAAGGATTAAGAGTTTCTGAGGAAGATGGGTCATCTTCACCTTTTGACAGTGGAGACAGGAGGTCAGGGAAGGAGAATAAACATAAGAAGAAGAAGAAGAAGAAGCATAGTCGTTCCAAATCAAGTTCATCCGATGATTCAGAATGGGATAGACATCTTAGAAAAAACAGACAAAAGCATTACTATTCACCTGGAGATTTTGAAACTGGCAGATATTGTAGAAGTAGAAAGAGCAGCAAAAATCATTCTTATTCATCTGAAGATGACTGTCATGGGCATCAAATGATAAAAGAAGGGAGAGAGAAGCATTCTCTTCTGCCTGAAGAATCAGACTATGAAATCCATTATAGGAGTAAAAGGAGCAGACAAAAGCATTCCTTTTCATCTGAAGATGAGGCTGACAGGCATCATGCAAGTGGAAAGAGAAGAAACAAACATTGGCAGTCATGTGAAGATTCTGACTCTGGTAGGCACCGCCGAAGAGAAAGGAGCAGGCAAAAGCATTCTTGTACGCCTGCTGATGACTCTGATGGACGCCGTAGAAGCAAGAAGAGCAGACACAAGTATTCTTTTTAGTGTCTGAATGAAATTTTTATTTTTTGAGAAGAGCAGACACAAGTATCCTTCTCCAATGGACATACTACACAAGAAAACTACCCTGGCATCATTAATACCAATATCATCAATGGGAGTACTGATGAGGATGAGATTATAGGGCAAGCCATAAGATGGAAGAAGCTGAGGATGCTATTAGTTTTTAGTTTGTTTGTTGGGTAGTTTTGTATGTAGACATAAATGCAAAACATCGTTGTCTCAAAAAGCCTTTTTAACTTGCATGACCTTGTACTGGAATAATTGAGAATGTTCATTCTCTTGGTGGATTTTTACTGTAACATACATTTTTTTCTTTATTTTCATTTCTACTTAATAATCTGGTGAGAATCTAATGCCCTGAAAACTCTGTAAGGGTTTTCTGGTAGAATGCGAGTCAGGGCCTGAGATCAGGTCGACAGGGCAGTTGATGGATATTCATCGTTTTGGATAATATAAGTGAAAATAAAATACAAGTAAGAAAAGAGAAAAAGATAATGCCTAAATAAACAGTAGAATACCGGTTTTTACCAACCCAAATAAGTAACTAATCATTAGCAAGAAAGAGAGAAAAAATTAAAATAAATAAATAAAAAGAGAGGGCTCGACTAAATAAAACTAATAAACCCACGAACTTCTATACCCCAACATACAAGCCCGTGAGGTCTACCGTTTTAGTTTAGAATCCTCGTTTGCAAAGGCGGGGCGAATTGTAACAAAGCTAAGAAGATGGCAGCAAGGGGAGGAAGCAAAGCAGTGATGGCCGCAGTGAAGGGCGGTGGCCTAAAATTCCAACCTGCTTCTTCTTCCAAAGCCAAAAGCAAAGGCAAAGGCAAAGGCATAATCAAACCCGTTGTGCCGTCTGCTTCTTCTGAGTTGGGCAAATTCCTAAATATTGCTGAGCCTGCTCGTTCCGAAACTTCCAAATTGATCTCCAAGTTCATCAAACTCAATAACCGCCAGGTTCCCTCTTTTAAAACAATTGCTTATTAGATGGGACATCTTTATATTTTGCAAACCCTTGTGCCATGGTGATGTTGATTGTTTTGAATGTTGTCTCTTCCAAATGTTTGATGATTGCCCTAATAGAATGGTTGGATTATCTTTTCAAGTGTATAGGATTGTGTTAGTATTTCTATGACTGAACTAATTCAAAAGGATTGTTAAGATGGTCAAAGGTTATTTTTTTTCTTTTGGATTGCTGCAAAGAAATATCTGTTTTTTAAGATGTCTTGTTGGGTGGTACGGTCTTGATGATAGAAAACATCATTTGTTTTGTTTCATTGTTTGAATGTATTTGCAAATATTAACTTCTAAAATTTTCTTTTCAATTATCCCTTTTTCCCCAACTCCCGATCACAAACCAAAACCCCTCAATTGGCTGTGAGCAGCAATAGAATTGCGAACCTCTAGTAAAAGTGCCAGAGAGGTCTTACAAGCTAAGTTAGATTGTACCCGCGTTCAGTTTTTTTCACTTAAATTGCTGCCATTTTAGGTGTTATATATTTCTATTATTACCATCTTCATTGAACAAGGATAGCTTGCTGCCTTAGTTCATTCGAAATTAATCTCATGAGCTTCAACTGTTTAAATGTGTTCAGTCACTTTACTTTGGTTTATTACTTGTTTGTAAATGATTAGTAAACATGATAACTCTTGTTTAACTGCTAGCCTGAATATCTGTGTTCACTCCGTCACCTAATTGTCGGAAGGTTTGAATGCATGTATTTTGTTTCTATTTCATGAACTTATTTGCTTCTTCCTTTTCCATGTTTCGTGTATGAAAATTCTCTAGTGGCATGACATGTTGATGATTTCTTGCAGAATCCTGGAATGAAAAAGGACCTTCTTGGCGAGGAGAAGTTGAAATCTATATTGGCAGGGAAAGACAGAATTGGGATGCCGGAGATTGCCAAATTGCTGTCTGGACAATTTGTGAAAACTGGCCGATAATTAGGTTGGCTTGGTCATTTTGACTCTTGTGCTGCTATTAGATCATGGTGTAGCTCTCCTTTGCTGTAGAAACTGAATAATGTTTCTTCTGGGACATTTTTGTTTGAACCCATTACAAATTAGGTGCTTGGTCTGAATATTTCAAAGAGAATTGTTGAAGTCATGGCATGAACATGTGTTGTTCATCTAGACTGATGAGTATTATAAACTTTGGAGTTCCTTAATTTGTTTTTCTACTTGTTCAACTGTTATTGTATGATGGAGAAAATTATCAGCAAGCTTGCTATTTGTTTCGTGTCTTTGTTAGAAGATCCAATGCTTAATCTTGTTCAACATATAAAGTTTAGAAATTTTGGTTGCTTATGGAAAAACTCAATTGGAGGAGATATCATGCAGTGTGTATCATTACACCTGATATTGTGAATCATTGACCAGGATCGCATGGTTGCTAATTGTGGATTTTGTGATGATTATTGATGATTTTGTGCCAAAACTTCCATCACCATTCTTATGCTGAAGATTGAACTTACATATAACAAAGTATATTATCATTGGCAGCTGTCGCATGAAATGCTTCAAGCTTCATTGCGGAATACAAGAATTAGTGAACATGGAAGGATTGAAATTTTTTTTTAATGTTATATAATTTTATTTAACTGTTAAATTAATATATTTTTAATATTTAAAATTAAATTAAATTTATATAATTAATATATCATACTTAATACATGTGTCAATTGTTAGATTAATACATTTTAAATAATTAAAATTATAATTAATAAATAATAATTAATGTATTTTTAAAAGTTAAAATTTAATTTAATTTATATAATTAATACATATACTAAATTTAATAATTAAAAAATTAATATAAAAATTAAGAAAACTCTTCTTATTTTATATTCTTAATTTTATACAAATTTTATACTATTTTCTATCAATCTTTTTTTTTAAATAGTTTCGTTTAGATGTATACAACGAGGCAAATTGAAATAAAAACCAATTTTCTACTTTTGCTTACCCTTTTCAGAACAGTGATTTCATCTTTTCAATTTTAACATGATTCAGGACTCCAAATTTTTGGGATGTTTAAGGCTCTGTTTCCAAGTCATTATATCAAACAGAAATCCTTGTGTCTCCCATTTTTAGGATGTAGAGAGTGTTGTTCTTTATCTTTTAGTCAACTACAAAAATATAATAATAATAATAAAACATCAAGAAAGAGATTTCAAATAGCGACAAGGGTATTTGGAAATTTCATGGCATTGATGGCGGCAACTAAGCTGTTGTTTTTTAAAATGTTGACACAATAATAGAGAAGTAAGAGTGTAGATAGGGTAAAATATAACAAATAGAGTCATTTCAGTGTATTTAGGTAAGAAAATGCAGAAGACAAAGGAAGAAAGACGCTGGGTGAATTCAGCGGGCGGTCGAATACAGGGGAGTGTGGCGCGTGAGGCTTAATTTTCGCCCTGAGTCCCTGGGGACCTAGGGCGCAAATTAAGCCCGGGTCACCGGAGACCCAGGGCCTTCTTTCACCTATATATTATTTGTATATTTATGTTATATAACTAACAAATTTCTCTTTAAATTATAAATTAATAGTTTATAATTTTTTAGTTATTATATTATAAAATAGTTTTTTATATTCATACAATTTATAATTATAAAGGTTATAAATATTAATTATTAATTTGTCTATTAATTTTAGTTATATGGCTAAAATCATACCTGTTGTCATTCGACATGGAGGATCATGGGTTATGTTATCTTACAGTTCAGAAAAATACTGCGGTGGAAGGGTCCGTCTTATATCTGTTCCAAAAGATATTAAGTACCATGAATTATTGACCATAATATACGAGCGCACTAGAATTAATCCAACAGAATTTAACATTCAACTAAAAACTGGTTTCAAAGATGCAGAGACAGGATCTTGGATATATGTTGATATCGATGACGATTATAGTGTATCGATTTTATGCATAGTATTAGGCCAGAATGGGTAAAGATCTTTCTATACTTTATCTCTCTGCAGAGCAAGTTGTTCCTATTGAGCCCAGGGTGCCTGAAAGTAACGTGCCAGCTTTTGATGCAGAGGTTTCTACACAACCAGTTGTATCTTCTTGGGATAGTAACCAATTCGACTATGGTCAATATTATACAAATCCTATAGACCCTACACCAATACAGCGTGGAGCTTCAGTTAGCCATGGAGAATATGCGTTTTGCCCAATAAATGAAGAGCATGTACATGATTTCTTTCAGGCTCCGGCATTTGTGCAAGGTGAAAGGTGTTGACATGGCTAACGAAATGCCACCTCATACGTGGAGGAATGATTCGAAGATGACGATACTTATCCAGGTGCAAACTTGAGTCAGCAAGCTCGTGAGAGTGACACATCTATGAGGATTGGTGATGACATGGCTAGTCCTTCAAGTCTTCCACACAGTGGTCGTCGTATGCCGCTTATTCCACCATCATTTTCTACAGGCGAGGATGCAATGTCGTGTCTACATATAACATGATAGATATTTGGACAACTTTTCAATTCAAAGAAAGAGTTACGAGATGCATTGGGTGTATTGGCACTGAGGAATAATTTTCAGTTTCGAGTTGCAAAGTCAACGACAAATCGATTTGAGGTTAGATGTGTTGTTGACGGTTGCAAATGGCAGAATGCGAGCAACGAATACAGATGAAAGAAAAGGTAGATATTGGTGTATTAAGGATTTTAAACCGAGCATACTTGTAGAAGCGACCAACTAAATCCAAGCCACCGCCAAGCAACCAGTCGATTTATTGGTGAATTTGTTATGGACAAATTCCAGACCCTAGCAGGATTTATACTCTAAACAACATTCGCGATGACATACATCGAGAGTTTGGAGTCCAGGGTATCTTACCGCAAGGCGTGGCTAGCAAGAGAAGAAGCACTCAAATTAGCGTGTGGAGACCCAGCTGAATCATTCAACTTGTTGCCACAATTTTGTTATGTACTCGAAGAGAGGAATCCAGGTACGATAATGCATATAGAAACTGATGATGATGCAAACTTCTTATACTTCTTCATGGCACTTGGAGTTTGTTTGAGCAGTTTTCGTACGGCAATTCAGCCAGTGATTACTATTGATAGAACATTCCTAAAGGGATACGTATCGAGGCACCATGTTGCAGCCGCCCTTGATAGAAATAATCAAATCTATCCTGTCGCATTCAGAGTTGGGAGACTCAAAAAACGATGCTTCGTGGGAATGGTTTTTAACAAAGCTACGGGATGCTGCTTGGCCCTGTTGAAGATCTTGTGTTTGTCTCTGATCGCCACGACAGCATTATTAAAGGTATAAGAACAGTCTTCCCTGAAGCATACCACGGGTTTTGTGCATATCATATTGAAGAGAATCTCAAAACAAAGTTCAAATTCAAAGACAGCAAAAAAGATGCTTTTCTTATGGGTTTCTACCAAGCTACAAAAGCATTTATGTTTAGTGAATTTGAAAGCATATGGACAAGCTGAGGTTAGTTCACATTGATGCTACCAACTATTTAGAAAATGATGTAGGATTTCATCGTTGGGCAAGATGTCATTTTCCCATTCGGCAATACGACATAATGACCACAAACATTGCCGAAAGTCTGAATGCACTGTTGAAGGATGCAGACTCTGCCCATCATGGCCTTAGCTGATTGGATACGTTCAGTGTTACAGCGATGATTTTATGAAAGGAGAGAAGAAGCTGCTAAACACGAGGACAACACATTAACTGATGCAGCATCTGCAAAAGTGAAAATGGAGGAAATCATTGTCGCTAACTCTGTCTGTTTATCCAATTTCACATTATGAGTTCGAAGTTAGAGGTCGAGGTGAAATTGCAGTAGTTGATCTTAATGCGAAAACATGCCAGTGCAGGCGCTTCAACCTATAACAACTACCATGTGCCCACGCAATGGCAGAAATTAGATTCGTCAGGGGCAAGTATGAGAGAATTTTGCTCTAAACTATTATCACAATAGTACACTATTAGATGCGTATGCAGCCGAGATTCATCCTGTTGGTGATCCCATCTTTTGGCAAGTCCCCTAGCGAGATTCGAGCAACCATTGTCAAACCACCTGTAGGTCGTCTCCCATCCGGTCGACCTAGGAATACACGCATCCCATCTTCTGGTGAAGAAGTGGTCGTTCGGAGGTGTTCTTGGTGTAAGCAACGTGGTCACAATCACGCAACTTGTAGAAACCCCTTGAACTTGGCGGACACTTAAATCATTAATTTAGTTTGTGATTATGACTTGTGCAATTATATAGATTTTTTAGACCATATTTTATTGTATGATGATTGTTTAATTTAATGTAGATGAAGCAGATATTTTATTGTATAAAGACACATTTGCCATTTGGGATGACCCTAAAAGGTACCATACAACACAAACAACAACATCACCATCTACAAATCAACACAAACAACAAGTCCAACACAACATCACAACACCACTCGCCATTCAAGAAATCAACAAAAAAAACACATCAAGTCCAACAACTTCACGACAACACCCACAAACACAAACAACACCACCGCCATCAAGAAATCAACAAAAAAAACACATCAAGTCCAACAACTCACGACAACACCCACAAAACAAACAACACCACAACCAACACCACACAACATCAACACACACAAACAACAAGTCCAACACAACATCACAAACAACAACATCACCAGCAACACAAACAACACACCACCCTCAACAAATGAACATAAAAACCATACCACCACCAAAATATCACAACAACACCAACAAAACAAACAACACCACCACCAGCAGTAACACAATACAAACAACACACCACAACCAATACAATCACCAACATCAACATCACTAACAATACATTAAACACCACTAGCAGCTACAAATCAACACAAAGAACACCACCACTAGCTAGCAGCTACAACACAAACAACACACCACAACCAATTACAATCACCAACATCAACATCACAACAAACATACAACACCACTACAGCTACAAATCAACACAAAGAACACACCACCACTACACAAATCAACACAAACAACAAGTCAAACACAACACACAATATAGAGATGAAATAACACTTTATTTACATAAACAACAGAACAAGTACTACATCAATGTATTCGACCTACAAAAAGATCTAATGCAATTTTAATCCTAAAGAATTGGCTGTGATCTGTCTGTGAAATCCACGGCCGCCCTAACATAATATATTCTATATATTTACAAACGAAAACCCCACAATCCCCGCTATTTACATTTTGAGTCGAGTACCTTGTGGTCGATGGCACTGGAACGCGTGTTTGTGTTTGTGTAGTCTAGTCGATCATCCCAAAATCCTAATCTATGCAGTGCCACCGGGAGTAGCAGACAAATGGGCTTCATCGCATCACGGATCTCGCTACTGAATGTCCTTTGGGGGAGGAATCGTACACTGTGATGCTATGCCTCACCAAGTCCACCGACATTGCCACCCAATGATCTCCACAAATAAGCGAAGGCAGTAGGACATAATTGACAGTCCTCCAAGGCTTGTATATCCGAACCGATCACCTCGAATGTGCATGTCAATGTCGGAGTAGTCGGCTGGCTCTAGAGTCTGCGTCGCCATTTGTAAAGCAATTAGGCCTGAAAAGTTAAACTAGATGATTAGAAACCGAGCAAGTACAATTATTTTACATAATTAAAATAAATCATAGGGCAAGTTGGAAATCTATACGTACATATAGGTGGGCATGGGCAATGGTAACATTCTGGCGAATACTCTAGAGGACACGCCAGTTGTCGATGGGCCAGCAAATAACAGTACTCATCGATGTGCTGTATTAATAAAACAACAAATGTTAGATCTCACATTTATATACTACCAACTAATGACCAAGTGGGTGGGTGAAAAACTTACAGTATCTTCTAATTGTGCATCGCATCTGAAATACCACGAAGCCACCTCGGCGTGATAGTGACAGCCCGCGTCTCAATGGCCGCATCTGGTTCCTCCAGCCAACTAAGGTACGCAGCATAAACACTGTCCTCATAAGGGGCAATAGGGTTTATCACAGTATCTGGTGGATACTGTGGTAGTTCCCTGTTGGATCGGATCGTGCGCGCCCTCTTATCTAGGGTTGGTGTACGGGCTTCTTTCCTGCGGGCCACGCCTGTAAACCCTGCCGAACCGGCTATGACCTAGCATCACCTTCACGCTCTGATTCTGACAAAATGATGTCACCTTCTAGTGGTATGCTGGATGATGGGACCCGCTTCAAAACCTGTGGTAGGCTGAGGTAAAATGTCCTTTAAAACATAAAACGTAGGGCTAAAATTAGTTGCAGTATACAATAGAATAAAATCATAGCAACAAAACATAAAGAACAGTACATATGATAGAATAAATAAACTAACCTGTGATTGTTGATGGCCATTCATTGCCATCCATGCCTGCAGGTTTGCTGATAGTTGATCGACCCTGACCCACAACTTCGCGTTCTATTCGCTGCATGTCATCGCGGATGCCCACGCTCTATCCTCTCAACATCATCTCGTATGTACATGATGTCCTGCCACATGTAATGGACCTCTGAATCTAAGGAGTTGAACTCGATCTTCGACAAATCTCCTAAACTCCTCGTCAATGTATGCTGGTCCAGGGGATGAATGGTGCGATGGAGATGGCGAATGTCCATGCAACAAAACCAGTGATGGTGACCGAACGGATACTGTGCCAGTATTGATGAATGATGATGTGAGAAACTCGCGAGTGATGTGACATGACCGGGCGAATGATGATGCGAGAGAAGGTAGTGAATGATGTGAGGCAGCTGCTGATGATGTGAGGCTGCTGGCGAATGATGAAACCTGCGTAGGAGACTGACGCTGTAAGCAGAGAAAAACAGATGTGTTAGACAAATATAGAACACTTATTATTAATATGTAAACATAACTATAAACATACCTAAACATAACTCGATGTCGTTAGGACGCTACCCCCTGTATGCACCTCGTGGTTGAATAATCTCCATCAATTCAACCACGTGAGGCAGTTCCATCTCTACACCGTCAGGCTGTAGGGTAGGAACTACCTGAAGTGCTCCGCTGCAAACAAATACCATTGAAGATCGCCTGGGTCAAATTCTGCTTCATGTTCTTCCAGCGGATGATGCGCGGGACGCCATCGCGTACGATAGTAGCAAACCTATTCTGCAGGCTAGGGATACTCTCGTAAATCCACACCTGCATGGCATAAATTATAGCATTACAACACAAAACACACCAAAAAAATTACATTTAGTTTGTTAGAAATACCTAAAATGCAATTGCCATCCCGGTGATGTTATACTTGCCCTTAAATTGCGCCCACTAGCTTCCAACCGTGCTGCAGTGCTCCTGTATTTGCCCGTGTTGGATAGCAAAGGGATCGGCGCAAGGACTGCATGATGTAGAGATGGGCGGCAGATCCCCATGGGTATCTATTAAACTCCTCTAAATCCTCTAAAATATCTAATACCCAAAAATCAGCATGTGATCTACCGTCCCTACCAAATAAAAACCTCTCAACCAAATAAAAGAGGGATAATCTAACTACATCTACATCCGAAAGAGAAGAAAAATCTAAGACATCAAAAGACTAAATCTAGATCGTTTAGGGTGATCACGTCTCTATCCCCAAATATTATATCCCTAAGACGAGAACTATCCTGCAAATCTAAAGTAGGAAAATGCCCACACCTAAGTCCGGTTATCAACCCAAACTCAACTCGTGAAAACTGAGACCATCTAGCTACCAACTAAAAACCACATCTCATTTGGGTCACCACCTACATCTATCTCATACAACATCATGTAATGAATTAAGATAGGTGAATGATGTAAACTACCTATGTCTAACAAATGACCCTAAACAAGTTTGCCTAAACATACCTAATTGTGTCTCACTTAATTTACCCCTTATTTGGTCTAGCACCGCAAATCTCGCCAGACAACACGTCTCTGCGTGAAAGTGCTCATCTACTGGGATCTTCAAGCGAGGTTGAGTTGCCATTTCTACCTATATATATTCAATAAATAGTAATTAGTTATAATTAAATATTATAAAAATAAAAAATAATAATAAAAAAATAGGAACGCCCTGTAGGCTCGTGTGAAACACGTGCCCAGAGAACTCAGGGCACCAAGGCCCTGGGTCACATGGGACCCAGGGCCCAAAAACCTCTGGGCGCGTGTGATACACGTGCCCAGAGGAACTTCTACGCTGGGCACGTGTCAAGGCACTGCGCCCAGATACCGCTCTTCGCCCTTCGTCTTCCTCCTCTGTTTTCTGTATTTTCTCACTCAAAACACAAAAATGGACCCTATTTACTACAATTTTGCCCTATCTACACACCTACTTCTCTACCATTGTGTCAACATTTTATCAACAAGGAAGAAATGAACTACCACAACAAGTTTAATTTAGTGCTTTAATTATGGAAATTCATGCCAAAATTTTATCAATTGACTTGTAAACACATAAATATCAGCAAAATTCTATGCAATGTAAGTCAAAAGACTAACCTTTTTTCTTGTTGTTGTTGTATTTTTGATACTGTCGAAGATGAAACTAGCAATTGACCGAGCAACGCAATGTAAAGAAAATGAGAAGAAAATGAGTAGACGTTTGTTTTTAAGGCTTGTGTTTTAGGGTTTGGGGGCAAAATCGTCCAAAAGTGGTTAGTTTGGTAAGAATGAATTAGGATTGGTCATAAATGTAAAGAGGGGTAAAAATAAAGTTATTTTCGAAAATTTTTCGTCTTCTTCAACAATCAGTAGCGAAGAGCCATAAGGATTTGCAAAATGGTTTCTATATCTCCACAACTAAACAAATTTGTTGGAGCCAACAAAGTATCTCGCTCTGAGGCTATCAAGAAGGTCTGGCAATATATCGAACTCCACAATCTCCAGGTGCTTCCCTTATTTTTCCCTCTTTTATATCTACTCAATTTTTGGCTTTCGCAAACATGCTGGCTATTTCTTGTTCCTGATTACCTATTAGCACGAACCGCTGATGGCTATTTCTTGTTTGATTTGCATCGTTGTTTCTTGTTTTCATTTATTCACTTATCTGCTTGATATTTTGCTATTTAGCTGGTATAATGTTTTAAAAAGATTTGGATTCTCATGCTTACTTGACCTTTTAGACATTCATTTTTTATTTTTGAAAATTTTTTTACTTTATTGAAAGGAATATTAGTTTTTTGGCATGTATTAATTATTCTATTTTATTTTTGTTGATCATTATTGAGATAGTAATGACGCAAAACAATTGAGAAAATATATCATCTTGTGGTGATTTAGAGCTCTGATAACAATGGCTTACTTAATTAATAACAAATTGTATAACTCCTTTATGAATGTAGGCAAGTAGCTAATTTTTTTTTCCCATCAAGGATATCCATGATTCTTTTCTTAAGTCTTTTATATATGATCGTTACTATCCTGTATATCAAAGATTCTTAATAATACAAAATGTCAGTTTTTTCTTGATTATGACACTAATTAATCTGATATTGTTGTATGTGCAATCTTTACAAGGTTGCAAGTTTTAATAGTAGTTTACTACAACCATCTATAAAGAAAGGAATTAAGGACTAATTCTATCTTATGAAAAATCAAAAGAAAAAGTACAGTAACATATTTCATAAATTTTCCTTCCTTGCCCCTTTTAAGTGTCTGTCGGAGTTACGTGACGTTCCTTTGTCAACTCAATAATTATCGGTAACCAAATTGTTTAAGTAAAATGTTGGATTCTTTTTGAATCTATTAAATGATGACTCACATTTGTTCTCTCCCTCTTATCATTGTTCTAAGTTTTCCCTTTTGCTATGATCAAGGTATGAATTGTGGGCAAAACTGGTTCTTGAGCAGATGTGGTTATTTAAAGTCCATTGTCCGCTAAACCATGTTTTCCAATAACTTTGTTATTTAGTATCATTTTTGGGTCTTATTTTTTAATCATGTATTCTTGTTCTTAAGTTTCAATTTTATGTCATGGTTTGTAGAATCCTGCAAACAAGAAGGAGATTAGATGCGATGAGAAGTTGAAGACTATTTTCAATGGTGAAGAAAACGTTGGGTTCTTGGAGATTGCCAAATTTCTGTCCCAGCATTTTGTGAAATCTGCTTGATGTGTGGTTAGGTTATTTTAATCCATTATCATCGGAGTTTCATCTGGGTTCATTTAGAAGAAGCTTTTTGTTATGTAACCTCATGGTTGTGTAGAGATGAACCCGTAGTATGTTACATGTTCTCCAAATCCTGTGTTTATTCATTGATGGGGAAAGGATGTCAAAAATGTTTGTTGGGGATTCTAAGACAACTGATTTTCACCGTGCCATGGTCCAGTTGTACCTATTTCAAACTTTTTAGGAGGTAAATCCCCTATTATTTGCTAGAGTTATATGATTCTGCATACTGCTTTTGATAGATGGATGTCATGTGATTTTCATGTCTGTGAATGTTATATTGCCGGGACCCGAATTGATACATACTGCATGATAAACAAAAAGGAACATAACGTCGTCAAGGGATGTAAGAGACTTCCCAAGTGAAGTCGTCTCCTCTCCTGGACTAGTGTAAACTGACGAGTACCAATCGCTAATACGCCTAGTGACAACATTGGGTTGGGTTTCTTCCTTCACCCCCACCTAACTCCTGTATCATCCAATTACGAAGCAAAATGATATCTCTTTAAAACTGCAATTAAGGTAAATTTCATGTTTAATGTTCTTTTTTCACATTTATTTAAAATTAAATTGTGTATGATTTTTGCATAAATCCTGTATGGTGGACATTAACATCAGTAACGCCAATTTTAGAAAATTAAATGATTTGCTATGTTACTCCCCCCTTTTCTTTCTCTTTTTATACGTCAACTGTTGGATGCTTGCATGGCAATCTGACGGCTAAAAACGAATCTGGTTAAAAATACGAAGATATTTATTAGACTTTAAGATTTCGAACAAAAAGGTGCTACGTGGGCCCGACTCGAAGGTACAGACCCATCCACACCGTCCATCTATGCCTATTTGCTTATCCTCGTATGATCAGCAGCACTGTTTGTTCCTTGACCTCACAAAATAGAAAACCGACTTCCGGCCACGCCGCCGGCACCGTACGATCTAAATCCAACTTCAACTGCTTCCTGTTGTACTGCCGATGACGTTGTCCGAAGATGAAGACGAGAGCTTGGCTCAGTTCCTCGAATCCGAAGTCCTCTCTGAAGTCTCCGAATCGGAGGTTTTATTCATTTTACATGATCATATTCGTGATAAAAATAACGATATCATGTCGTTTCATCTCTTTTTTGTTTGTGTTAGGAGCATAAGAAATTGATAGAAGAAGAGGAACCGAAACAGAAGAAATTGCGTATAGAGAAATGCTCAGATTCCGGGTCCCACAATGGCATTAATATTACCAAACTTGAAACTTGTTCTCATCCGAGGAGGATTGAGAGTGGAATTTTCAGCAAGATTCCACCCGAATTGTTCCCACACATTCTCAAATTCCTATCTTCTGAGGTTCGTTCCACAATTTTGTACGATCTCTTGTTATTTTTTTCTGTTGTTTGTTTGATTTGTTATTATTTTGACTTATGAAGTTTGTTTTTGAAATATGACAGGATCTTATATCGTGTTCGCTAGTTTGTAGATTCTTAAATTACGCTGCTTCTGATGAGTCCTTATGGCGTCGCCTGTGAGTCTTTATTTTATATTATTTTCGATTGATCTCGGAAAAGAAAATTTGTTCCTTTCTCTCAGATTGTTTTATTTTTTGCTCAATTTGGAATTTGTTTTTTTTGGCATGCAGTTTAGTTGATTTTGTGCATTTATGGATTTATCTATGGTCCAGGAACACACTTTCATAAAATTGAAAAATATGTTTAGTTTGGACCTTGCATATGATGGTATGTTTATTATAACCGCTTGTTTTGGGGTTTGGGCAGATACTGTATGCGCTGGGGTCTGATGCCCCCTACCAAGAATTTGCGAGTGTGTGCCTGGAAAAAGCTCTATATTCAGGTATCTTTTGAAGTTCTCTCTTCTATTATTATATTGCTTTTTTTTTCTTCTGGTCAGATAATTAGGGGAAAACACTTTAATCTTTTATTTTAATTTCCTTGAACTTTTTTTTTCATTTGCAAGGCAAAAATTTAGAATTTTCAATGTCGCTTGGATGGCTTTTGTGATTGCTTTGTGTTTTTTGGGCTATTTATGTAATATGAACTTTCTGCTGAAGTTTTTGACGAAACTGTAGTGGTGTCTTGATAGAAATGCAATCAGCCATGTATAAAAGGGGCTCTTACCAGAAAAATGAAAGGGGAAAAATGATTTTTATGGAGGTATCATGTAGTTATATCTTCTTCTCTTCTAACAAGAAGAACTAAGCCTTAGACAATGTTATTGTTGTTGCATCCAACCAATTGCTTTTGTTCCCATCTTTTTAGACAAGGCATTGATAATGATGCCTGATTAGTTTTAGGCTTGAAATTTTTACTGGAATTGCATGTATGTCTTGCTTCACGTTGGAACTTTTAATTTTATTCTTAAAGATAGTTGAGGCAAGCTTTCATTAGTTGAAATTCTTTATTTGATGCTTAAACATTGCTAAAGCTGGTGTAGACAGTAGTTTTACATCAAATGGTTTTTCATTTTACAGCGTGACGAGGAAGACATGGTCGAACTTGTTAGAAATTGCCCAACTGAGTTCAAAGAGTATTATATCCAAATGCAAGCTGCAAAAAGGAGCCAAGCACCTCTTCCTTCACAGGTAACATGTGTTGCTTCTGTCTGAAAATGAAGATTCTTTAATTAAAAATATATACATTCTAGCTTTGCTTTTCAAGTAACAAGTTTCTTTTTCATTTCATCTTTTCAACTTATCAGATTAATTTTTGTGATAACTATACCCTTTGTAGTGTAGGTTTTATGATTTTCAATCATTACTTTGATATGGATGGGAAAGAAAGAGCTACGAATCCTCTTTCTCATTATTGTAAGAATGTGTGCTTTTTACGTTAAATGGTCCTTGAAGTTATTCTTTCGACGACAATTAAGGCATGTATGATTGCTTTGGTGTTGGTGCATGTGTCCCGTATTATTACATTTATACAAATTTTTGACCGGTTTGTGCATTTTTTGTCTATCTTTGGAAGTGGTAGGCTGTTTTTTAGTGATTGCTTTTGATAGGGAATAATAAACGAGGGTCACTGGACTTGGTTTGATGTTTTTTTTTGGGATACTTAAGCGTAGGTGCAGTTCATGAGCACGCGATACATATTGGCCCACATTTTTTACTGCTGTAATATAAAACACTTGAGAGAGAAAAAAGAAAGGCTAAGAAAAGGGAACTCGAATCGTTGGGAAGAAAACTGCTTTATTTTTTGTTTTTGTTTATCTGTTTGTTTTTGTGATGTGCAGGTGAAGGATGATCGTGTGATTCTTGATAAGACAGTTGGCGATCAAGTGTCTATATGGAAAAGCAGTCGGGGCTTGACTGATAACTTGGTCACTGACCATGCTTGTTCTGGAGAAATGTGTACTTACCACCATATTGGCAATGTATTTGTTTGTGAGAAGACAGGATATGTTCATGGTAAGAATCACGCTTTCAACTGTGGCATCTATCTTTATGTGCACAAAAGCGAATATTACCTCTTACTCTTGGAGCACATAGTGAACTTACTTTGCCTTTTCCTTGCTTCTAGTTTGTGATGATACATGCAGAGAGGTTGCTGTGGACCCGAAAGATGGACTCTTGGTCTGTAAAATCTCTGGGCATTGTTTTGATTGTATGATGTCACCTGATGAAACCGAAGCAGATCCTGTGAGTAGTAGTTTTATGCACCTTCATTTGTTTACTTGTTATCAAATCTGCTTCTACTTCCTCTGCCTACAAGTTTTGAATTATAGAAGACTACAGTAAGATTCAGTAGTTCAACGTGTGAAGTATATTCTATCAGTTAGTTTGTCTCATTTACTGATGATGGGTAAAAAAGAATGAAGGATGGAGGGACATTTTATATTTCGTCAATAGGAGAAAAACAGCATGTGCTTTCTTTTCAATTGCTACTTTTACGATTCCATATCAATTAACAGTTAATTGATTATGAGAAGCATAGGCTAATGAGGATTTTATATGAAAATTACCTAGTCATGTCATGTGCCATTTGTTAGCATTCTTACCATGACCTATAAATAGAACAAAACTCCATAGAGGTGTCATTGTGTGTTGGGCATTGTTTGAACTTGTTGAGGTGTGTTGGTCCAAGTTGATTAAAGTCATGCATTCTTGTATAGTAAACTGTTTTGGGAAATTTTATTAGCTAATAATAGGAAAACATGCTTATTCTGAATAACTGTCCAGATATGGTGCTGTTTTTCTTTAGTTCACCAGTTGTGTAGGTTAGTTTTGGGATTTTTTTTCTTTTCTCTTATTTTCATTATTCTAATTCTTTTTCTTAATGTTTGTCTCAATTTTAGGAACAGCAAGGGGGTGTGACAGATGAAGCAGAGCCTTTCATGGGGTCTGGCCGATTTGGTATGGATACTACTTCTATCTTATTAAGTAGTGTTTTTTTTTCATGATTGTCTGTTTTATTTTCTTAAATTTATTGCTAACCACCTCATTTTTTTTTATCTATAACAGCACGAGCTTATACATTGGGATATAATTGTGAAGATGAGAAAGAGCTAGAATATGCTTTGAGGTTTTGCTGATTTAAATCTTGGTCTACTTTAAGGTGGATGTATGGTCTGACGCATTTGGAATTGGCAACAAATTTACACAATTGCTTTTTTATTATTTAAGAGTGCTCAATTTGACAGTTTGTATGAATTTTAAGTGATAGGTAACAGACGTTTATTTCTTGTGCTCGCACTTCTCTACATAGCTGTATTATTTTCATATGATCAGATATATAGATCCTCGGGTTGGATTGACCAAAGCTGGCCAGAGTTTTGAATACCAGTTCTCAGGTGGAATATTGGATTATTGGTATTGATACCTAGGTTTATGGAAATTCAAATGGGCATGCGGGCAAACTTTGCATGCAAATAAAATTTCTGATTACTTGTAGAGGGCATACGTTCATATGGTGGAAAGTTGCTTCTACTGAGTTCTTTCCGAGTGGAAGTCCAAGAACAACTGAGGGTGTCTGATTAATCAATCTATATTATTGAAGTTAATAGCTTTAAGGGTTGTGGTGGAGCTGTTGATGCTTACATGTTATGTGTTTTTCTTTTTTTCTTTTGCCAGCAAGAATGCATGAGATTTGTTGTTTGAGCGTGCTAGTCAACTACTTGTTCAACATTGTATCTGATTTTCTCCTGGTTGCCTTTCTTGGGTAACTCTGAGCATTTTCACATGGTGTTAAAGCCATTTGTATGCATACATATGGGTAACATAATAATTGTACTTCGCCTGAAAAGCCAATAGACGTTGAAAAAAGGGAAGGCGTGTATCCGATGTACATATAAAGTACATGAAAGTGGATTGCGTCTACTTTTTAATGGAATTCATGCTGCATTGCGTTGATAATCATGGATGCAAGCAGCTGTAAAGATAATTGATGGTGGCATTTTCATTAAGAGTGCCATGTTTAGTTCTATAAATAGATTTTTTATTCGTAAAAGAAAATGTTGTAGGAGATGCCAATTTCTCGATCAAATTGACAATCAGGAGTTATCAAATGTTTTGTATTTTTATTTTCAAGAAAATTAAAAATACATTTTTGGATATAGAAATGCCGAGTAGATTCTTCTTTCACGTGGATTTGGGAATGTGTTGGATAGTAGGCCCTAGAAGACCTGGCTTGGCCCGGTTGTTGATTTATCGACGCAAACTTGCAAAAACCAACTCGGATCTAATATGAAGAAAGAAAGAAAATTTTAGAGAAATTTTTGAAAATAGTCTTATTTTTATTCTTTTTAACATTTTTGATCAAACTTAATTCATTTTTATCAAAATAATCACTTTGAACAATTTTACCCTCAAATCCTAAATTTATGCTATAAATAGATACGAATTTTTTTTTCATACATTTTTTAGTTGAATTTTTTCTCTTTGAACAGCTAACACAATAGTAAAAAATTTATATTCTAACTTTCAAGTGCGAATTTGAAAAGAAAGTATATTTTTAGAATTTAAATTTCTGTAATTTATGTTTAATTTAAAAGTGTATGAACATTATTACAAAATAATTAAGTGATGTTCTTAAATATTCTATTCACATGTCAAGAATTTAGCTCTGCAATAGTGCCCTAGGTCGGATGTTGGCATACAGATCTGAGTTGGAGCCAACCTAGGGTTGTAATAGTGCCCCGGGTCCGCAGCCAATAATGTGCACACGATTCTTTGTATAATTATTGTTATATTTTAATATATAATTATTTGTATATTTATTCTATAACTAATAAATTTCTTAAAAATTATAAATTAATAGTTAAATTTTTTTTAGTCATTATATTAGAAATAGTTTTTTTCTATAAATATTATTTTTTATTATAAAAGTTATAAACATTAATTATTTAATTTGTATTAATTTCAGATATATGGCTAAAATCATACATGTTGGCATTCGACATGGAAGATCATGGGTTATGTTATCTGATGGTTCAAAAAAATACTGCGGTGGAAGGGTCTGACTTATATTTGTTGCAAAAGATATTATGTACCATGAATTATTGGCCATGATATACAAGTGCACTAGAATTAACCCAACAGAATTCAACATTCAATTGAAAATTAGTTTCAGAGATACAGAGATAGGATCTTGGATATATATTGATATCGACGACAATTATAGTGTATCTGGTTTTATGCATAGTATTAAGCCGGGAGGGGGTAAAGATCTGTATATGCTTTTTGTCTCTGCAGAGCAAGTAGTTCCTATTAAGCCCAAGGTGACTTGCAGTAACATGTCAACTTTTGATGCAAAAGTTCCTACACAACCAGTTGTATCTTCTTGGGATAGTAATCAATTCGACTATGGTCAACATTATACATAATATGATACAAATCCTATAGACCCTGCACCAATACAACGTGGAGCTCTCAGTTAGCCATGGAGAATATGTGTTTTGCCCAATAAATGAAGATCATGTACACAATTTTTTTCAGGCTCAGGCATTTGTGCATGGCAAAGGCATTGACATGGCTAACGATATGCCACCTTATATGTGGAGGAATGATTGCGAAGATGATGATACTAATCCAAGTGCGAACTTGAGTCAGCAAGCTCGTGATAGTGACACATCTATGAGGATTGGTGATGACATGGCTGGTCCTTCAAGTCTCCATCAAGTGGTCATCGTATGCCGCTTATTCCACCATCATTTTCTACACCAAAGGATGCAATGTCCGTGTCTACATATAACATGATAGATGTTGGACAACTTTTCAATTCAAAGAAGGAGTTACGAGATGCATTGAGTGTATTGGCACTGAGGAATAATTTTCAGTTTCGAGTTGCAAAGTCAACGACAGATCGATTTGAGGTTAGATGTGTTGTTAACAGTTGCAAATGGCGAGATGCAAGCAACGAATACAGATGGAAAAGGTGGATATTGGTGTATTAAACGGTTTGAAACCCAACATACTTGTAGAAGCGACCAACTAAATTCAATTCACCGACAAGCAACTAGTCGATTTATTAGTGAATTTGTGATGGACAAATTTCAGGACCCTAGCAAAATTTACACTGCAAACAACATTTGCAATGACATACATTGAGAGTTTAGAGTCCAGGTACCTTACCGCAAGACGTGGCTAACAAGAGAAGAAGCATTAAAATTAGCGTGTAGGGACTCGGCTGAATCATTTAACTTGCTGTCATAATTTTATTACGTAATCAAAGAGAGGAATCTATATATGATAACATATATAAAGACTGACGATGATGCAAACTTCTTATACTTCTTTATGGCACTTGGAGTTTCTTTAAGTGGCTTTCATATGGCAATTCAACTGGTGATTGCTATTGATGAAACATTCCTAAAGGGTGCGTATCGAGGCACTGTGTTTATTTATGCTGCTCTAGACAGAAAATAATCAAATTTATCCTGTCGCATTCATAATAGAGGACTCAGAAAATGATGCTTCGTGGGAATGGTTTCTAGCGAAGCTCCGGGATGCGCTTGAACCTGTTGAAGATCTTATTTTTATCTCTATTCGCCATAATAACATCATTAAAGGTATAAGAACAATCTTTCTTGAATCATACCACAGATTTTGTGTATATTATATTGAATGGAATCTCAAAACAAAGTTCAAATTCAGAGACCTTAAGAAAGACGCTTTTTTCATGGGTTTTTACCTTGCTGCAAAAGCATTTGTGTTTAGTGAATTTGAAAAGCACATGGACAAGCTGAGGTTAGTTTAAAATGATGCAGCCAACTATTTAGAAAATGATGTTGAATTTTATTGTTGGGCAAAATGTCATTTTCCAATTAGGCGATACGACATAATAACCATAAACATTGTCGAAAGTCTAAATGCATTGTTAAAGGATGCACGTACTCTTTCCATCATGGCCTTAACTGATTGGATACGTTCAATATTACAGCGATGGTTTTATGAAAGGAGAGAAGAAGCTGTTAAATATGACGAAAACACATTAATTGAAGCAGCAACCACAAAAGTGAAAATGGAGGAATCCATGTCGCTAGCTCTGTTCGTTTATCCAATTTTGCACTATGAGTTTGAAGTTAGAAGTTAAGGTAAAATTGCAGTTGTCAACCTTTATGCAAAAACATGTTAGTGCAGGTGCTTCAACCTACAACAACTACCATATGCACACCTAAGGATACGCTATTTATCGATGAGTGACCAAATACAAATACTCATCGATGTGCTGCATTAGTAATAGAACAAACATTAGATTAAGTAATTATATACTATCAAGTGGGTGGGTGTAAAACTTATAGTATCTTTCAGTTGTGCATCCGTATCTGAAATATTGCGAAGCCTCTTCGGTGTGATTGTGACAACCCGCGTATCAATGGATGCTTTAAAATCCTCCAGCCAACTGAGGTAGGTAGCATATAAATCGTCCTCATAAGGGGTGATAAGATCTATCATAATATCCGTCAGATATTATGGCAACTCCCTGTTGGCTAAGAACACGCGCGGCCTCTTTATTGGCCTATAAATCCTGTCGAATCGACTATGACCTGTATCACCTTTGAGCTGACACAATTTGTATGTTAGCCTCAGACTGTATGTTGGATGATGGCTCAACTTCAGCACCTATAAAAGGATGCGGTAAAATGTCCTATGAAATAATAAGCAAAGGGGCAAAATTAATAGCAGCAAAACAAATTAATAAAATCATAACAAAAAAATAAAGAACAACATATATGAAAGCATAAATAAACTAACCTGTGATTGTTGATGGCCACTCATCGCCATCCACGCTTGGAGGTCTGCTAAGAGTTGATCGATTCGGACCACAACACAACAGCGCGTTCAATTCGTTGTATATCGTCGTGGATGCCACGCTCTATCCTCTCCACATCATCTTGTACCTGCATGATGTCCTACCGGATGTAATGGACCTCTAAGTCCAAGGAGTCGAACCAATCTGTGACAAATTTTCTAAATTCCTCGTCAATGTATGATGGTCTGAGGGACAAATGGTGTGATGGAGCAAGAGAATCGCGATGTGGCATAATCGGTGACGGTGAAGGAGCATGGTACTGTGCCGTCAGGGATAAATGATGATGTGAGGTCCTCGTCGAGTGATATAACATGATTGGTGACTAATGTTGCGATTCTGCAGGCGAATAATGAGACCTTGCTGGAAATTGATGCTGTAACAATCAAAAATAGATGTGTTAGACAAATATAGAACACTTACGTTAAAATGTAAACAAAACTATATGATACTATACCTCAACATAGCACGATGTCATTAAGAGGCTACCTCGTACGCACCTCGTGGTTGAATAATCTCCAATAATTTAACCACGTGTGGCGGTTCAATCTCTACATTCTTGGTGTGTAGGGTAGGAACAACCTGAAGCGTCTACTAGTTGAACAGATACCTATGAAGAGTCGACTGGGTCAAATTTCACTTTAGGTTCTTCCAACGCATGATACGCAAGATGCCATCACGCGTAATAGCAGCAAACCTATTTTGCAGGCTAAGGATACTCTCGTAAATCCACACCTACATGACATAAATTATAACATTATAACATGATACATAACAAAAAAGTGAAAATATAAAATATTACATTAAGTTTGTTAAAAATACCTGAAATGCAATCGCCATTTTAGTAATGTTATACTTGCTCTTAAACTGTCGGTCACTAGTTTGTAGGTGTGCTCAAGTGCTCCTGTATCTGTCATGTTGGATCACGAGTGATCGGCACAACGACTGCGTGATATAAAAATGGGCGATAAATCCCCATGGATATCTATTAAACTCCTCTAAATTCTCTAAAATATCTAATACCCACAAATCAGTGAGTGATCTGTCATCCCTACCAAATAAAAACCTCTCCACCAAGTAAAAGAGAGATAATCTAACTACGTCTATATCTAAAAGACTAGATAAACCCTAGGCATCAAAAACTAGATCTAGATGTCTAGGGTGATCACGTCCCTATCCCCAAATATCATATCCCTAAGACGAGTACTATCCTGCAAATGTAAAGTAGGAAAATACCCACACCTAAGTCCGGTTATCAACCCAAACTCTACACGTAAAAACCGGATTATCTACCTACCAACTAAAAACCACATCTCATTTGGGTCACCATCTACATTTATTTCATGCAACATCATGTAATGAATTAAAATTAGAGAATAATGTAAATTACCTATATCCAACAAATGTCCTAAACATGTTTGCCTAAAAATAACTAATTGCGTCTCATTTAATTTAGTCTTTATCTAATCCAGTGCCGCAAATCTCACCAGACAACACGTCTTTGCATGGAAGTGCTCATGTAATAGGATCTTCAATCGAGAGGTTGAGTTGCCATTTGTACCTGTACATTGGCAATAAATAGTAATTAGCTATTATTCAACATTATAAATAAATAATAAAATATACACGCTAAAAAATTACCCTTAGGTATGGGAATCTAGAGCAAAAAAAGGCCTTGCCGCCGGGAACTTAGGGCCCAAAAATCCCACAATGCATCACATGCCCAAAAGAATCCATCATCGCTAGGCGTGTTCCATTCACGCACCCACGCCCCACTCCCTACTGTACTTATGCATGTGTATCAACGCGCTCGAAAAACAACCGGCTTCTTCCTCCTTCGTATTCTGTATTTTCTCATCCAAAATATCAAAATAGTTCTATTTGCTATATTTTACTCTATTTACATGCTTAATTCTCTAACATTATGTTACTATTTTAATCACAATTCCTTACAACCCCATAACTAAAAACTTAATTTTATTATATTTAATGGTTTAATTACAGAAATATTTTTATTACTTTATAAATATATAAATAAAGTAAAATTTTATACAATGTAAGTTAGACTAATTTTTTTTGTTGTTATAGTTGTATTTTTATACTATCGGAAATAAAATTTACCATTTATCAATGACGCAACGATAAAAAAATATGAAAAAAATAAATAGATATTTGTTTTTATTTTTTGGTTATTCTGAAAGTAAAAATAAAATTATATTTTAGAATTTGAGTGTAAAATTATTTAAAATAATTATTTGTAATAAAAATAAATTAAAATTGATCAAAAATATTAAGAGAAATAAAAATAAAATTATTTTGAAAATTTTTTTAAAACCCTAATACTTAATTCAGCCGAGCTTGCTTAGCGTGAGTGCCCCCTACGCTTTCCCCATCCGCGGAGAGAGCGTTCCCAGCACACGTCTCTCTTCTATTCAAGGGTATTCTTATTTCCTTTCTCATCTTTCCACTTGACGATCCATTTCTTTTCTGATTTGTTTTTTAATTGGAATTTGCCGATTGAAACACAGAAATTGGAGTAACTGACGAGAGGAGATGGCCGATCGATTGACGCGTATAGCTATAGTCAGTTCTGACAGATGCAAGCCCAAGAAATGTCGTCAGGAATGCAAGAAGAGTTGTCCAGTTGTTAAAACCGGTCAGTTTTGATCGATCGGATGCCTGTTTTCTTTTTTTTTGTTTTCTTTTGGTTGTAATTGATATCTCTGTTTTTAGTAATTTGGGGAAGGAAGCTGATAATTTTGATCATTTCCTTGATGATTTTCAGGATTTGGCTTCTGTTTGGTTTTGTAATTTACGTACTGACTTTTGATAAATTGTTAGACACTTAATAGAGATGCACACAGCTTTGTAATGATTTGACAGGAATATGCGTGTAATTTTCTTTCGTGATCAGAAAAAGAATTTAGAGAAAAGAAAATGAATTTTTGTTGCCCTTTAAGGTCTTGTGTTGCTCCTTTGAGTCAGTTCATGTGCTTACTAATAAAGGAGTTTTGGCTAGTCTTTTTGCGACTTTACTTGTTCACTTTCTCGGTCATGTGCTATCCTACATGTCGGTTGTGATTCTTGTTTGTATTGCTATCTTTGGTTGCTACAAATACCTTGCTTTCCTTAGCCTTACTGAAAATTTGCAGGCAAATTGTGTATCGAGGTTACCCCTGCTTCAAAGATTGCTTTTATCTCTGAGGAGTTGTGTATTGGATGTGGTATCTGTGTTAAGGTTTGTAAATCATATTTGGTTTCTTCTGCATGTATGTTTCTACTGTGCTTGCAGTTTATGAATCCAAATAATTTAATCTGCATGTGTAGAAATGCCCATTTGAAGCAATCCAGATCATCAATTTGCCAAAGGATTTGGATAAAGATACAACTCATCGATATGGCCCCAACACTTTTAAATTACACAGGTTACTTCAGGGCGATTCTTCCTAAAAGTTGGTAGAATGTTTTTTATTTATTTTGAGATTGCTGGAAATTATTAATACAGGTTACCAGTGCCGAGGCCTGGGCAAGTGCTTGGCTTGGTCGGAACAAATGGTATTGGAAAATCAACTGCACTCAAGGTTTTGGCTGGGAAACTGAAACCAAATTTGGGTCGTTTCAATGTAATACACTAAAGTATCATATCCCTATTTGCTTATTTATGTACACTTGTTATCAACATGATTGAGTGTCACTCTTCACAGAATCCTCCAGATTGGCAGGAAATTTTGACCTACTTCCGAGGGTCCGAGCTGCAGAATTACTTTACTCGCATTTTGGAAGACAACTTAAAGGTACTGTTTGTTTTACCCATGTTTTGAGATGATTATTACCTTTCTTATAAGTGTATTCGATACTCCATCAAAATGGAATTGTAGTAGTTCCCTATGGTTGAATAATCGTGATTGATGCAAGATATGAAAAAATTAGAAAAGTGGTTGGATGCTAAAAATGAAAATTGGGATTTTTTTCCTTTAAATTATAAAATTTTAACCTTCTTGTTCATGTGATTTATTCTTGTCAAAAGTTGTCTTTCATATGCATGCTATAATTCTGTCATTAGTTTTGTAACTGTTTGATTTTCCTTGTGAGTAGCTATGATCTTCACATGCTTACCCTTCTACTAAAGATATGTTTTGAATTTAATAGGCTATTATAAAGCCCCAGTATGTTGATCACATTCCGAAAGCAGTTCAAGGCAATGTGGGGCAGGTCCTTGACCAAAAAGACGAGAGAGATCTGAAGGAAGATCTTTGTGTGCAGCTTGAGCTGAATCAAGTTATAGACCGTAATGTTGGGGATTTATCAGGTGGAGAACTCCAGAGGTTTGCCATTGCAGTTGTTGCCATACAGAATGCAGAGATTTATATGTTTGATGAGCCTTCCAGTTATCTTGATGTTAAGCAGAGGCTTAAAGCTGCTAAAGTTATCCGATCTTTGCTCAGGCCAAATAGGTTTGATTTGCCATTTTTTATTTTTCTAATTTTTTATCAAGTTTATCTTGTTTTAGGGATTTATGTGAGGTTATTTACTCTATCTAAACTTCATGTTTCAGCTATGTCATTGTTGTGGAGCATGATCTTAGTGTCTTGGATTACCTGTCAGATTTCATTTGCTGCTTATATGGGAAACCTGGTGCGTATGGTGTTGTAACCCTTCCCTTCTCTGTTAGAGAAGGAATAAATATTTTCTTGGCTGGATTTGTACCTACTGAAAATCTACGGTTCCGAGATGAATCTTTGACCTTCAAGGTATACCTGTTATTTTTTGGTTGTATTTCTTCCCTGATTTAGATGTTCTATTTTCATTTACTTATTTGCTTTTTCTAGGTTGCTGAGACTCCACAAGAAAGTGCTGAGGAAATTGAGACATATGCACGATACAAGTATCCCACCATGACTAAAACTCAGGGTAGTTTTAGGCTTCGTGTGGTTGAGGGTGAATTTACTGATTCCCAGATTATTGTAATGTTGGGTGAGAATGGGACGGGGAAGACAACCTTTATCAGAATGCTGGTATCGTTTAATTTGATTTAATTTTATGTCCTTTGTACTGGATAGCTGTTTTAGACCTCATGAATTACATCCTCTTGAGCAGATTAAGTAATCAACCTTTGGCTAAATTTGTAGGCTGGTTTATTGAAACCTGATACTGTAGAAGGTTCTGATGTGGAGATACCTGAGTTTAATGTTTCTTACAAACCTCAGAAGATCAGCCCCAAATTTCAGAGCACAGTCAGACACTTGTTACATCAAAGAATACGCGATTCATATATGCACCCACAGTTTGTGTCAGATGTCATGAAACCTCTTCTTATTGAACAGTTGATGGATCAAGAAGTTGTGAATCTTTCTGGTGGGGAATTGCAAAGAGTTGCATTATGTCTGTGCCTTGGGAAGGTAATTGTTCTTACTTAGTAGAAGTCAAAAGGAGACAAATAAAAGGTTGGTAGAAGGTTCTGGTTGAGTACATGCTGAGGATCATTTATGGTTACATAGAACACAGTAGTAGTTCTAAAGTTCTGAGCTACTATTTATTGCTTGAAACATGTTAAACTTCTTCAATCTGTAACTGTTCATTTATGCAATGCAAAATTTAAGAGGGCTTCAAGTCTGAGGATGCATAAGTTTAGTGAGTATATTACTATAAGGCATGTGTCACATTGTGTAAGCAGTAGCCGCTTTTTCTTTCATTGTGTAAATGTTGGCTTCCTGTGATGGTGAATGGAGAATTTTATATTTGGAATTGGTTTAAAGGGACTGATATGAGATTTTATTAGCAGTTTCTGTTATGCAAGCAAATCGGGATTGGGTTCTTTGATGAAGTCTCACTAGAATCCTAGTGATGCTTGATGTTAACTCTAATAATATAAGCTTATTTTATCATTTTGGTCTAGTCTAATGCACTGTTTTCTTTTCATGCAGCCTGCAGACATTTATCTAATTGATGAACCTAGTGCATATCTTGATTCTGAACAGCGTATTGTTGCTTCAAAAGTCATTAAGAGGTTTATCCTGCATGCAAAGAAAACTGCATTTGTAGTTGAGCATGATTTTATAATGGCTACTTATCTGGCAGATAGAGTTATTGTCTACAAGGGAAAGCCGTCAGTAGATTGTACTGCAAATTCTCCTCAGTCATTGTTGACTGGAATGAATCTCTTCTTATCTGTTAGTTTCCCAAACTACTTTCCCATATTTATATATTTTGCCTATGCTTTTGAGGATTTATTGTAATTGTATGATGGTTATTAGGATTTCTTAGAATGCTTGAAGTGTTCCCTTTTGACTGGAACACGTCATAATAACAACTTTGGACCTTCCAGATACACTCTATCTTCCTCTCTAACCGTTATACTCGGACACGATATAGTACTTATTATGTTCTTTTTGCACATAATGCAGCATCTAGATATAACATTTAGGCGGGATCCAACAAATTACCGACCAAGAATCAACAAATTGGACTCCACGAAGGACAGGGAGCAAAAAGCTGCAGGGTCATACTATTACATTGATGATTGAATAATAACTGTCTGTTTTAGTTAAGCCAGCTCTGCTTGCCATTGTCTGAATGTAATTTCTGGATGCTCCTAGAGAATGAGTGGAGTTTTGAGTCATCAATCTGGGCTTAGCATTGGATACTGCTGAATCATAAACGTGTCGTGGACAAACAAACAGGCCTTTTTTCCTGAAGAATATTTGAATGAGTTCTCAAGCCATCTGCAGATGCTGCCTGCGTTAGTGCATTTTTTGCTGTATTCTGCTTTCTGTTTTCACCAATTTTTGGTTATGGTAGTGGGTGAGTGGATCTGAATGATGTTTAACAAAATTAGAGGTATGACAATGCCGTGAGACTTGAGTTGTTGAAGCGCGCGTGCTAGTCTTCTGTAATTTCATAAGTCTATATTTGACAGTTCTGCCATCGTACTTGCAAGAAATTTTAAATTTTTATTTAATTGTTCTCCATTTTTTTACTTTGCTTTATTCCTGTACCAAACTAATATGTTGACTGGTGTAGCATGAAGTTAGAGCTCTGGATATAGAGGGATGCGTGTGTTCGGATACAAATTAATTCAAAGTTGTTAATTTGTTATCAATGTACAAGTAATAGAAAGATTAGGTCAGAAAATTTGATGACCGCTTTCCATAGCCAACGTTAACGAGACTAAGCTGCTGTCTTCCTGAATATTTTGCTCTCAATTCTGTCCCTTATTCCCACTTCCAGCTTCCATCTTTCCTGCAGAAACATACACATTCGACAATGAAACGTGGGACCCAACAATTTTGGTTTCCAAATCAGTGATGTTCTGCAACATTTTTTCCCGTCCTGGAATCACCACAATAGTTGCAGGCACTTAACTCTCATCCTGACCACCGGCTTTAGGTTAGGGTGCTCAGTTTCGGGTTCTTCTCCATATTCCTCCACCATTTGATTGGTTGTAATGCCAGAGACCCTCGTCAACAAGTTCCTGGTGGCTACAAGCTGATAAAAGACTCGTGAAAGTGTTTGTGGTTGGTCTAATTCTAGAATTTCACATTTCATGAAATAGTTCAATTGCTTCCCTGCCTTTCCTGCGGTACTTGAAGGGTGAAATTACAGAATAACAAGTTGGATTAGACTTCTCTTTTGAATTTGTTAAGATATGGCAAACAATGTCCAATCTTTCACAGTTTCTGTACATATCCACAAGAGCTGCTGATACAAAACAGTTTTCCTGAATCCCAAGCGGAATACATGACCGTGTATTTGTTTCCCGTGTCTTTAGACTGAAACTCCTAGTTGAGTGCAAGCAGAGAGAACACTGACTAAGGTGATCTCATTAGGTTCAAACTCAAGACAGCGAAATAGTTCAAGGGCTCTTGGTTCAGCATTATTCTGAGAATATGCAGAGATCGTACAATTCCATGAACATAAATTGCGACTAGAACTCGATTCAAACACTGTTCTAGCACTCTCAATGTCCCTGCAAGTGATGTACATGTGATTAGGCATTCTGTACACGAGTATTCGAGCCCATCAAAGATTTTAGACCAAACCCGTGAAGATATTTCCCTTCAAACACCAGCTCAAGATTTCCACATGCTTATATGACATTGAGAGAGGTTACTGAATCGTGAAAAGCATTTGGCAGTTGCCTCATTGATTTGAAAGTTTCAGAAGCTTCTTGAAAATGACCATTCTGTGTGCAAGCAGCAATTACGGTGTTCCAACAAGAAGTATCCCGTGTGATAAATTCTCTGCAGCAATGAGAAAGCATGCACTGTGTCCGCACAATTAATATACACGTGCACAAGTGCATTGACTACGAGAGTATTGTTTGAAAATTCCAACTTTAGCTGCCAACATTGGTTTGATTTACCAAATTTCAGGGTCTTGGGGGAATTAAAAGATGGAAGGATTGCCGAAAGATTTGACAAGCTGAACTGTGAACAAAATCATAGCATTTCCTTGAATAAATTTTGAGCCTTGCTTGAATATCCATTTTGGTTATATCTAGAGTTCATTTTATTCCACGAGGCCGATTCTTTTACGGATAAGGCGAAGAGGAGGTCAGCATTTGCTGCTTTGTTGCATTTGAGTAGAAGTCCGTTAGGCCGTTCATCACTAACACGTCAGATCCCAAAAGTGTATGCATTGCATGTCCCTGTATACTTCTTCCTTCTCTCAACAATAAAAAGTCTGCACAAAGTGAAATTATGATTTCTATAGTCGCTATGTCAGGTTTAACAGACCAGTCATATGCATTTCATGCAGAAGACGAAATGCTTCTTCCATCTTTCCATTTTTGTAATCATTGCATTCCATGTAACATCCTTACCTGTCATAACCCAAAACACGGTTTCTGCAGCTTTGATATCTCCACACTGAATATAACAAAACAAGTAAATTGGAGAGCGAAGTACAAGAGCCTTCCTCGAGCCCCAACTTCATATCTCCACTCCCCAACACGAATTGATGCTGCAATATCAGATGACAAACTCATATTATATGCTTATTCTACGGGCCAAGTCATTTCTTTAAGGCACAGCAACGAGTTCTCGGGATGATCGTTACGAAGAGAACCGCTCATTATGGAATTCCAAGACAGGATGTCTCTACAGTGCATCCCTGCAAACAT